>OV839568.1:73826189-74246673 GCA_929447395.1 Epistrophe grossulariae | reverse complement strand
TTTTTGTATTCAACGACGATGAAGCTGTCAAAAGGACAATGGTCAATTTTATATGGGACCTGGGACTCAGACCAATAACAATGAGTCATTTATCATTGAAAAGGTATTTTTGCGTAGATCAATTGTTTATATGGCGGCAAGTCTCATTTCGTTGTGAGAAAAAAGTTATGGACACAATAGTAGAACTAAATAAGAAATGGTACGACAAACTCCACATACGTGGAGAAGCTAAACAACGAATTTTATTTGTATATAATCGATAAATCACTAGTTGACCCTTGTGCTGTGAGAAATGCGTTTTAAGAGTTCGCGGCTATAATTGATTTGGATAGTTCTAAAGTTTAGTTTATTATTTATTTATTTATTAATTGATTTGGATAGTTCTTAAGTGTTTAAATCTATCCATTCAAACGGTTATTTTTTTTTGCCAACATGGGTTTTATAATCGAAGGTATCAACGTCACCTTTTGACTGAGAATATGGTTCAAGGCCAACTTGCGTTGGCTGATTAGGTATGTGCGTTAACACGCCATTGTAGAGGTTTGTATTTTTTTTAAGTGACGTAGTTATGAAAACAAAAAACAATTAATGTTTCTATTATTTATTGCATGAAACAGGTAATATTCAACAGTACTCATTTCCTATGTCATTGAACTGAAAACTTTGTAAGATTACCTGCACCAGCAAAAGTGCAAATTAATACATCAATTCAAGTTGAAAACTATATGTAATATGTTATATGAGAGCCCCAAATAACAGAAACAATTAAGGCTCATCTATTATGTGAACATAAACTGTTCTTGGAAACTCCCGTGCTACTCATGAGCCTGAATGGAAGCAGGCATTTATGATGTACATGCAGGGCCGTAGCTAGAGTTGAATTTAAGGTAGGGCATATGTGATAACAGGTAGGGCAGAAGTAAAAATTTTGTATGAAATATGATCTGATCTGGTAAAAGTGGTACGTAATCACATTGTGGGGAGGGGGTGATAGATAAGTGCAAAACATTCATATATAAATGTATTGGTTTTTATTATTATGTCTCTTAAGAGGCCTTTCCTTATATTTGAAGAAAACACGAAAAAACGCTGATTCGCTCTACAATTTCACGGAGGCGTTTGTGTGCGTATGGCAATAATTTAAAAAGCATATGAAAGAACCATTTATTGTGTTCTCATTTGATTTTAGGTTTATCAAAAGGAATGTTGAATTCAATACTCAATTTAAGTTTTATTGAGTTTGATTTCTTTAAGTTTAAATTAAAAAAAATGCTTTCTTAATAAAAAACAAGGTTATAAAATTTTAATTTATTTTGTATTCAAAAAGGAAGGTATGACTTTATAAAAGATACAAATTTAAGTTTTTGAAAGTTGTCATGATAAATTAACAGTGTCACAAAATTACAGTTTTGCCTACGAAGAAATTTCGCATGCGATATTCTTTAATCAGCTGATCAGAATAGTTCAAAGACCTTTTGGTTAAGTTTAAATTCTCTATACACATTTTTGTTCTGTATTTGTTATAATTCGGAGTAACAATTACTAAGATAATTATATTTGTATTAAAATGAAACATGGTGTTCAACAAAATGAGTTAGAGTGTGAGGCACATATAAACTATTAAATTCATTTCTATTTGCTTTTGACTTGCTTTTACTTTTTTATGATTATAAAGAATAGAGATCACTAGATTAATTTCCTAATTATAAGAGAGAGCGCAATAGTTCAGGATCTTGTGGTTTTGCAGTTTTACTTTAGTGCTCCGTTCGTCATCTTAGTAGATCGTCGCGTGTGAAAGTTGCTCTAATCTTGTGTGTTCCTTTTAATTGCAAAAATGGTATCGAGCTAATTGCTGAATAATGCGTTATGCAATTGCAAGAATTTTGTTGGGCATTTTCAACAAATAACTCGATATGATTTAGCAAAGCCATCTTATGGAAAATATGTGCATCCTCCGCTCAATGGTTGTTGGGGACCAACAATTGTCTTTAAACGTGTGAAACCAGTTTTTGAATAGTTGGAACACAGCAAAAGATATTTAAAAAATGTACTGATGTATTTTCAGATTTTTGCTGAAATTGCTTATCCGTCTACAAGTTCATAGATAAATTAGTGTTTTGATTAAAACGAATTCGGTCTTATTTTAAAGGTATTAAAAGTAACTTCAAACGTGTGTGAGCCAAAAATCATAATACAGTAAGATTTCGAAAATATATTGATTTAAAAAACAGTAAAAATACAGTTTTTCAACTCGTTTTTTCTAATATAAATTTAAATAATTTTGTTCGCGAACTAATCCTTACCGAAACATTTATATTTTTAAATTCAAATTCAATCAAAAAAATTAATCATTAACTATGTATTTTATATAAAAGAATAATTTTTTAAAACCTCTACATAGAAAAAAATTATCAAGATTTTAGTTCAGACACAAATCATTTGTTTTAATTTTTTCTCCAAGTGGCCGTTAGAGTGTGTATGAAAAGGAAAATAAAAAAAAGATCTAGGCAGTGCATTTTTAGTTTGTAGGTATCTGATGAAATGAAATCTGGTGTGCGGTATATTTTGATTGCTTGGTATTGGTGTGGTAGGCGTTTTGTGTTTATTTGTTTTGATATTTTTTTTAGAAATTCTGATAGGTACATAAAATATAGGATTTTTGTTTGTCAATATCATTTGCGTATTTTGCAATTTCATGATTTCTGTTACTTATGGTTGCAGGTTTTTGAAGTACTTTTGAATTATACTGAAAATTTGGCTCGATATTTTCAATTCTATCAAAAGTAATAGGTGTAAATAGAAGTTTATATATCTACATAAATGTAAAAGAGAATCTGAGTAAGTAGAAACTTGAAGGTATTTATATTTGTTTTATCAAAGCCACAAACTGACATATTATGTAATTTTTAGTTTTTCTATTGTAGGTAAAAAAAAATTGTTTTTCAGGCATAAATATCATTTTAAAGGGGAGGTAATGGAAATGGGGGAAATGGTAACATGGTAAGCTCGTTTCTTTGCTCACAACTAGTTGAATACCTATTGAAAAGTGTAAATAAAATTCATGTAGAAAGTTACGAAATTTTAACTTCAAAATATTGTGTAGTTGAGTGTTGAATAGGATTCAATTTATTATATTTTCTGAGATAGTAAGAGACTTATTTTTGTAAATATGCATTTCGTTTGGCTTGGATTAATAATTGAAATTAATGTTTCAGGTAGTGATAAAAAAAAAGATTTTGTACCTAATCTATCATAAAAAATTAGTTAATCCACTTATTTTGCAAGGAACAAAAATTACCAACTTAGTTTTAATATTTCATTAGTTTTTTTGTATTACATAATAATGGAACTTTATTGGATTGGCAAAATAAATTGATTAACTAATTTTTTATGATAGATTAGGTACAAAATCTTTTTTTTATCACTACTTGAAGTAACAACCTGCATACATTATAAAAAATATTAAGTTGGATTATAACCTGGGGTTTATGACCCCCAAAGAGTTATTTTATCACAGCCCATTTTCTTATGATAAAAAGTTTTCTAAAAAGGTGTTTAAAATGGTAGTTTTTATAATTTTTACTTCATTCACAAAGAACTTGTGTAGGTAGCACTAAACACTAAAGAACTAAAAATAAAAAAAAAATTTATTTATTTGAAAATACTAACCTTCCTTCCTACATTTTATGTACATACATACATATGTATTATATTTTTATTTTAAACAAATGTAAGATTTAACATTTTAAACATTGATTTAAATTTTATATTAATTTTATTTTAGGTTCAGTTTCTATTACTTCACTTAGTTTTTAATTACAGGTACTATAAATTTAGTCTAGATTTTATTTTTATCCATGGAACTACGTACCTACAATCAACGAATTTACTTTCAATTACAATAAATAAATTGAAGGATTAGGTACCTATGTATGTCGCCTTTATGCCATAAAATTGTGAATCTCACTTACCTATACCTATATCATACTACTTAGGTACACATAGCATAACTGTACCTACTTACCTTTTTTATTCTTAACATTTCTTTCAATTATTAATCCAAGCCAAACGAAATGCATATTTACAAAAATAAGGCTCTTGTAATGAAAAATTAAATATAACCTTAACAAAAAACAAAAAACTAGCTAAGAGGGCAATGAAATGGCCAAATCTTTTTCCACCACGATCGATGTGATCAGTCCATAAAAATTTTAGCTCGAAAATTAACATATCTGATTTTAGAACTTTTTTCGAAGATCGACAAATGGCCATCGCCATCAACTTCCTCCGAACTGATCTTTCTTTTTCTGTTCAACCACATAAGGCGATGGTCCAACTTTCAGTCCAAGAGGCTCCTAAATATTTTAATAATAAGGAATTTCAGTCAAACGTAAGTTAACCACATTTTATTACAAACTATTTCGCATTTATTTTTAATAATTAAAAACAGGATAAGAAAAACTTAATTGGGCATTGAAAGCATCTCTCATCAGCGGAGGTGTGGAGGTCCGAAGCACAAATTGTACTTGTAGGCACTCTGGTACACTTTTTATATCGTCGTGGACTAATAGCAAAAAGTTACGAACCAGCTTCACAACCTCGGCATTCATTTCTATTCAATATCTTATTTACAACCGAGCTGTAAAGAAGTTCTGAAGAGTGTGACTCATATGCGACCACGTCGAAATTTGAGCCAGAGTACTACAGTGCCGCCTGGAACACCAGAGCTCCAAAGCCAGACACAGCCCTGCAAGCTCAACCTTATCAATTATTCGATGTATGCTGCCCCCTATTGTTCGACATCAATTTTTCTTACCTAAAGTGAAAAGAAAAGAAAAAGCAACAAAACAAAAAAAAAAAAAAACAAAAAAAAGAACAAAAATACACAAAAAAAAAAACTATCTTAAAGTAATTGATAAATTATATTAGTTTGATTGTGGATTTAATTGATTGAAAGATTATTATATTTAAATTCAGACAGAAATTAGATTGAGGGAAAGGAAAAATTTATTATTTGAAAAGTAATTTGTGTGAGAGTGACAACAAAACAAGAGAAAAAAAAAAGAAAGAAAAAAAAATATACATATAATACAAAAAAATATATATAACAAAAGGAAAGAAACCTACGTGCTAATACCTAACCTAAAACCAAATGCTTAAATTATATAACAAAAAAATACATATTACAAAGAGCTAAAGTTCTAATAACAAAACATTCAAAACTACGAAGAGATTCACATCGATCATTGTGCGCACAACGTTGGATGGAACCTCGACACACAGAGTGAGTAAATTACATTAAATCACTAAATTGATAATTTGTTTTTGGGTTTTACTATTGGTAATCATATGAAATATTAAACATTTTTACTGTCACTCATATTAAATAATAATTCAACATAAATTTTTTTATTTTCCCTTCAAATTGATTTTATCTGAAATATATTGAACTCAAAAAAAAAAAAAAAAAAAAATTAGTTAAAACGTAAATTAAATATTTTTTTTTTGTATGATTTTATGATCTCTTTAAGATCAATGATATATATCTATGATTCATAGTTTTTTTCCAGATATACATTCGTCATAATAATTTACAAGCTTCTCTTAAAGTCAAACGCACTCAAACGCTTGCAGATTGATCTCGCTCTTGCTATTCGATCATATCAATAATCACTCATTGAAATTAACATTGAGTCCATTTTCTTTTATGAATGATCAGAATGAACAAGTGTTGAGTGAGTGTTTTTTTTTTTAATTTTTTATTGAGAATGTTTATCGATCGTCTTTTTTTATGATTAGATATGTGAATTTTTTTTTTCTTTATGTTAATTACATAGATTAGGAAACATAGAAATAAAATGAACTATTGTGAAATTGAAAATTTAAACGTGGATTATTGTTTTTTCATAATGGAATGCTAAATGTGTGTTTAAGGGGGGAAGATAAGAGATAAGGACGATGTAGGTACGGGGAATATGTGACATGAGGGAGTTTAGGGGCTGCACTCACACTCATTGTTGGCATGTGCAGTATGGTGGTAGCGTACGGGTTGCCACATAGCTTTGCTAGCGCGACAAAACATCGGTTGTGTTACTTTTATTATTTTTGTTGTGTGGGATGAGACGATTCTTGATTTATTTATGTTTATGTGATGTCTTTAGATATTGGCACGAATAATTATTATTTTTGAGAGTATAGTTCAGCAAGATCCCCCCCCCATCCGACGAGCAAAGCCGTGCGTCGTCAAGCGTGTCACCTGCTGATTTCAAAGGGATATAAAAACTTACTCCCAACCTTCACAAAATAATATGGCGCCCAACGACTAGGCCTGTTTTGTCAAACCTTGCTTTGATAGAAGAAGTTTAGGATTTATGTTTAATAAAGTAATGTTGCCGATAAGAGTTTATAGTTCACAAGGGACAAAAAAACCAATTAGTGCTATATATATAATTACTTTTTGTGTCGTTTACGTAAAGTTAGTAGTTTTCCTTTGATCCAGTCTAGTTTTTCAGTGGAAAAATTATTTGTTTTAAATCACTGGTTATAACAATTTGGTCAAAGAGGAAATCCAGCTTATTCTTTGAGTTGTAGTGAAAGGAGAGTTTTGCATCTCCGTTTCCGCAATTTTTTTTCGAGAAAGACCTTCTCTCATCCATACACAACAAATCTAATCACATGTCCCGTATGCAATATCTAATTAAGTCTTTTATTTTCCCCATTATAAATGAAAATACAAACAAAGTAAAAAGAAGTTTTATTACCTAGTTACTCTTCGTGATACTTAAAAAAAAAAAAAAAAAAAAAAAAAAAAAAACTTCTAATTGATCAGAAAATTTCAATCATGTTACAAGATCAAGGTGACATACATACTCAAGCTCAAGGTGCAATACCTAAAAATAAGGGCACAACTGGTACCACACGTTCTGAGAACAGATATAAACAAAACTTTGGTGAAAATCAAAATAACCAGCAATTACCATTTACGTCAAGGAATCGTGTCAGACATACGCCAAATAAATCAAATTCAGTAGTTCCCTTGCTAGGTAATATGCCTGAAGGAAACGAATTATATATACCCGACCCAGTAGAGTCGGTACGAGATTTTAACATACAGTCAGAAATCGAAAATAACGCCGAACAGTTAGCTAACTTGATAGATGTTGAAAACATTAATTTTGCAATAGGTGGAGATAACCCCCCAATTCAAAATAATTTACGAAATGAGTCATTAAAAAGTTATGTTTCCACTTGTGTGCAACAAGGTTTAAATAACTTACATTCACAGCTTATGCTATCGCTCAATGAAGCACTCAAAAATAGCATTGAACACACAGTTTTACCCACCGTAAGAAACATGTTTCAAAGTGAACAGGTAGTTAATACTCAAAAATCAAATAACTACAGACGAAATAAAAGAAATAGTACCAATCAGATTACAACATCCCAGACAAATAATAATTTACAATCCCGGGTCAAGACTTTATCCGCAGCGCCTGGACAATCAAATCCCCATTTAGAAATACCACCTCATTTAAGTGATGTACCTCTTCCTAATTTAAACTCCTCTCATACAACCAACACCAACAACGGTTCCAGTTTGCCACTTAATCAAGATCCGTATCTTAATGCGAACCTTTTTTATCAATCTAAGAAGAAATTTGATCTTGATCGATGGGGAGCTAAATTTGAAGGAACTGAAAAGTCGATGTCGATTGAGGATTTTATGTTCCGAATTGAAACTCTGAAATGCCTTGGTCTGAAATTGTCAAAAACTTCCATCTTCTCTTGAGTGACAATGCACAAACTTGGTTTTGGCAGTACTTGCATGATAATCCTCGTCTTGAATGGCAGGAGTTACGAAGTGCCATACTTAAAAGGTATCGCAGTCATGAAACTGACTTTGAAGTCATAAAACAAATAATGGAACGACGCCAGTTGCCAAGTGAGTCATTCAATGATTATTACAATGCCATTCTTGATATCAAAAATCGTTTACGAGAACGAATGCGAGAAGACGATCTTTTAAAAATTGTGAAGACCAATATTAATAATCGTCTAATGCAGTATATCTATTTCATGTCTATATACTCTTTAGAACATTTGCGTGAGGAATGTAGGAAGACTGAAAAAATGTTGACATCTAGAGATACATATCGGTTTCGATATAATCAGGCCGGTCCTCAACGAAATGTTCATGTGTTAGATAATTCAGGTTATTTTCCCGAGGATGATATAAGTGCTATTGACAGCAGAAATGTTCTTGCACGGAATAGAGTATGCTTTAACTGTAAAAAAGAAGGGCATAATTTCATGAATTGTCCATCCCAGAAAGAAAACTATTCTGTTACAGATGTGGATTGGATGGATGTACGACTCCGCATTGTCCAAATTGCAATCCACATCCGGAAAACAGGAAAGTGAGCGAGAAGTTCTCCGGGGAGTCTCGCTCTACTCTGACCAATCAAACCCCGGTTCAAAAGCAATAACAAAACTTATTAATACGGAGGAATCAGACAGTTCCTAAAACATACCAGCCATGGTCACGATACCCGGATTGAAAACTGCTCAACTTGTCCCATATAAAACTTACGAAGAAAGACTCAAGCGGTATAACGAATTAAGAGCAAAAATATTTTCGGTTGAAGAATTCCACCAAAACTAGTTTCTGAAATTGTGGCCGATGACCCTAAAAACAAACATGACTTGACCAATGACCAGGAAAAGGCATTAGAATCTGTAATAGAAAAATTTCCTTCCTTTACTAAGTTAGGACTAGGGAAAACTAACGTTGACACCCACATAATAGACACTGGAAGTGCGGATCAGTTTCACCTATCATTCAGTCTCACATTAACGAAGAAATCGATCGCATGTTGGCTTTAGGCGTAATCCAGGAAAGCCAAAGTTCATGGTCATCCCCTGTCGTACTCGTTAGGAAACCTGGGAAAAATCGATTATGTATTGATTATCGAAAAGTCAATGCACTAACAAAGAAAGACGCAAATCCCATTCATAACATAGATGCAATACTTAGTCGCCTCGGCGATACATATTTTATTATCAGCATTGATCTTAAGGATGCATACTGGCAAATTCCGCTCGATGAGAAGTCGCGAAAAAAAACCACCTTTACTGTGCCTGGAAAACCGCTGATGCAATTTACCGTTATGCCGTTCGGAACATGTAATGCCCCGGCAAGGATGTGTCGCGTGATGGACAAAGTTATTCCATCAGCACTCAGGGAATATGCTTTTGTTTACATAGATGACCTTCTTGTCATCTCTGCAGACTTCGACACTCATCTGCGACGGTTGGAAACTGTAGCTCAATGCCTGAGACATGCGAACCTTACGATCAATGTAGAAAAATCCAAATTTTGCCATCGTGAACTGAAATTCCTTGGATATATTGTCGGTAACGGAAACATACAACCTGATCCTGGAAAGGTGCAAGGAATAAATAACTTTCCAATTCCAAGAAGTGTGAAACAAGTGCGTAGATTTTTGGGAATGTGCGGCTGGTATCGTAGATTCATTAAAAACTTTGCCAGTGTGGCAGCCCCTATAACAGATATGCTCAAAAAGAGCAACAAAAAGTTTCAAATGACACCTGAAGCCACATTAGCTTTCGAGGAGCTCAAGACAGCGTTAACTACAGCTCCAGTATTGAACAAGCCAGACTATAATAAGATGTTTTCGGTACAGTGCGATGGATCTGATCAAGGTGTCGGTGCCGTTTTGTTTCAATTCAATAATGAAAACGAAGAACAACCTATTGCTTTCTATTCTCAAAAGTTGAATCCGTGTCAAAGTAATTATACGGTCACTGAAAAAGAATGCCTGGCTGCCGTGTTGGCCATAAAAAATTCCGGCCATATATTGAAGGTTCACACTTTCGGATAATTACAGACCATTCTAGCCTTAAATGGCTAATGAATCTGAAAGATCTGAGTGGTCGATTGGCTAGGTGGTCCCTTAAGCTGCAGGCATTCGATTTCGAAGTCGAACACAGGAAAGGTTCAGGTAATGTCGTGCCAGACGCCCTGTCGCGAGCGTTTGTTGACAGCATTGATGCGGAAGACTCAAATAGTTTGGCAATAGATCTTGAATCGAATGAGTTCAAAACCAAAGAATATAGTTCATTGATCGACAAAATTAATCAAAACTCAAACAAATACCTAGATATAAAAATCCATGAAAACCGAATTTATAAAAAGTTTTTTCCATCTGAGGGTGACGGTGAGAAAACAGACCTACAATGGCGACTCTGGGTACCAAAAAGTCTCGTTCCTGATCTAATTCGAAAGGCTCACGTTCCACCCAATTGTAGCCATGGCGGTATAGCCAAAACACTTGTAAGATTGCGAGACTTTTACTTTTGGCCAAAAATGGCGAAAGAGGTAAAGGAGTTTGTATCAAACTGCGTTGTGTGCAAAGAAACTAAGAAGACAAATCAGATCATAAAACCACCAATGGCCACACACTTCGTCTTTGAGAGGCCATTTCAAAAGCTTTTTATAGATTTTATGGGGCCTTATGTAAGATCTAAACAAGGAAATACTTACCTATTCGTGTTGTTAGACCATCTAACTAAATTTGTCCTATTAAAGCCTATACCAAAAGCAAACACACAAACAGTAATTAACTTTATGAACCAAAACGTGTATAGTGTCCTCGGAGTGCCTCAGTATATCCATTCGGATAATGGCAAACAATTTGTGTCAGCTCAGTTTCAACAACATGCTAAACTTGGCATGAGGCACATAAAGACAGCCCTATACTCGCCACAGTCTAATGCGTCAGAACGCGTAAATCAATCTATTTTATCAGGAATACGTTCTTATGTCAAAAAGGACCATAGAGAATGGGACAAATATATTTCCGAGATTCAACAGTCACTTTGCACTGCAGTCCATCAGTCGACGTCTAAAACCCCTTTTTTCGCCTTGTTCGGGACACAAATGGTAACGCATGCGAGTATATATCCTTTGTTACAAAACTTGGAACTTCTGAATGACCCAGAATTCCAAGCAGTGAGTAATTCCGATCGAATTGGGTTAATTCAAGAGCAATTGAAAGATCACCTAAAATTAGCGTTTGACAAACATGCAAAGAACTATAAGATCGTCAATTAAAAAGTTCCAACCAGGTCAAGAAATTTATCGTAAGAACTTCGTACAAAGTGATGCAAGTAAGAAAGTTAATGCCAAGTTCTGCCCAAAATATCTCAAGTGTCGAGTTGTACGCACGATAGGAAACGCACTTTATGAAGTGGCGGATACGAAAGGTAAAATCGTTGGAATTTTCCACTCGAAAGACCTTAAAACGTAAAACAACATGAGACTCTTATCACAGGACATGGGTCGAGCCACACCTCTTATGAAAATCACTTAAAAATACAGAATAACCACTAGCTTCCATTTCTTTCTCACATCATAAACGGTTTTGTAATGAAAAATTAAATATAACCTTAACAAAAAACAAAAAACTAGCTAAGAGGGCAATGACATGGCCAAATCTTTTTCCACCACGATCGATGGATCAGTCCATAAAAATTTTAGCTCGAAAATTAACATATCTGATTTTAGAACTTTTTTCGAAGATCGACAAATGGCCATCGCCATCAACTTCCTCCGAACTGATCTTTCTTTTTCTGTTCAACCACATAAGGCGATGGTCCAACTTTCAGTCCAAGAGGCTCCTAAATATTTTAATAATTAGGAATTTCAGTCAAACGTAAGTTAACCACATTTTATTACAAACTATTTCGCATTTATTTTTAATAATTAAAAACAGGATAAAAAAAACTTAATTGGGCATTGAAAGCATCTCTCATCAGCGGAGATGTGGAGGTCAGAAGCACAAATTGCACTTGTAGGCACTCTGGTACACTTTTTATATCGTCGTGGACTAATAGCAAAAAGTTACGAACCAGCTTCACAACCTCGGCATTCATTTCTATTCAATATCTTATTTCCAACCGAGCTGTAAAGAAGTTCTGAAGAGTGTGACTCATATGCGACCATGTCGAAATTTGAGCCAGAGTACTACATTGCCGCCTGGAACACCAGAGCTCCAAAGCCAGACACAGCCCTGCAAGCTCAACCTTATCAATTATTCGATATATGCTGCCCCCTATTGTTCGACATCAATTTTTCTTACCTAAAGTGAAAAGAAAAGAAAAAGCAACAAAACAAAAAAAAAAAAACAAAAATACACAAAAAAAAAAAACTATCTTAAAGTAATTGATAAATTATATTAGTTTGATTGTGGATTTAATTGATTGAAAGATTATTATATTTAAATTCAGACAGAAATTAGATTGAGGGAAAGGAAAAATTTATTATTTGAAAAGTAAATTGTGTGAGAGTGACAACAAGACAAGAAAAAAAAAGAGAGAAAAAAAATATACATATAATACAAAAAAATATATATAACAAAAGGAAAGAAACCTACGTGCTAATACCTAACCTAAAACCAAATGCTTAATTTATATAACAAAAAAATACATATTACGTAGAGCTAAAGTTCTAATAACAAAATATTCAAAACTACGAAGAGATTCACATCGACCATTGTGCGCACAACGTTGGATGGAACCTCGACACACAGAGTGAGTAAATTACATTAAATCACTAAATTGATAATTTGTTTTTGGGTTTTACTATTGGTAATCATATGAAATATTAAACATTTTTACTGTCACTCATATTAAATAATAATTCAACATAAATTTTTTTATTTTCCCTTCAAATTGATTTTATCTGAAATATATTGAACTCAAAAAAAAAAAAAAAAAAATTAGTTAAAACGTAAATTAAATATTTTTTTTTTGTATGATTTTATGATCTCTTTAAGATCAATGATATATATCTATGATTCATAGTTTTTTTCCAGATATACATTCGTCATAATAATTTACAAGCTTCTCTTAAAGTCAAACGCACTCAAACGCTTGCAGATTGATCTCGCTCTTGCTATTCGATCATATCAATAATCACTCATTGAAATTAACATTGAGTCCATTTTCTTTTATGAATGATCAGAATGAACAAGTGTTGAGTGAGTGTTTTTTTTTTTAATTTTTTATTGAGAATGTTTATCGATCGTCTTTTTATATGATTAGATATGTGAATTTTTTTTTTCTTTTATGTTAATTACATAGATTAGGAAACATAGAAATAAAATGGACTATTGTGAAATTGAAAATTTAAACGTGGATTATTGTTTTTTCATAATGGAATGCTAAATGTGTGTTTAAGGGGGGGAAGATAAGAGATAAGGACGATGTAGGTGACATGACGGGGAATATGTGACATGAGGGAGTTTAGGGGCTGCACTCACACTCATTGTTGGCATGTGCAGTATGGTGGTAGCGTACGGGTTGCCACATAGCTTTGCTAACGCGACAAAACATCGGTTGTGTTACTTTTATTATTTTTGTTGTGTGGGATGAGACGATTCTTGATTTATTTATGTTTATGTGATGTCTTTAGATATTGGCACGAATAATTATTATTTTTGAGGGTATAGTTCAGCAAGATCCCCCCCCATCCGACGAGCAAAACCGTGCGTCGTCAAGCGTGCCACCTGCTGATTTCAAAGGGATATAAAAACTTACTCCCAACCTTCACACTCTTTCTATTTCAGAAAAAAGAATAAATTCAATCGCTTTCAACACCCTACTATTTCGAAGCTGAAATTTCTAAATTCGACAAAATTGTTAGTTCCATTGCTCTTCTCGGTCCGCTAATCTAAAATATTTTACATAATATGTACAATATACATACTATATAATATACATATAAAAGAAAAGATATCTATGCAGAAAATGTAGGTACATAGTCCATAACTGCTAAACAAACAGACAACACCAAATAAGTATGACCAGTTGATGTGAATTTATAAATGACAACAAAGAGATAAACAAAAACTAATATAATAAAAGTACCTGTGTCACACTAAGCTAAAGTAAAAAAATTCCTGCACTGCCAACGAAACTTTTTTTTGCATAAAAAACAACACACAAGTGAAGCACTCGTATCAAAAAAAAAAAAAATGTAATGTGTTCTCTTTTCTTCCTAAGCGATCGTACTGAATTTTTTTGTTTCTATTGTGTTTCAAAGAAGAACAAAAAACACAAACAATATACTCACACTCTTGAATGCGGAGATCAACTACTGGTTGTGTGGGTTTCAGTGACCTGGAAATGGGATGAGTAGGTATACATAATTGGTGGTGGATGTTTTTTTACGCACACAAACGCCTTCGTGAAATTGTAGAGCGAATCAGCGATTTTTCGTTTTTTCTTCAAATATAAGGAAAGGCCTCTTAACATAGATATTATATTTAGTTTATCTACTTAGATAACAATATCAAGCTCTTTCATTAAAATAACTGAATTCTTCGATTCGCCATATTATTAAAAATACGAAGGACTTCATCCAGATCCAATGACTTGGCTCTTTTCTTTTCAAAGGCCAGAAATACCATGCCTGCCATTTTTTCGACACTCATGGACAGCCTCTGAGGCCTATTGAATCATTTGTAGCATTTGTATCTTTAGCTTCCATATGTTTTGAGGAATGAGATTCTTCGTGGTCGATTTCCTCTTCAATTCTTCGTTTTTTGCTAAAGAAAGTACGTATATCCATATATCCACAAAATCTTTTAATCTTTAGTTCACAGCAATAAACAAACAACCTTGTCGCTAACTGATTATTAAACACTTATAAAACACCTTCACTACAGACGAATAAACTCTAATTTGCTTATTTTAAATTAATCAAAGACTGCAATACGTGGACAGACGGCACAACTCTCAGAGATGCATATTAGTATAATTTATCCACCAATTTCACCGCACTCAAAGTATTCGTAGATACTCTATTCTATTTTGAGTCTCTTACTCTTACAACAATTTGTGCATCCAATTTAAATGTAACCAACAAATTCTAACTGTATCCCACAGCTATGTATACTTCCTTGTTCCTACCAATTATACTCAACTCATCAAAACTGTTAGAATTTGCATTTGGGAACGAAATTAATGTGTAGGTACTGAAAGGGTGAAAGAAAACACACACAAGAAAAAAAATAGTAGGCTGCGAATCGTATCTGAGACATATATTTCGTTCAAATCAGCTATGAAGTATGAACGAGGTTGTTTTTTTTTTTTGTAGAATGAATGAAAAAAATGCTAGACAAAAAGTACAGTATGGGCCATTTCGTTACACTGCTTATGAATGAGGGTATTGTGTTTTTTGGTGCAATGTAGGAAAGGAAAAAAATTGCAAAACGAGGATATTTTTTTTTTTGGTGGAACAAATCTTTGTACCTATACAAAGAACAAATTTAAGGGAATAGGAAAATCGATACGATAGTTGATTTTTCAAGGTAGGGCATTGGAGGTTTGAAGGCGAACATTTCCCCGTAATGCCCCCACTCACCCTAGCTACGGCCCTGTGTACATGGTGGCTAATGGGAAGAATAATGAGCCGCAAAAACGGCAAATCGACACATTCTCAGGCGCGGATCCAGGAATTCAGTTTGGGGGGGGGGTCAAGTTTCCCACGATCAAAATTTATAAAATATAGGTCCCTAATACAAACATGCGTAGCATAGAATCTTCTATGTTATCGAAATAAAAAAGTACAGCGATACAAAACAAATATTATGATTCATTTAATATAAACATAGAATTGGTATAAGTTTAATGTATGTGCATAATATAATATTTCAAAGTATATTGCAATTTTCAATTGTCTTTAAGAAATAAACTTATATGATAAAATCAAGCTTTCTTTGCTTTTTATTAGCAAATTTTGTTATAATTTCCTTCAGTAGCGTATTAACATTGAATAAATACAAATAATCGTCAGACTTTCGGCAGGGCGCTACTGTCGATAGATTGGTGTATTCAATAAAATAAATTTCTTTTTTTATAAAAGAGTCATGTATTCGAACGGGATTTTTTTAATATTTTGCAGGTTTGTTGTTTTTGTATATTGCAGTTACTATGGAAACGAATATTTTGTTTGCTTTTATAATATTCAATATTTATGTGTATTTTGAATGTACACATGTAGTTGTATTTTATTTGAAAAATTTTAAATTAAAAATAATTTTGTTATACCTAGTCTAAGAGCTCGCAGCAGATTTTTGGCGTGAAAGGAAACCAAACGGTATTTATACCATATGTATTCCTAGGGAAGTTGATAACGAATACGTTCGTCTGCCAGTACGTGGTAGCGTTTCCGAGAAAAGGTGCATCAAAAGTGCAACTTTTCTGAAAATAGGAATACCGAGGGAAACCACTTCAAAAGCATCGCATCTCAACGCCCTCGATTCCCTGATCACAAATATGGTTTGGTCAACAGACGTCTAGGTGGCCGCAAAACCACCGACAGACGTGCGTCGCCGAAAATGCATTTTTTTTTTGCGTTTTTAGACTTTTGGGAAACCAATTGAAATCGATGGCATCCGAAAGTCCTCGACTCCCTGAGTGCGAATATGCCCGCGACAGATGTCTAAGTGGCCGCAAACCCCCGACAGACGTCGCCGAAAATACATTTTTTTTGGCATTTTCAAAATTTTGGGAAACCACCTGAAATGTATCTCAAATGAAAGTCTTCACCCCTTGAGTGCATATTTAATCAGAACTTTATTTGAAAAAAAAAATCTCGCTTGATATTTCGAAATGCTGTTTGTCTTGACATTTCAAAAAAATAGATTTCAACAGTCATCAATAACAATTCAATTCAATATAAACCCCGGAAAAACAAGGAAATATTAATTAATTGTATTACTAAAAATTATAGGGATTGACTGCAGCGTAATTTTTTAAACATTTGTGAATAGCTACTTTTTTTTAAAGGACGTTCGCTTTGCCTAATTTTCACTTTTTGGTGATTGTCATCAAATATTATGTACCTTTCCTATTATAAATCAGAACTTTAGTTTGACATTGTAAAAGAAGCTCTAAGTGAAAAATTAATATAATTTTTCAATTTGTTGCTTCCCAACATAATTTTTTTTATAATCAACCATTACATATTTTTATATATTCATTTAATTATTTTTTTTTTCCTTTTTATATTTATTAAATTTAATAAATTATTTTCAATGATATTATCACTAATTATTTGTATATAACACATTTGACAGGAAGAATGGCGGGAAACATGCACTTGACTGAGTTGTTGAGATGTATAGTTAATTAGCCATAAAAAACTGACTTCATATTCTCAGCATCCGGTCCAGTGAATCTTTACTTCGTTTAAAAAGCGGATAAGAATATTTATAATTTAAACTTATTAACACAAAATGTTTTTTAGATTCCAGTCTGCAAAATATACCAAATATAGGTTAACAACCTTTAATATATATATAGTAACTTTACAGCTGATTTGCATATATTTTTAACACCAAGGTATAAAGTTATCTGACATTTGTAAAATTATCACTTTTCATTTGAAATTTTAATAAAGTGGTTGATTTGATTTATAACGTAGTTAAGTAACGCATTTTCACTTACATACAATTTTGGAGTACTACATCTTAAAGTACTAATAGACAAGTATCAATTTTGATTATTTTGTTAAATCTTAGCAAAACGAAGTTAAATATTTCGTAGGTATATCTTACCGCGGAACATGATCCTTCCAGCTTGAAAAAAAAGTGCCAGAGAACAATTACCTAAGGCGTATTTCGTTAAACTAAAAACATTTAACACGACTCACGAGTGGCACATAGTGCAAGTTGGTGAAATAAATTGCCAAACCAATTTACCAGGAAGAATATTAGAACCCGCATTCAGTGGACAGTTAAGACCAGAGGTTCTGATACAGTTCCATCAAGCCGTTAATAAGTGGACAGTTAAAGGTGTAGAGTCCCGTAGTAGCTGCATTTGCATCACGAGAAAAAAAATACTTTTTTTAACATAAAATACATTTTTACAATATACGAATATTTAAGGTAAAACGTATCCAACAATTTAATACAATTTATTTATGTAATAAAAATTTATGCATATACAATTTATTATTCTTTTGTGGCCTAAGTTAAGAACAGTGATAATTAAAAGAATAAACGTACGTTATTAATCAGTTTAAAATAACTAAAACTTTGAAACATTTAATTTTAAATTTCCTTAAAAATTAAAAATTTCAATATGTCAAAATTACAAAAACTTAAAGAAGGACAGAGTTTAGCACTAGCTGAAATGTTCAGTGGTTATGAAGACTATTTAAAAGAGACCGCGTCGCGAAAAACAAAGGGGTTTGTGAACGCTTGCTTGAAAGAGGTAGAAGAATCTTTCGCGCAGACTAAAAAAGACCACGCGGTAATAGTGAATAGTGCTACTGATGCAACAAAGGAGAAATACTATACCGATGAAATCTTTTTAAAAATTAAACTCATTTATTACAAACACATTGATGTCATTAACGATATCGTTAGATACTAATCTAATGCCTTTAATTGCACTAGCAACAATTTGAATACCACGAGGTCTGGTCACTCGGACGTGCGTCTATCACGAATTCAAATCAAACCTTTTTCGGGTTATTTTGAAGATTGGATTGAATTTTACAATCTATTCGAAAATTTTGTTAACAAAAATGAAGATCACACAGTCAAAAATTGCAATATCTGAAAACATCGTTTACCGGTGATGCTGCTCGTCTTATACAGCATCTTCCAATTGAAACAAAAAGTTGTGAGTCAGCTTGGCAGATTGTAATTGAAAGGTTTCAAAATAAGCGTAAATTAGTTAATACTCATCTAAAGAATCTCTTAGAACAAAAAAAGGTTAATTTAGAATCTGCAGCAGCTTTAAAATCGCTTCATGACACAAGTGTCGAATGTGTTCTTGCACTTGCCAACTTAGAAATTCCAGTAGTGTCGCCGCCTTAATGGTTAAAACCTTTGAACGCCGATCGTCTTCAAGAAGGAGCCAGCAAGTGCATGCTATATATATCCGTTGCACTTTATCAAAAAAAAAAACAACAATTTGAAGAGACGTGTTTTGGGAGCATTAAGTGGATTTTCTTGTAAAGAGCAGACGTCGTCGTTCGTCGATAATCAAATACAATTTTAAAATTTAGTCATTTTTAACTTTTCAATAATTTAGTAGCATGTTGCTTAGTTTTTTCATAAATAAAGTGCTAAATTGATTTATTTACAATTATTAGTGTTTTTCGTAAATTCATTTTGCAAATAAGTCTACAAAGTTTTTAAAATTCTTACAATTTACTCGGTTCGACGTCGTTGCCAGCCAGACAAGTATCACCAGCCCGTTGTGGTACAGCCGCCGTCTGGAAATTGCATTTGCCAGCATGGTGTTCCGCCGTCGCGATACAGATCGGAATCACTGCCATTATCAAATGCAGCCATAGATATGGATAACCAACCGCCACCAGCCGAAAATCAACTTTTAAGCGTCTTGCTTGAACAAATAAATGCCCTTAAGACATCGGTGGACCAACTACGGAGCGAGATCAGCATTAATCAAACAGAAATGCAACGTCTGCGGGAAACCATAGACCGCCAAGTTGCAGCCAACCACGTTGATGTCGATGTCATCGAGTCAAACAGAGTAATGAGAAATCCGTCAACTGGGAGTACCCCACCATCGTCATACGCAACAGCTAGTGGAGCCGTAGTCGCTCAGCAGGGTAGGAAACTATATGATCTGCCGCAGTTTTCAGGAAAAGCAGAGGATTGGCCTCTTTTCCTCGCCAACTTCGAAGAGTCTACCACAAATTTTGGGTATTCGCCCATGGAGAATACTATTCGACTGCAAAAGTGTTTGCAAGGTGAAGCGAAGGATGCAGTCATTTCATTGTTAATACACCCCAATAATGTTGGAAGTATTATAAATACACTATCTTTTCGTTTTGGTAATTGTGGATTCTCGCATTGAGCAATTAATTCCATTCTCCACGATGGTTGAAAACGTAGTCGCCTTTCTTTCGTCCGCTAAATGTGACAGCACCTTGGAAACCCTATGCTTTTGGACGAGCTGATAATGAAGTTGCCAATAAACCGAAGACTACACTGGGCGACTTATGCCTCAAATATTCAGCCATATGCCACAGTGAAGGATTTTTCGACTTGGTTAAGTCAGTTGGCAAGAATTGTCCAGCTCGTTCCCCAAGCAAACACAAATTCTATCTCCAAAAGCCAGCCTGCCAATACACGAAGGATGTTACATACTACAACCACTGAGATGCCAGCCGCTAAATTAAGGAACATCAGAAAGGAATTTTCTTGTGTGTGCTGTGGCGCCAACCATCTGGTATGTGAGTGTAGAACCTTCAAAGATATGACCTTCGAAGATCGTTGGAAATTTGTGAAAGGTAAGCACCTTTGTTTTTCTTGTTTAAAAACCGGTATGGGGCCGCAGTGTGCCGCTCTCGCAAGAGATGTGAAGAAGGTGGATGCCCAAGGTTTAACAATAAATTGTTGCATGAAGAATCCACCGCGGTTGCGCCACCAAATTTAGTTAGGGTTCATAATTGCCAAATGCAGAATAGTAGCAATCAACTTTTTCGAGGATTGCCGGTAGTTCTTCTGGGCCCTGGAGGACAAAAATCAATTTTTTGCAATGATCGACGAAGGTTCTTCAATTTCGATTTTGGAAGAAGGAGTGGCTACTCAACTTGGACTGAAAGGTCAGATGAAAAACCTCACTTTACAATGGTTTGGAGATAAAGTGGTAACTGAACCGTCTAGAAAGGTGGCCTTGGAGATTCGAGGTGTTAATGAATCGCAGTGGTACCAGATGAAAGATATCCAGACAGTTCCGAAGTTGAGTCTTCCGATTCAGTCTTTTGACAAGACCCCTACAGGACACTTGGAAGGCATTCCAGTTGATAGCTACAAAAACGCCAGACCAGTTCTGCTCATCGGATTGGACAATTGTCACTCGGGTGTAGCCAGTACCACCATTGAAGGAAGCCGCACCGAACCAATAGCCACATACACAAAACTAGGTTGGGTTGCGTATGGTCCGCAATATGATAAGAACGGTAACACACCAATGGTTTTTCACATCAATGAAAGCAAGGTTTTGGTGAAACTTGAGAAGATAGTAGAATCATATTTTACGGTGGAAAACTTTGGGGTGAACAAAAGCGAGAGGTCTTTAGAGTCAAACGATGATGCGAGAGCCAGACGAATTTTGAAAGAGTCAACAAAACGATTGGGAGGACATTTTGAGACTGGTTTACTATGGTGTCATGACCACATTACCATGCCAAATAGCTACGAGATGGCATTAAAACGCTTACGTCATATCGAAGCCAAAATGATCAGAGAACCTAAATTTGCCGAGCGATATAAAACCGAGATTAGAAGTTACATCCAAAAAGGATACGCCAAATTATTATCGCCGATGGAGTCAAATGCAACAGATAGCCGAACATGGTACTTGCCACATTTTGGAGTGGTTAACCCACACAAACCAGATAAACTTCGAGTCGTCTTTGACGCAGCCGCCGAGGTCCGTGGAGTCTCACTGAATTCTATGCTGCTAAGGGGACCAGAGCAAGCCAAACCGCTTTTGTCGATCTTATTCATGTTCCGCCAAGGTATTGTTGGAGTTGTTGCGGACATCAAAGAAATGTTTTCCCAGGTTAAGATCATAGCCAATGATCAGAACTCTCAAAGATTCCTGTGGAGAGAGGGAAACAGCGACTTACTGATTTAAGTTTATGTCATGTCATCTATGATTTTTGGTGCCGCTTGCTCGCCTTGTTCAGCGGAATATATCAGAAATATAAATGCCTACAGATTTAAAAGAGACTTTCCGGATGCTGTTGAAGCTATTATAAACAATCACTATGTGGATGACTTTGTCTGCAGCTTCCCAAACCAAGCCGATGCAGAGCGAATCAGCATGGAAGTAAAGAAAATTCATGGCGAAGGTGGTTTTGTGCTCCGAAATTTTGTATCTAATGTGAGTACAATTCAAGAAAATCTCAACGACCCAATACATGCAGTACAATCAGCAGTCAACCTGGAGTCAGATAAAGGCCAAGAGAAGGTTCTGGGAATGTACTGGAGCGTCGAAGATGACACCTTCCGTTTTAAGCTAAAATTCCATCGCATTGCCAAGGAGGTATTGGAATTGTTGAGACCACCAACAAAAAGAGAGATGCTTGGCATCGTTATGGCGGTCTTCGACCCATACGGATTTATGGCAAATTTCTTAATTTACTCTAAAATATTACTTCAAAGTACCTGGAAGTCTGGTATAGGCTGGGACGATCCCTTGGCTCACCATATTAACTGCCGATGTAAACTCTGGTGGACAGGATTGAATTCAGTTAAAAAATTTCGTTTAAGCCGTTGCTATTCACCAAGACTACAACATGCCGAAAATATTGAGTTGCATATTTTTACGGATGCTAGTGAAAGTGCATTCGCCGCAGTAGGATATTTTCGTATCCAGTGCCAAGGGGAAGTTGATGTAGCCTTTGTTTCTGCTAAGACAAGGTGCGCTTCACAAAAACTACTATCAATCCCACGCCTAGAGTTACAGGCAGCTGTCCTCGGAAGCCGTTTGCAGACAACAATACGAGCGAATTACAACATTAATATCTCTCGCGTAGTCTCCTGGAGTGATTCAAAAACCACAATCTGGTGGATTCGATCTTCGCAGCGACGATATAAGCCATTTGTCGCCCACAGAATAGCCGAAATACTAGACGCATCGGATCCAATGGATTGGCACTAGCTTCCAACAGACTTAAACGTAGCAGATGACGCCACACGAGCTATACATCCACCCAAGTTCAGCAAAATCAACCGATGGTTAGCTGGCCCTGAATATTTACGCCATCCTGAACAGAAATGGCCAAATTTCCTTGAGTCTCAAGTTCCCGAAACCCTTGACGAAGAGGTCCGCCCGAGGATGTTTCACATTGATCAGGCAAGTAGTTCATTAATTTGTACTAACAATTTTTCCTCTTTTGCAAAACTGAGACGAGTTATTGCGTGGGTATTACGAAGCTGTGCCGCATAAAGCCGTGCGAGAAATAGAATTTCCACACAACAGAAAGCTAAGCAAAGCATTCACATATCGAATTGCCGAGATCTCATCCGCAGAAACCAACTAACTAACTAACGATCTGTGCTTAAAAAAGTCAAGAAGAATTGCCAGACATGTAAAAACGCTCGAGCCAAGCCTGCCACTCCACTGATGGGACAACTACCATCCGATAGATTAACACCATACGTAAGACCATTTACATAAACCGGATTAGATTATTTTGGCCCTTTGCAAGTTTCGATTGGTCGAAGGAGGGAGAAGCGGTGGGTGGCATTATTCACATGCCTCACGACCCGAGCTATCCATTTGGAACTTGCTGGAGATTTGTCAACCGACGCCCTGATTTTATGCTTGAGGAACTTTATTAATCGGCGTGGAACTCCAGTTCGTATCCGCAGTGACAATGGCACAAATTTCATTGGAGCCAAAAGAGAACTTTCCATAGAAGGTCCTTTCAGTTCATTAGAAAATATTTTGGGTATGAATGAAAGTTCAAAAAGCCTTGGGCCGTCAAGTTCCTTTCGGAAAAGCCTTCAACTATCTCGCCACACGTAACCAGAAGACGCAAGCAAAAAATTTCCTTGTCGCAATTGCAAAATGCCTCATGTACTCGCCATTGCAAGAAGTTCCTTAGCATGGATGTTAAGACTCGTATTGAAGTCATAAAAAAACATTCAATCTGCTCCAATTGCTTCGGATACTATCATCATGTATCAATGTGCAGTAGCACTAATCGGTGCTATAAGTGTGGAATCAAGCACCATACTTTACTACACATTGAGTCCCAAAATGTATATCAACCCAACAAAACTTCAAGCACATCGCAACCAAATACACCACTTCCAAAACAGAATGGTCAACAAAATACACAAACCCACTTTATTCAAAATAATAATCAATCCACTAATGATTCACACAACATCGAACCTCAACTACATTATTCTAATGTTCATCCCATCAATTACAATACGCATTTTAATCAAATGCAATCTGAAGCCTTACTAGCTACTGCACTTGTAAAGGTATTCAAACCAAATGGGACTGAACTTATTCTAAGGGCTCTCATAGATCCCGGTTCTCAAGCTACATTCATTACTGAAAACTCTACTCAGCTTCTACAACTTAAAAACTCCAGAAGTCATGCTATGGTCAAAGGACTAGGGAATACAGAAACTGGAACATCAAAATATGAAGTCAATTTAAAAGTTTTCTCTTTAAACAATTCTGATTTTTGCATTAATGTTAGAGCACTTGTATTTAACAGCCTGACATCGACATTACCCTATCAGAAAATCGGTGTCACTAGTTTTATTCACACATCAAATCTTTTGCTAGCAGATCCAACTTATAATATTCCAGGGAGAATTGATCTCGTGATAGGTGCCGATGTATATTCCACAATCATCTTGGATGGAGTTGTTAAAGAAAATACAGGAACCCCTGTAGCCCAATTGACGGAGTTAGGCTGGATTCTGACGAGAAACATTCAATCACGGCAAATTCCTGTTACTATACAGAGTCATCATGCCCAATTAGATTTTCAACTTACCAAGTTTTGGGAAATCGAAGAAAATCTTGAACGTATAGAAAACTGACAGAAGAGGAAAAGGTTTGCGAACAGTACTTCAAGAATACATGCAAGAGAAGATCCGATGATAGTTATGAGGTATGTCTTCCATTTAGGAACAACAAACAACCATTATTGGGAAATTCTAAACGAGCTGCAATGGCAAGATTTTAACAAATTGAAAAACGTATGAATTCAAATAGCAGCTTTAAACAACTTTATGTGGAGTGTATGAATGAGTACCTCTCATTGGGCCATATGAAGGAAGATAGAATGTTAGATGAACAAACTCCCGGCCATTTTTACTATATTCCTCATCATGCTGTTATGAAGGAATCCAGCACTACCACGAAACTTCGGATAGTATTTGATAGATCCTGCAAAACATCAAATGGCTTTCGCTACATGATTGTCTCATGGTTGGACCGCGTTTACAACCAGATATCATCGATCTAGTTGCTTAATGGAGAATATTCAAAATTGCTTTGGTCGTAGACATAAGCAAATTGTATCGACGAATTTGGATGACTCAAGATCATACACAATATCAAATCATTTTATGGAGATCATCTACACATGAACAAATTAAAAGCTTTTGTTTGAACACAGTCACATTCGGAACCGCTTCAGCTCCTTTCTTAGCTTTGCGCATTTTGGTTGGCTGAAGATGTTGAGTATAGTCACCCTCTTGTAGCAAAGGCCATAATGGAAGATTTCTTTGTCGATGACCTTATATATGGATCACACAATGAAGAAGAAGCAAGAACATTGAAGAAAGATTTAGTGTCAAGGTTAAAGGCAGCTGGGTTTCCTCTCAGAAAATGGCCTAGTAACTCACAACTAGTCATGGAAGGCATCCTAGAAAGTTACAGAGAAATTAACCTTCCTCTCGATTTTGAATCAAAACTTTAGGAATTCAATGGCATCCAAGCAAAGATTACTTCAGCTTTAAAATTAACTTACCTGAAACTACTAACCTAACAAAGAGATCAGTTTTAGCGGACATCGCTCGTCTTTTCGACCCATTAGGATGGATATCCCCTTGCATTGTCAAGACCAAAATGGTTCTCCAACAACTTTGGATTAGGAATTTATCTTGGGAAACACGAATTCCACAAGATATAGAAGGGTCTTGGACAGATCTTCGTAATGGTTTGGCAAGAATTTCGGAAATAAGAATACCTCGTAGATTATGAAATCTCATCAGAAGTCGAGCTGCATGGCGATGCCTCCGAGAAAGCTAACGCAGCAGTGATCTATATATGGATCACAAAAAATGGCAAGGAGCACATACACTTGATCGCATCTAAGACCAGAGTTTACAAAATGTTCGGGAGAGAGTTTGCTAGGGGGCGGCAATTTTTAAAAACATGTATTTATCAAAACAGGCGTTAGTGTTAAAAGATTTCTGTATGTTCTGTTTATGTATTTTAGTTTCATTTGGATCCATTTTTCTTCAAAATGGTCCAAAGAAATTATTTAAAAGTTTTTGAGTGGTGACATAGCCAATAATTGCAATTCTCTTTCAATTTTAAGAAGGGAAATAAATCTACTCCGTCACTTTTGAGCTAATTTTTTTTTCAAAATTTCTTTAGTCAAACCAAAATATAAAAGTAAATGCCCAAGGGAGCCTTATTCCATAAAACAAAAACAAATGAACGATATCGTTTTGGCAATAGCTGTCCCCATCTTTCCCTTTTGATGTGATAGAGATGGGTATTGCCAAAACGATATCCTTCGATCGTTTTCGTTTTACGGAATGAGTCCCCTGTGTTATTATATTTTGCAACTATAATTCTGAATGTCTGAATCTGAATTCTATTTAGTTATGAAACGAATAGAATTTTTGTGATGTGTTTTTAAAAAAAAAATTATTAAAAATATGGTGTTCGGAAACTTGAAATTTTCCTTAATTTTAAAAAATCGGGAAATTTTCGATTAGTTCACTTTTTTTACAAGTTTGCTCCGAAATTTTAGTACTGCGGTTCGAACCCTGCTCGTAAGTCGTGAGAGTGAGACTACAAAAAAAACCTTTGGTTTGTTTTGACTGATTCGATGTGAGTTGGCGCATATATCGCTCACTTTTATCACCGAAAAATTTTAATTTTCAATAAATTTTGTAATTATTCTGAAATGTTAAATAGCACTTTCGCATAACCTAAATTTAGCATTTTTTGTAAGATGGCAAATTTTACGAATTATTATTACTGGTTTAAAAACTCAAAAAAAATCTATCAAAAATTGTTCTGAAAAATGCTAAAATAGGTGATACAGTTTTGCTCAGTACTATCTGAATCTTTAAAAAAAATTGAAATTAGCTAGCTGTGGTAAATTTATCACCTTTTATTGGACACCTAAAAACAAGCGAAACGTTTTTGATAAAACTAGTGTTGAATAGTTCATGTGGTGGAACGGACCAATTTTTCTTAAAAATTTCAATCCAAATAATCTTCCATCTGAAAACCATATTGAGACATAACAAGAAACAAAAAAAGAAAACAGAAAGGAAACGAACTCATTTTACAATAACATAATAAAGGGGATACTATCGCACTTCTCACATATCGCAGCGTTAAAATAGACAAAAAAATTTTAAAAAGGGTATCCACTCTAAGAAAATTAATTCGTAGTATATATATATATATATGTACTATATATATATATATATGTATATATATATATATATGTATATATATATATATATGTATATATATATATATATGGCGAAGGTATATAACCAACCTCAAATTAAAAACAAAATTAGAATGTAACATACGATTAGAAAACCATCCTCTCACAATTGAAGAACTAAATGCTTCTCAAACTATAATTATCAACTTAGTCCAATGTGAAATGTTTTCATAGGAAATAACTACTCTAAAAACAATTGGATCTGTACCGAAAGGAAGTGGAATACTAAATTTAACTCCTTTTCTTGATTCAAATAATTTTTACGTGTCGGTGGGCGACTTCAAAACTCTTTTCTTCCCTACAGGCAGCAACATCCGATAATTCTAAGAGACCAACATCATCTTTCCAAATTGATAGCATGTGATGCTCATCAACGCACTTTGCATGAAGGACAACAACTTTATTGCAGCTTATAGAAGATTTGTGGCCAGACGAGGCATGTGTAGCAACTTATTCAGTGACTGTGGAACCAATTTTAAGTTGGCAAACAACGATCTTAAAAGGGACAGTAAGTTCATAACCTCCGATTGGTCATCCACGGTTTCAGAAACCCTAGCCTCACAATACACCACTTGGCATTTTAATCCTCCATAAGCTCCACCACACTTCGGCGGTTGTGGGAGGCAGGTGTTTAATCACTTAAACATCATCTTAAAAGAACGATTGGTAACGCGAAACTGACCTTTGAAGAATACGCAACACTGTTAACTCAAATAGAGGGATGTCTAAACTCACGGACTTTCTGCCCAATGACATCGGATCCAACTGGCCTAACTGTCTTGACTTCAGGACATTTTCTACAGGAGGTCCACTTAACTTACTGCCTGACAGGAACTATTCAGACAGAAACTTGAATAACCTAGATAAATACAAATATATCCAGAAAATCACTCAAGATTTCTGGAAGCAATGGAGCACAAGTTATCTCCATTTGCTTCAACAACGACCAAAGTGGCTTCAAGAGAAGCCGCATATTAATATTGGAGACATTGTCATAGTCAAGGACGACAATCTACCACCCACGTTATGGTCACTCGCTCGCGTGCTCGAATTGCACCCTGCAACAGATGGTCTGACGCGTGTAGCTACAATATTATATATTATAACAAAATTATCCCCTTTGTCGGTAACGAAACAATTGAATTTGAATGTATCCGAAACTTAAAAATAAATACCTCACAAATTCATACCATATGAAGCCTAGTACTCAGTTCGAGTGAAAATGAAATTTTCATATAAAAGTGACACCTAGTTCATTGATATGTAATTCACAACACGAAGTGAGTACCAAAATATGAAAGTGGAATATAAACCGGTTCTTCAATCAGTTTCACGGAAAATTTTCATTTCCCAACGTACGACCACTACGAAAAAACTGAGGTAGTGTGGAAAATTGTGACATTAAATCAATTTGTTTTGCTCAAAATATAAATTACGAAATAAAAAAAAATTATTTCGGATTAAACGATTGTCTTTTCCAGCATTCAAAGCATTCAAAGTGAGTACATACTAAGAAATTTAAAACTGTGTATCAAAAATTCATGTTAAGAATTAATTATGGGTTCGTATTGAATTTTAACGTGTATTTTGAAACATTTTTGTTTTTCATTTCACGTGAGGTGAGTACTAGGCTTGAACTACTATAAATAAAGAAGTGAACTATTAAATTACCAATCCTAACTTAAATCGAACTCAAAAACTTTTACTTAAATTATTTGAATTCTAATGCCCATATCAAAAAATATACCCTTGTCATGTAACTCAAACTTCATAATGAAATTCAATTTCCAACTAAAGAAACAAAGCCACTGAAACCAAACAGATAACTATATTAAATTATAATTATCATTGAAAACATTCACTAACCTTTTTTTAATTTTCATGTTCTAATACCACGACGATGAACTAACTCAAGGCACGTATCCAACAAAGGAAGTGGGTACATTTCTATGGGCAAATATCAACGTTGGCTTTAATCTTAGTTCGTCGAAAATAAGAGCTCGACTGTTTGACGAAAAAAAATTGCTTGCCTAGAAGAAGTATTTCGAAATAAGGTGCTTTACCACACCTGTTTTAAGCATTTCCCTGCTATGCACTTACAGACAGCAATAAGTGCTCCCAGTATCACGACATAAACAAAGAGGTAGTCGAAACTACCGCACGCTACCAATCACCATAAAGAAAAGACCCATATGGTATGATGATGAATGCTTATAAAGGGTGATTTTTTAAGAGGTTTAGAACTTTTTTAAAAAAAAAAACACAAAAAATTCGAAAAAATGAATGAAATATTTATTTGAGTCAATAGTTTGAACCTTGCAATTTAATGTTTAAAGATAATTTCATGCTAATGTTGACCGCGGCTGCGTCTCAGGTAGCCCATCCGCTGAGTCCAATTTTGGCATACTCTTTCACACATATCGGCCGGTATCTCACGAATGAATGCATGGATGTTGGCTTCCAGTGCGTCAATCGAAGCGGGCTTGTCCCTATAGACATTAGCTTTGACATACCCCCACAAAAAATAGTCTAATGGTGTCAAATCGCACGATCTAGGCGGCCAATTGACCAGCCCGAAACGTGAAATTAACTGTTCACCAAACTCGCCTCGCAATTGCGCCATTGTTTCGCGTGCTGTGTGGCATGTGGCACCGTCTTGTTGAAACCACATATCATGCAAGTCAAGAACTTCCATTTCGGGCAAAAAAAAGTTTGTTATCATCGCTCGGTAGCGTTCACCATTGACAGTAACGCTGCGATTCGCATCATCTTTGAAGAAATATGGCCCAATAATGCCGCCGGCCCATAAACCGCACCAAACAGTGGCTTTTTCGGGATGCATTGGTAGCTGTTGCAATGCTTCTGGCTGATCTTCACTCCAAATGCGGCAATTGTGCTTATTTACGTACCCATTCAACCAAAAATGAGCCTCATCGCTGAACACAATTTTTCGATAAAAAAGCGGATCCTCGGCCAGCTTTCCAAGAGCCCATTCACCAAAAATTCGGCGTTGTGGTAGGTCGGCTGGCTTTAGTTCTTGCACCAGCTGTATCTTAAAAGGCTTTACGCCCAAATCCTTCCGCAAAATTTTCCACGTAGTGCTGTAACAAAGGCCTAACTGCTGGGAACGGCGCCGAATCGACATTTCGCGGTCTTCTGTCACACTAGCTGATACGGCCGCAATATTTTCTTCACTACGCACAGTACGTAAACGTGTTGGTGGTTTAATGTCCAACAAAGTAAATTTGGTGCGAAATTTGGTCACAATCTTCCGAATAGACTGCTCAGAAGGTCGAGAATGCCGACCATAAAAAGGAAGCAGCACGCGATGAACATTTCGAACCGAGCACGAATTTTGATAGTAAAATTCAATAATTTGCAAGCGTTGTTCATTTGTAAGACGATTCATGGTTAAATTGCAAACCAAACTGAAGCTGTTTGACAGTGACACAAGGTACTAAACACACGTCAGCTGTCAAAACCAGTGTTGCCAAAACCAAACCAGCTAAAAAATCACCCTTTACCTGATAAAGGTAACAAAAGATGCATACATGCAAAAATGCTCCAGGAAAAAAAAAGTATAGATAGATAGTTTATTTATTCATTTTTTCCAGTTTAAAATTTAAGAACTAAGTTTATAAACAATATTAATAAGTAAGAAAAAAATTTTGAATAATAGTATTCATCCTTTAACTAGCTAGGCGAATGAAACATCAATAATTTGAAAATTTCAATTAATATCTGACGTGGGGTGACAATCAGTTTAGGTAAAGGAAAAAAAAACAAATTATTTCGACAATGAATTTCAAAATTTAAAGATTAAGTAATTATTAGTATTATACAAGAAAAAAAGAGTTTACCAATATTATAAATAATTAATTTATGTATTGATTTATAGTGCTGATCATGTATTCAAAAAAGAGATTATTTGAAATTATTCGTATTAAATGCTTTTGGGTTATCAATAAGGTTTTAAAAGTAGTAAAATATGAACCACCCCAGCTCGCGATGCCATATTGCAACTTAGAGTGGGCGAGACCATAGTAAATAGTTGTCAGCACATTATATGAACAAAAAGGTTTTATAAGGTACATTTTACGTGTTACAAGCATCATATACGATTTAATCATTTGGATATGTTGTTTCCAGTTAAGATTGACATCAATTATTACACCTAAATACTTGAATTGGGGAACTGATTTAATTTTGAAACAATTTTTAGAGCATTTTAAATTTGACATAAAATTACTTTTACCACACTTATGAACAGGTATAGAAAACTGTTTACAGTCGTGTCCGTGGAACCATAGATTGTAATCGTATTAACTATTGTCAGATATATATTAAACCACAATCTTAAGATTTCAAGGTCTTCCTCAATCTTGGTGATACATTCAAAAACAGCCCCATATTCATACGTGAAAAATATGTCATCGGCAAATGCAGTTGAAGTTCCATTTAAATTAAGTTTAAAGATAGAGTTAATGTAAATTAGGAAAAGCAAAGGACCTAGTACAGATCCTTGAGGAATACCGTTCTTCAAAATTCTTGGCTCACTTAAGAATCCATTTATGTTCACTCTTTGATTTCTATTTTTTAAGTATGATTGCAATAAATCAAAAGTACTACCACGAAAACCAGCATTGTATAATTTATTCAGCAACAGATCATGGTTTACAAGATCAAAAGCTTTTGTCATGTCAAAAAAGACCCATCGTTGATTCATTACTATTCAAACTTCCATAAAGTTGACTACACATAGGGTTACCATCCGTCAGGATTTCGCCTGTCGCGTCAGGCTTTTATTGTCCAATCAGGCTTTGGCCAGGTTTCGTCCTTTGTCAGGCTTTTTTATAATTATCGCACAAAATATAATCGTTAGAAGAAAAACGTTAACTGAATGCTTTCAAATCGAAATGCTTGTAAATCGCAGTGAACACATTAATTTAGTTGTCACTTTTTAGAAAGAGACAAAGGGTTGTGCAATATAGGATGATTCAAAAAATTAAAAAACACTTTTCTCGAAATTCAATCGGGACCAGGCGAAATTATGAAATCTCTGAAAATTTCATGCTTTTAGCACCAAAACTCGAAAAGTTATGCATTTGAGAAAAATTCCGATTTTCAAGCAAAATTATTGAAAAAGCGCTGGTAGGGACCGCTAAATCCTGTTCGATTTTTAATTTTTTGTTTTCAATCTAAGCTTCATAATTTCGCCCGGTCCCGGTTGAATTTCGAGAAAGGTGTTATTTTGAATCGCCCTGTTGTGCAAGATATGACACTTCTATTGTATGACGTATTTTTTTGTGTGCTTTTATATGTCTGCTGAGATTGCAGTTGTTGCAATCTATTTATCGTCGCATCGTCTTCGTGCATCCGAATCAAAGTAAGTTATCTATGAATTTAATTTAATTTTTTTTTATAAAAATGAAGGAAAAAAATGTTTTTTTATTTGCCAGGATTTTTTATCAAAAATCAGGCTTTTCTTCCTTTACTGTCAGGCTTTGCTGATTTTAGACCTGGTAACCCTAAGTTTACACACCCTTAAAATGGCATCTTCTGTTGACAAACATTTTCTAAAACCAAACTGATTGTTACAAAAAAAATTGAAGTTATCTAAGAACGACACAATGTTTTTGAAAAAGTAGAAAGAAGTGATATAGGCCTATAATATGAAATATTTTTTCGATTTCCTTTTTTGAAAAGTGGAATAACTTCAGCACATTAATAGCCAAACCAAAACCACGCTACAGATCGCTCTGGCTTTGACATATTGAATAGAAACAATGGGCTCTTATGAAGCAATCTGAAATGTTACCTCACGCTTCGCGTTCGCTTTAGATCGTAAATATCGTAAGCCTGAGCGCGACGACCGAATAGATCTATTTTCTATTTATGTGGCGTTTTTCTTTTTTGGCTCTGAGCAAAGCTCTGAGCAGAGGCTGAGCGATCAGAGCAAAGCTCTGAGGAGATTATGATCAGAGCCCTCAGTTCTAAGTGCCTGTTTACACAGACCTTTTACTGAAAGGCGCAAGCAGTGAGACAGGTAGATTTATGCGTGCGTAGAAACAAGAAGGGTAAATTCCATCCTAAAATCCTTCTCGTTTCTACGCACATAAAATCTACCTGTCCCACTGGATGCGCCCTTCAGTAAAATGCCTATGTAAACAGGAATTAATAAATGAAACACACTTGAGCACTGAACTGTCATATGCTTACCAATTACATAAAAATTGTATGAAGTTGGCTTCGCTCAGCGCTTTGCTCCATTTGCTCGGTCATTTTATTCTGAGCATACAGTTCATGCTCCGAGCTAGCTCCGATGGAAAAAAGAAACACGACTTATGTGCTCTGATATGTCTGAGGTAAAAAAGAAACATAGAATTTGTTTTTGACAGCTCAGTGATCTGCTCTGAGGTAAAAAAGAAAAACACCAATGGTGTTTTATTTATGGCCAAACCACAACCACGCTTCGGACGCTCGGGCTTTTGACATGCTTTTCACCGACTTTATGATATTTTACGATATCATGTGTCATAGAGCGCGACCTTAAGAATTTGCAAAACGTAATGTTGCTTCAAACCTCAGGCGTTGAAAAGCTACTTAAATGAGAGAATAAAAGTTCTGTTTCCTTAAAATAATATTGCGCAAGTTCTTTGCAGATAATAGGGAACCAAAAATGTCCCTGTTTTTTTATGGTTTCATTTAGGTACTAACAACAATTGAAATTAATAGCTTTGCTAATGAAAGTATTTACTAATGTCGTTTTCCATCGATGTTTTCTTTTTGATTTCAATGGAATATGAAACGACTGTCTCACGAAATTCACACAATGCTAGTTAACAAAAACCTTTCTTCAAGAACTTTGAACTTTGGCAAGTAATTCGAAGAATGACTTCTTATTTTAATCGGGGTGTGAAAAATTAATAGGTAAGTATTATTATTACTAGCTGTATTTTATTTTCTCAGATCAAATCCCGTGCCTATATGTACGTTCTGTAACTTTCGCATCGATAAAATTGGTCGAGAAACGTTGATAAATGGAACAAAACTCATACGACTTGTCTGCAATATGGGACTTCCTTTAATCTTCATTTATGAAAATCTCTGCATTTTGGCCCTTTCTCTCTATTCAACAAATGTAAATTTTATATCTTACATCCTTTTTTATTGCAGTACTCGCATGAAGATGAATGTAAATCCACCATTATATGGTTTTCACAAAATCTCGGATTTCGGCAACAAGATCAGGAAATCTCTTTGAATCGTTCACACCACAGATAAACTAGATTTTGTTTGAAATTTCGAACAAATTTCATTATTGAAGAAAACTATGGAAAAATTTATCCATTGTAGTAAGGTTAAAGTCCCAAAACAATTACCTACACACATTTAATTGTTTTCTTTCTTTTTCTTTTGAAAAATTCACAAAACGGAATGAAATGCCACTGCCTGTTTACACTTCACTCAAAAAAAAAATAAAAAACTCTCTTTTTACGTCTCCTTTTTTGTGACTGAACTGTAATACGGAAGAGATAAAACAACGATCCCAGTGACAATGTGTTGCGAGGCAAGAGGAGGTATAGGGTGTCGGTAACGTGGAAGGGTAGGAAAAGGAAGAAGTAGGAAAGAGAGAAAGGAAGAGTAGGAAAAGGAAGGTGGAATGTCAAGTTCCGGGGACGTGGCCTGCTTGCACATGCACGGCATTAGCTCGTCGGACGGGGGGGATCTTGCCCACGAAACTTAACCTCGCCTTGCGGATGTTGTTGCAGTGAGGCCATTACCCACCCTACCATAGGAATCCTTGGCCATTTTTGGATTCCCCCAATATGGTGGATGATCGGTTTCAGATCATACCATCTTCACCGAAACTCAGCTTCCCTCAGCACCCCTGAAAAATTATCTTCAAAAGATCATGTTCCGATTATCGGAACAAGAAAACAGAACGTTGTTTTTCTTTCGACTGTTAGGTGTCATTCAAAGTTTTATTTGATTCATTCAACATTTATAGTAAATCAATTTACAAACAAAAAAAATTAAACAAATTAACAAGAAAAAAATTAAACAAAACTAAAAAAAATGAGAATAAAAGCCGTTCCTGGCTGTGCCCAACAAACAAACAAATTTATACCCTTTTTGGTATTTGCTTTTTAAGAAAAGGCGCTATCTGGGTTTTTTCCTACTCCTAGAGAGCTCTTTAGAAATGACCTAAATACCCAAGAACAACAAAAACAAACACAAAATTACAAAACCCGCGTGGACACTTTTAGAAACACGGTTCTTTATCACTTACAATATGTAATTAAAAAAAATATTGAAAAAAACAAATTTAAAAATTAAATTTAAATTTACAAAAAATTTAATAGATATTTTAACTAAAAAAAACTTTGACACCTCTTAAATTTAACTGCATAAGTATTTTAATAAAAGACAATCACAAACACATATATTTTTATATTATTAATTTTTCTTCAAATGGTAATTCTTATTTTTCTTATTTCTTTTCCTTTCATCTTATTAATTCTAGGACTCACTGACTTTATCTGGACGTTCTAGGGCTTCTTTAAGTTCAGTTAGGGTGGCGGAGCTCCAATTGAGTGGTGGGTTAAACTCAGGCGCCTTAGCGAACAAGAGTACCATCTGATGCTCACCCGAAGTTGGCCAAAGAATCGGTTTTCTCAGTCCACGAACAACACCGTGAGTTGAGTACCGGAGCACCTCAAATCCGGTTCAGTTTAACTGACCAAAAAGATTTTGGGTTTCTCTGCTGATAGCAGGAACAATCGATTAATAAAATTTTATGCGGCGGCCCGTACTGGAGTAGGTACTTATCATGGGCCTCCGAAAATATACCTAAAAGTTTATAACTACTTATTCATTTTTCAATAAAACTAATCTTAATAACAATCTCACCACTTTGAATCGTTTTAATTAATACTGGCTCTGATTAATATTTCAGAGAAACTGATAGGCACTGTCTAAATAGACACGGATTCTAAAAAAAAATTGAACAAATTATTTTTACGGAACCCGGCTTAAAACTTTATCAACGCACCCTTTAGTAACAAATTAAAATTTTTAAATATTAATTTTTTATTAATTTCTTTATTTTAGTTAATTTTGCACTTTCTTTTTTTTTTCTTTACTTTAGTTCGGTTTTATCCTTTCTTTTTTTTCGAGCGGTGGAAGTGTCAACCGATCGCTTTAAATTTAAATTGAAACGATTTATGCCAATATCGCCGGCCCCTACAAGTGGTTGAAGAATCTGTTATACTAAATATATAACTTTCACAGAAGATCGTAGAAGAAAGAAAGAGACAGATCATTACACGACTCAAAAAAAAACTCAAGAATATAATACACACCAAAAAAAAATTAGGTCGGATGATTCTTCTCTAACTGGAAAACATCATCCGATCCACATCTCTGTATATAGTTCATACATAAAATAACAAAAAAAAACATTACATGTATTTACCCCTGTTGCTAAGTATGGGTGAGCAATAAAAATTAAAAATGAAATCTATTGCCTTCTCTTTTTTTTTTTCTTTTCTTTGTAAAAGCTAAACAAATAAATATTAATATTATTAGGTCCTATTCACTATTTAACTAAACTTGGTTTCTCTCATTTCTGTCTCAGTACAACAGTTAACACAGACAAACAATTTTTGACTAAACTTTTAAACACGGTCAAAAAAAATTGAACGTTAACAGAAACCACAAGAACAGAAGACACGCAATGAAAAACCATAAACCGCTCACGACACGAAGATAAATAAAAGCGGATACCTTACACGACAAGAAAAACGACGCGTGTAAACGTGAAGGGACAATGACCGAAACATGGATTACGAACAAGTATCAACTTTTTAAGGATTGCCTAAAACATTTAAAAATAATAGTTCATTAAAAATTCACCCTAATAAGCAATTGTCAAACTGCCTACTTTGGTATAATATGTCTGTTTGGTAAGTATCACTATTGGCATTCGCTAAAATCTTTCATTTTTCTACCACACTGAATATATCCACCACACATACAATTTCTCACCAGTGTCCACCATGCTCGAAATGTGGGGAACGAACCACCCACTTTCAGTGCCAACTTCCAACACTTCCCATACTTCCAATGAGTACTTCATCTTTTTTATTGATATTTTTGGCTATCTGACAATTCTCAACAAAACAAAAAGCAAACACCGGCATGGAATACAACAGGTAGGTATTATTTTTATTCTTTTCAATTTATTTTGGTATTTTGTATTCTTTACTACATTTATTTTTTTTTCAAAAACTAATATTTATGTTTTACCTTCTCTTTCAGAGTATTCCTATTGTGGAACGAGGAGTTTCTTTTCTTGATGCATTTTTTTGTTCTAATAAAGTTTTGTTTCTTCTAGGCCCAGTTCACAACAGGACAGTTTACCAGACGTCCCCAACAAAATTTGTTGTTTATTAGGATATATTCCTAATAAATAAAAAAAAAAAATGAAACTTCGGTCGCCGGGGAAAAAAAAGTGCTCGTGTGCCGTAATACCTTATGGCAGGTAAACGGAATCTCAAAAAAAATGGAAGCCGTGTCCACAAAGGTAGGTAATACTTATTCTTTTCATTTCATTACATTTAATAGATGTTTTTCAATAATTGCAGGTTAATACATAGATTCGCAACTAAAGTGGGGAAAAACCCACGTTCAGCCGGGCAAGAAAAATGCATGGAAATTTTCACAAACACCGACGCCAACTTCTAACAGTATAAGTAAGTACCGTACATCTATAACCTAGCTTACTCTTGCCTAATTACATTTTTTTTCTCATATAAATTTTAGAAAGTACAGAATGACATCGAGGTCAATGACCTTCAACGTAATTGGAACCTGCCTACCCTAGCAATCAGCTGTAGAAAAGTTCCTGACCTTCATCAATCTACTCATCGTCTATTTTTATACGTTTTATTTATGTGGTGAGTGAATTTATTTGGACAGTGATTATATTAAGTGCCAGGACAAGTAGTTAAGTGGAATTTAGCTAAGTTATTGACAAGTATATACAGAAAACAAGTGGTATAAATAAATAAATAACAAAATTATACTAAAAATTATAAAATAGTTAAATCTAGTATCACAGTTAATTATTATTCTACTAATATTAAACTAATATCACAGTTAATTATGAATCTACTATCACAGTTTATTAATACTTATTCTAATATCACAGTTAATACTTAATCTAATATCACAGTTAATAAGTCAAACAAATAAAAATATAAAAAAATAAATATCACAGATTGCTTAAAGTTAGTAAAGTTATCAGTCTTAAAAATAAATAAAGTTAATAAAATATCACAGCAAGCTAAGTGGTTAGTAACTTATATCTAGAAATCACAGATGCTTGTTTATCACAGTTGGTAAAATAGTTTAAGTGTTAATAAATAAGTAAAGTTAAATTAAATAACTAACATTTAGTGACATTTAGTACAAATAGCAAGTAGTTAATAAAATTTTTGATGAGATATATAAAATTTCTTTGTTTTTAATTCAAAAATTTTCAGGTACGCGGTGAATAAAATAGGGTGTTTTGATTTTCATTATTCTTTTATCAATCAATATTTTTTTCTCAAAATTGTTTATCCACAACTAGTTAATGTTTTCAAAACGGTCAGGTACTACGTGAAAATAATTTAACATATAAAACATGACAGTAATAAATAAATTAATAAATAACAGATAACGAATAACAAGAAAAACAACAATTAAGAATAGCAATACGAAATAAATTGAATATCAGTATTTTGGTGAATAAATCATAGTTTTTATGGGTTGGCTCATTGTTTCAAATCTTTTGCGTGGAATATACCGATTCGTTTCCCATTAAGATTTTCAAGTTCATACATTTGGTTGCCGATTTGTTTGATTATTCGGCATTTGATATATTTCGGTGAAAGCTTTACGGATAAATATTTTGATGAATCACTCAATACAAAATTCTTTCGATATACTTCTTGTCCGGGTAAATATCGAATACTTTCGGTACGGACATTATATACTTTTGCGGATTTTTCATTGGCTTTTAAAATGTTTTTGCGTATTTGATTCCGGATGCATTGCAAAGCGTTAACAACTCGTTGTCGTCCATCGCGTTCAATTTTTTTTCAAGTTCATAACTACTACCGTGCATCATCATATTAGTACCAAATAAGGCATAATATGGTGACACACCAGTAGAGCTGTGAACTGCGCTCCTTAACGCACACGCTATATCGCCAAGGTGCGTATCCCAGTTTCTTTGGTTTGGTTGTCTCCGACCCGTTCGACTGCGGTGCATAATAAGCCGTTTTAAAATGTCTTATGCCATATTTAGTTATAAAATTTTGGAATTCTTTTGCCACGAATTGTTTTCCGTTATCGGAATGAATAATATTCGGAACTCCGAACATGTCAAAAACATTCTCTTTCAAAAATTTAATTACGCTCGATGTATTCGCATTTCGTAATGCTTTCAATAACAAAAATTTGGAGAGATGATCTAAAACAACGAAAATGTATACATTTCCTAGTTTGGACCTCGGATAAGGACCTAAAAAGTCGATGTATATTTTTTCGAAAGGACGATTACTACAATAAGACGTTACAATAGGGGGACGGGATACTTGATTAGACGCTTTACAATTAGAAACATATTCACGAACATGCACAGTCGTATTAGGCCAATAAAAATATTGTCTAATGCGGGTTAGAGTTTTAGCTATTCCACCGTGAGCAGCTTTAGGAGGATCATGGGCCCTACGCACAATTTCTTCAGTCAGACCTGATGGGACCCAAAGTAGCCAAGAATGCTCTGACATTTCTTCTTCGCCTAACTTTTTAAATACTTTTTTATAAACATATCCATCTTCAACATTCAAATCCGGTAGTTCATCCTTAAAATCGTTTATAATCTCAATTAAGTCTAAATATTCATCGGATAAAATTCTTCTGACTCTAAGTCAATCAATGGTGCCACATCTTCAATGTCCAGAGAATCTACATGCACCCGAGAAAGAGTGTCCGAAACCACATTCAACGACCCTTTTCGGTGCTGTATGTCGAAGGCATAGGACTACAGCAACAAACTCCATCTGGCGAGTTTGCCACTCAGGTCCTTCATACTCATCAGCCATTTAAGGCTGGAATGGTCAGTAATCACCGTGAAGTCCATGCCCTCGACATACGGCCTTAATTTTTTCACGGCCATCACCGCAGCCATACACTTCTTCTCGGTTACGCTGTAGTTTCTCTGGGACTCATTGAGTTTTTGCGAGAAGTAGGCGATAGGTACCTCATCATCATTATCATTTGTTTGGAATAGAACCGCACCTATACCGGTATCTGACGCATCACACTGGATGTAGAACTTTTTTGAAAAGTCCGGATGAGACAATACCGGTGCGGTAGTAAGGGCTATTTTTTTTGCCAGAATGCTTCCTTGAGATCTATACTATTAATGTAGAAAGTATTCGGTAGCCGGCTGAGGAGCCCCTCGATATGGGGGAGAGGATTCGCGTTTTTCTTCGTCAGTGAGTTCACCTTGCGAGAATCCAGACAAAGTCGATTCTTGCCTGGTTTTCGCAAGAGAACCACTGGCGAACACCACGGACTCTCGCTCTCCTCGATAACGCCGAGGCTCAACATCCGGTCTAGCTCTTCATACAAAATGGCTTGTACCGCAGGAGAAACAGGGTAGTGACGCTGTTTCACAGGGGCCGCGTCTCCGGTATCTATGACATGCTCCATGAGCGCCGTCTTACCGAGACCATCGCGGTCGTAATCTAGAAATTTTCGCCGGACTGCATCCAATCTGGCCTGCTGTTCCAAAGTCAACTGGTGGGCGTTTGAAGAATCCGATTGTTCATCAATCGAAAGGCTACTTATGACTTCCGGGGCTAACTGGAACACTTTACAAAAATCAACTCCCAGATAAATTTCTTGATCCAAACTGGGTACGAGAAAGAAAGTAAGACCTTCAACTTTATCTTTATATTGGACTTTTAATTCAACTTTGCCCACGATTGACTGACTCTTGCCATCCGCGGTCCTGACTCCTGAATAAAATGGTATGATTGGGCAGCCAAGTTGCTGAATCAATTGCTTGCAATTTTTGCCTAAAATACTTACGCTGGCTCCACTGTCCAGCAAACCTAAAAATTCTTGCGAACCTATTTTAATTTTCGCGTAAGGCCGAGGATCGGATTCTAAATTTAAAATTGTTGAAGATATTTTCTTCTTTGTATCTTTTCTTGCCTTATATCTAGACCTAGCCTTTAAAATATTTTTAGAAGGTACGCTTATCGTACTATTAAAAATTCTCGCTCTAGCCTCTTCATATTCTTTAAGGCGAATATGTAACGGTTGTATTTGCAACAAATGTTTTTCTTTAACTTTATTTTCAACATTTTCAACTTTATGTAGGCGTTTTAAAATTCTAATCTTTGTCTCTCCCTCTTTCGGAAGAGTTTCTAAAATTATTTCTTTTTCTTCATTTTCCTTTTCTTTACAGTTTACTGGGGGTTCTATTTCGGGATGGAACGCGATTCCCCCAGAGCCTTCACGTCCCTCGCTCGGTTTTCCGGGTGGCATCGCGGACAACTTGGTGTTTTTACACCCTCCTGACCACACTTAAAACAAAATAAATTTCTAACATCTGACTCACAGTCGAAATATGTATGACCTTGAACCTTACAATTCCAACACACAAGAACTGTAGTGTCGGCATATTTCCTAAGTGGGTTTTTAGAACGTGCTCCACTGAACTGGTAAGCAACCAGCTGTTCATCACAGGGCTGATATTCTTTGCACTCCAGCTCATTCACACTATATTTATTTGGAGGCCTACCAGCTGATTTGGGCAGGTCCCTTTCTCTCTTCGGAAGAGCTGCTTCCGCTTCCTTACACACATAGCGAAGCTGATCGAGAGAAAAGATCGCTTGCGGAAACACTAAATTTCGAATTTTCTCATTAAAGTTTCTTTTAATGATTTTTACCATGTCGGCCTCTGGAATAGGCATTTTCAACTGAAACCTCATCTTATTTATGGCTGCGAAAAATTCTTCGCTACTTTCGTAGGAATACTGTTTTCGATCTAGGATGTTTCGAACTATCTCTAGATCGGTCATGGGTTTTGATACCGACTCAATAATGCCTCTTTTAAAGTTGGCCAGTCGAATTCCCTATCAACTTGAAATTGCCAAAACCAATCATAGGCTGGACCTGAGAGAAGTTGGTGGAAGTCTCTCAAAATATCATTCCACGAACAAGCATAACGACTTTGTAACTTTTCTAGCCTAAAAACGAAATCTTCGACCGTTAAATTGTTTGAAAGGCCATCAAATTTCACTGGCGGTGGCCCTGAAAAAGACGGGTTGTAAATTGGCCTCGTTGGTGGAACTACCGGTAGTGGACTTGACGTTGGCGGTGGATTCATCGGAACTGTTGGTTTTCTATATGGATTATTTGCTACCGGAGTTGGAAGAACTAAACTCAATCTTTCGAGAAAACCACTGAGCTGTCTCTCAACTTCTGCACTAATGCGAGCTGTTACGTCAGTCTCCAACCCTTTTTTACAGGTAGACATACTTTTAGCTGTTCCCATATTTATAAAGTGTTCCAAATCTTCCGATAATACTTGTTTTTGTTTCTTTTTAGGTAATGACCTAGCAATACTTTCGAGGATTCCCCTCGAACCATGATTGGATGATATATTTTGGTACCTATCCTGATTGTCTCCACCAGTATTGTGCCTTACCGTGTTGTCGAGCGAACCAAAAATTTCTTGTATTGGAGGTAAAGAATTGGCTCCCATGTTACTGATTTCGCTGTAAGACGGAGTTGATAGTGAACTCGTGTGAGCACTCAAATTTTGGACACTTGGTATGAAAACATTAGTACTATCTACATTCAGAGATGTGGATCGGACACGCCCTTCCGTGATCAGAGGAGAATGTAATAATTGGTGCCTAGCACCTGTGTCTAAATTTTGTGTAACTGATCTAGTAACTCTTCTTTCTTCTATTTCAGCTTCCCTGATCATATTACTGATGCGGTCTTGTTCATCTTTATTTGCGTGTGCCATTTTCAACTTTGACTTAACGACCAAATCAATAAAAAAAATTCAACAATACCCAATCAATAACAACAAAAAGAGGTGAGTTTTCAGATAACCTATGTTTAATAAACTAACAAAAAAACGTAATTGCTTTTATCAACAAAAAATTGATTTTGTAACAAAAACAAAAATGAGTAATGTGTAATTAACAAAAAGTTACAAAACCTTACTAAAAAATTTACAGATTTCAATCATAGAGTAACTATGGGGACATTGAAAATGACTTGTGTTAGCTCGATAAAATAAAAACATGAATAATCTTGGTGATTTCTAATTTGTATCCTATAGTTGCACCAAAACTTCTGAAGCTGTCTAATAAACCATTCTTCAGTCTGAAATTACAATATGTAGATATTTTTGTTGTTGAATCCCAGTTGGCGTTTAAATTAATGTTGTTCAGTTCAGTTTATTTAATCACGGCGTTGATGTTGAAGAAAATCAAATATTTGCTCAATTTTGCTCAAATTGATTTACAAGTCTCTCAACTTATTGAACTATTTAAATATAGGCAAGTTATTTGATTTACTGTCAAAGTGAACCCTTTTTAACGCGAGACCAAATTTATAAATAATTTGATGTGTAGCTCAAACTCAATCCAAACCTGATTTACCTAATTGTTTTTAGGTTTTCTATAATATTTTGCATTTTGCATCTTTAAATAAATTAAATAAACTCGAGTCGTGTAATTTCTTAAGACAATGTTAATGGTTTTGACAGTTAAACAGTATTCTTTTATCTGAGTATATGAAAAACAAAGCACCAATTAAGTTGACAGCTTTGACAACCAAATTGAATCGTTTTTTTTCATTTGAGGACCTTAAGGTAGAACTGTAATAGTCGGAAGATGTTGGAAGAAAATTCTCTCAGTTCACTTACGCATGGAACGGTCGGTGAGCGCTCTTCCCTTCCGAAAGCAAAAGTAAAACATTGGCCGAAACGAAGCAAAACTCAAATATGGGCACGTCATATGAATTCTTTGTATTCGTTTCGTTTGTACGACCACTTAGGTCGGCATCCGACTGTTATAGTTCTACCTTTAACCTTGAACATCTGAACATTAGAACTAAATCTATATAAGTTTATTAAAGAAGTTCAATTATATTGCAGTACCTATGAATATTCTAAGTTCAATATTCGCATTGGCTTAGACGTAGGTAAAGTTTTGTAACATAAATTTATAGCCTCAGATTTTACTTGAATTCTAAGACCTTAACCTCAAAGATCCGATAATTAGAACAAAAGATAAAAGCTTATCAAATAAAGCCTTTTCGATATTTATATTTAAGTTGCTTAGGTAAGTTAATCCTACCTCTAGACTGGTTAACGTTAACTTAAATACCTGAACCTTCAACAACTGCCCCTTAGAACTAATGTTGTTAGTTTATTAAAGAGAAACGCAAGTAGGTACCTTTGCACATTTCAGGCTCAAAAATAACATTGGTTTGGACGTAGGTCAAGTTCAAAAATCGCATTGGCTTAGACGTTGGTCAAGCTTAAAAATCGCATTGGTTTAGACGTTGTTCAAGTTCAAAATCCGCATTGGTTTAGATGTTGTTTTGTCACATAAATTTGTAGCCTGAGATTTTACCTTAATTTTAAGACATTAAGCTCAAAGATCCGATAATTAGAACAGAAGATACCAAGGTTAGGTATATTATATTTAAGTTGCTTCGCTAGGTTAATCCTACCTCTAGCCTGGTTAACCTCAATTTAAATACCTTAACCTTCAACATCTGGCCCTTATAGTAGAACTATAAAGTTATAAGTTATAATCATAGAGGTTCAAGTATAGGTCTCTGTGCGTATTCTAGGTTCAACAATCGAATTGATTAAGAATGAAGTCAAGTTTTGTCACATAAATTTTGAAGCCTGACATTTAACTTATTTCAAAACCTTAATCTTTAAGATCCGATTATTAGTAAAGAAGTAAAAAGGCAACCAGACCAACTAAATCAATCCTTTTATATAAATGTGCATACATAATGTATGTACCTATATAGATACGTAGGTATATGAATTTTGTTGTCGATGCTAACAAAGCCAATTTTTTTTATTCAATTTTTTAATTTATGCAATTATTTATTTTGATGAATTAAACCTAAAAATTCTTCAGCTACACTTTTATGTTATTTTAATTATTTTTAAACTGAATAAATTAGTTTGATATTTTACCTTCATTTTAAGACCTTTATTTTAAATATCCGATTGTTAGAACAGAAGTTATAAGCCAACCAAACCAACCTAATCGTACCATTACGAATAATATTTGTAAAATACCTACATACAACAATTTAATCAACATAACATTTTACAGACATACCTACCTCACCTACTTAATAATGTAGCTATGTATGTATGAATATCATTTTTGTTCCCGATGCGAAGCCAATTTTGTTTGCCACCAGCCACACAACCACCACTGCGATTTTTTATTGCACACATTCCACTCCAACCAACTGCAACGTCTTGCCAACACCCTTACAGCAATGTATATTCTTTATGGGTATGTTTTTTTCTTTTTCTTTTTGTTTTCTTGTTCCTCACGTCATTTGTCGTGATGAAATTAGTTCTCAAAAGCCAATCTTTCACGTTTTTAGTATGAAATTTTTTAAGCTTTTGCAAAAATTTTGATGCAGATTTGTAGCCTGTCATTTTATCTTTAATTATCTGTCTTAATATTAAGCATCCGATAACTAAAACCTGGGTAATAGGCTTCTAAGTGCGCTCAAATCGAGTGATTTTAAGATTTTATACAAATTCAACTATCCTCCACTGAAGCTCGTCTGTTGACGACGATCAACGTGTAGGTACGATTCATCGATTGTGTATTTAGGTTCATTTTGGTATTTTCTTTGGTAACACCAACCAAAAATTCGATCCTGAGCCCCCTATACGCTAGAGTTCATTTCGTTCATTTGTTATATATTCATTTGTTCATTTAATCATTTTGGTAACACCATATTTTTCTCAAAACGACCTTATAACCATTTTCAATGTTAAAATCAAAAATAAATAACAAAAAAAATGTACTCTAACAAAATTTGGTTTGAAAAACCAAACAAGATAAATAAATAAAAAAAACGTTCAATTGGAACAAAAAATATAAATATTGTAACAAAATAAATAACAAAAAAGTATATATAAGAAAAAGTAAATAAATAATGAAAATAAACTATATAATATGTGTATCATTAACGGGAAAACAAAAATTGAAAATGTATCAAAAGAACAAAAAGAATAAATAACAAAAAAAATAATCACTTTTGAAAAACAGTGAAAAAGATTCAAAAATGTATTGAAATTAAGTTTAAAAAACGGAATTGTAAACTAAAAATTAATAAATAACAAAAAAAAATACTGAAATATTTTCGAAAACGAAAAACGGATTTGAAAAACAAAAAAAACAATTGATCAAAAATCTATATCCTAACGTTAACTTAGCTTTGAAAAATTTGAAGTATTCTTTTTCCTTCAGAAAAAGAACTTAAATTATCAAAAGTTCTAGGACTATTTTTGAAAATATTCTCTAATTTCAGAATTAATAATCTTATTAAGAAAAACTGAATTAAAGATTACAGAAAGACAAATAAAAAACTTTCAATCTAATAAATAAATAAATAATTATATAAATAAACAGATAGAATAAATAACAAAGAAAATGTATATACAAAAATCGAAGTTTCAAAAAAAATAAGTGTTCTTCAAACACAAAGTTTATGAAACTTTATCAAAAACTTACTATCTTAGTTTCCTATATAAAATTTAAAGATTCTTTTGTATTTTTCAAAAAAAACTTAATTTACTAAGAAACGAAAAAAAAAACAATAATTGACTAGATGATAAATTTGGTAATTTTTCTCACTTAAAGTTTTGAATCTCTTTAATCAAGAAAAAAGTTAAAACTCGTAAGAAAAATTTGACTGGAACAAAACAAATAATATGTTATAACGAAAACATAATAATAGTTAAACGAATATCAAAAATTAGTTCTTAAAAACTTTTGTTTTAAGAATTCGTATATGTATGTACTTCTAAGTATTTATGGTTATGTGTTTATATATTGTATCGTTTGTAATGTAGTTAAGTTGTTTTACTACCATAATAACCCGACTTCAAACAAAATTATTTAGGATTAGCTAATAGTTTTGAATTAACAATAAAGTTAATTGAATTTTCAAAAAAAACGAATAATGTTTCAATTTCAAAGTATATAACTTATAACGAAGTAGGTATTTTATATATTTGAAGTTTGTATCATGATCTTATGGGGTGCTTCAGGTAGCTTCTACTCGGTGGTTTCTTAGCGACATGGCATGATCCTACTAACGATATCGATAACAAAAAAGGACATCAGACGGACTAACTATACTCCCCTGATGTGACAATAATAAAAAGGAAAACTACTAGAAACACTAACATATTACATTACAAAGTTTTCCCTCACCGTTTCCGCAATCCTAGACTGTCTCAAGGACCTTGCTAGAAGACATGAAAAGGTGAAGTAAAACTCACAAAAAGTTTGGAATGATGATGTTGGACTAAACGTCACGCACAATCATCACATCCAAATAGAAAACAAGACTAAAGATTATGAAAATTGAAAATTAGAACTGAAAAGTAAAATGAAGTAAGGATGGGAATAGGGAAAAACGATACTAACATACGCTATCTGTCACTACTAAAGCTTTCACAAAAGAACGTCGCGATACATCTAGGTACGTCCGTGACCTTCCTAATGCAGACATACGCCTTTCGCAAAAACTTCAGTAATTCCAGGCAAACGCATAACACTTATTAACCGCAGTCACTGTGAATTTTCAAACACTCGTCGCGATTTATCTAGGTACGTCTGAGACCTTCCTGATAAAGACTTATGAGGCTTAAAAATTCACAGTAAGTTTGGTTGGGGACTATACAACATTAACGAACTGAAACTAAGACTACAAAAACTAAATATTGGCTAAAAGGCAATACGTTGGAATAATGCCAAAGCATTAAACTAACAGCCAATACGTTGGGCGCCATTTTGTTGCGAGACAAGTGGAGGTATAGGGTGTCGGTAACGTGGAAGGGTAGGAAAAGGAAGTGGTAGGAAAGAGAGAAAGGAAGAGTAGGAAAAGGAAGGTGGAATGTCAAGTTCCGGGGACGTGACCTGCTTGCACATGCACGGCATTAGCTGGTCGGACGGGGGGGATCTTGCCCTCCAAAACTTAACCTCGCCTGCAAACAAAAACACTTATCAGGCCAGAGAAAAACTAGGGAAGAAAAATCGACAGACTAGCAAATGCACGGACGGACTATTGTCACACCAAGGCACTGCGGATGTTGTTGCAGTGAGGCCATTACCCACCCTACCATAGGAATCCTTGGCCATTTTTGGATTCCCCCAATATGGTGGATGATCGGTTTCAGATCATACCATCTTCACCGAAACTCAGCTTCCCTCAGCACCCCTGAAAAATTATCTTCAAAAGATCATGTTCCGATTATCGGAACAAGAAAACAGAACGTTGTTTTTCTTTCGACTGTTAGGTGTCATTCATAGTTTTATTTGATTCATTCAACATTTATAGTAAATCAATTTACAAACAAAAAAAAATTAAACAAATTAACAAGAAAAAAATCAAACAAAACTAAAAAAAATGAGAATAAAAACCGTTCCTGGCTGTGCCCAACAAACAAACAAATTTATACCCTTTTTGGTATTTGCTTTTTAAGAAAAGGCGCTATCTGGGTTTTTTCCTACTCCTAGAGAGCTCTTTAGAAATAACCTAAATACCCAAGAACAACAAAAACAAACACAAAATTACAAAACCCGCGTGGACACTTTTAGAAACACGTTTCTTTATCACTTACAATATGTAATGAAAAAAAATATTGAAAAAAACAAATTTAAAAATTAAATTTAAATTTACAAAAAATTTAATAGATATTTTAACTAAAAAAAACTTTGACACCTCTTAAATTTAACTGCATAAGTATTTTTATAAAAGACAATCACAAACACATATATTTTTATAATATTAATTTTTCTTCAAATGGTAATTCTTATTTTTCTTATTTCTTTCCCTTTCATCTTATTAATTCTAGGACTCACTGACTTTATCTGGACGTTCTAGGGCTTCTTTAAGTTCGGTTAGGGTGGCGGAGCTCCAATTGAGTGGTGGGTTAAACTCAGGCGACTTGTTTGATTTAGGCAATTTTTGTCTGGTTCCGGAAAATAAATTTTCTCTGCTTTTTGTACCTGTAAAAGCCCTTCCACACTATCCCACTGAGTATTAATACATGTCAAAAAAGTGTGAAACAAATCATGTATAATAGTGTGGAAATAAAATATGATATTCCCAGCCTACACGATTTGCCATGTGTTAATACATGAGAATTTTTAGAAATGGTTCTAATTCTGTCACACATTTCATCACATTTTTATTGAGGTTAAATTAAACTGTTGTGTGTGGTCAAAAAATGAAAAGAAATTTCTTTCTCACAAATTTGGCAGTAGCATGGAATTCTTTTCCACTTTGTATTAATACTCAGTGGGATAGTGTGGAAGGGCTTTAATGCCGTATTCTCACTGGTCTTATTTTGTGTGTTAGGAAAAAAAATTTGCAAATGGCGCCAGTAGTGTAAAGAAATATATGAGTACATACAAATAAGAAAAACAAATGGAAGAAAGAGATATGTACATAACAACGTTGTCACTGCGATCGTTGTTTTATCTCTTCCGTATTACAGTTCAGTCACAAAAAAGGAGACGATGAAAAGAGAGTTTAACATATTTTTTTGAGTGAAGTGTACACAGGCAGTGCCATTTCATTCCGTTTTGTGAATTTTTCAATAGGAAAAGAAAGCAAAAACTTAAATGTGTGTAGGTACCTAATTGTTTTGGGACTTTTACCTAACAGCGTTGGTAGCGTTTTTCGATAGTTTTCTTCAATAATGAAATTTGTTCGAAATGTCAAACAAAATCTAGTTTATGCGTGGTGTGAACGGATTTCGTGATCTTGTTGCCGAAATCTGAGATTTTGTGAAAACCATATAATGGTGGATTTACATTCATCTTCATGCGAGTACTGCAAAAAAAAAAGGATGTAAGATTAAAATTTACATTTGTTGAATAAAGAGAAAGGACCAACATGTTCATCTTCGAAAATTGAAACATCTCGTATGAGTTTTGTTTAGTAATAATAATAGTAAAGCCTAGTACGCTGCTGAAGCGAAACGAAAAATCCAATACAAAAATGACACAACGAAATCATAAACGGAAAATTTCGTTCTGCTTTTCGTTTTGCAGTACGCTGTTCGAAGAGCGAAATTGATAATTGTAGCAGATTATTTGGAGAAGTCTCCGCTCCTTTTTCGCACTGAATTAATTATACAGACTATTTATTGTGTGCGGAAAAATGACATTTGTGTTTTTTTTTTGTTTGTCATTTTCTTACATCATTGGTTTCTTTGATTTTTAGCGTTTATGTTTTATTTTGTTTTTGGAATTAGTGAAACTCTCCAAGGATATTTTCCGTTGTGTTTTCGCAAGCGTTTCGTTGTCTGTTTGGAGATCACAGAAAAATTTCGTTTCGCATCAGCAGCATACTAGGCTTAATAATTAATTATTTTTCACATCCCGATTGCAAAAATAAAGTCAGTCTTCGAATTACTTGTCAAAGTTCAATATGCTTGAAGAAAGGTTTTTGTAAACTAGCATTGTGTCAATGTCGTAAGACGGTTGTTTCATATTTCATTGGAATCAAAAAGAAAACATCGACATTAGTAAATACTTTCATTAGCAAAGCTATTAATTTCAATTGTTGTTAGTACCAAATTGAAACCATAAAAACAGGGACATTTTTGGTTCCCTAGAATCTGCGCAGTGTTATTTTAAGGAAACAGAACTTTTATTCTCTCATATCTCAACGCCCGAGGTTTGAAGCTTCATTACGTTTTGCAAATTCCTAAGGTCGCGCTTTATGACCAAAGATACTGAATTATTAAGATTGGAATCCTCGGCTGTCATTCTATTTTGCCTACAAGCTAAACAAAATGGCGAACAGTGGTGAATTCATATTTTTGCACTAGTGTTCCATGTTTTAACGCACACTAGTGCAGAAATATGAATTCACCACTGCATAAATTGTTGTTGCAATTCACATCTATTTATCGACACGAGATGAAATTACAAAAACAACAATAGGCGTGTTTTGTTGACTTTCTAATGTGAACATTAAGAAATTTTTCACATTAAGCCAACTTTTAACATGCAAATGCAAAAACAACAAGTTAACAGCACATTCAAACTTCAGTAACTCTAATGTGAACATTAACTTTCCAATGAATTTGCTTGTTATGTTGGTATCTTTGCATGTTTTCCAGGAAAATATGTTCGATGAGTATGGTAGTTTTGAGAATATTTTGAAAAAATTACTTTTGTATGAAAATGTAAAATTATACAGCGAATTATTTTATTAAAAAATAACGAAATACATTTTCGATGATGCAAATAAAATTATTTTAATAAAAATTATCATCCACAATTGTTAAATCAAGATTCGAACAGAGTAATATTGGTTTTGGTAAGTTTCAATGAACGCATCCGCTGTGGGGCTTTTTTCAAGAAAGTGTGAGTTATACAAATACAAATGCATTGACGCAGCATCAGCATGCAGTTAGAGCTAAATGCTGGGGCGCCCAAGGAAATTTTTAGCTGGTTTTTTGAGGAATATGTTTTGAGATTTTAAATCATTAAAATATTAAAAAAAAACTTTTTAAATTATGTACAAAAGTGAAATAAAAATAAATATAGTGCATACATGCAATACTTTATTAACATGCGGTGCTGTGTTAAATCTTGTAAACACGTAGATATAGTAAGAATTCATTTCACTGGCTAATTGTATATCATATTGAATACATATAAAGTAATGGGAAGAAAATTTAAAACGTTGAAAAATAACTCTGCACTACGGGCGCTCAACAAATGTGAGCGCCTTGCCATCACCAACAAAACGAAATGCTACTATGGACCAGAATTTATAATTTTGACAAATACATATAACCCAACTATAATTCACGTGATTGAAGTATGTTTTTATATTTAGATAATTTGCTTTTTTACAGCGAAATGCTATAAATATCAATTTAAAATTATTCTACGGGAATGTTTTTACTAAAACCATCACTTCACATTACTTTATGTATAATATGAGACACAATAAGATCTCAAAATGAAAAAAAATGTTAACTCCTTATTATATGTATGTATTTAAATCGTGTATTATTTATACGCAGCACCTCATGTTGTTTAATATTTTTCAAAATAAAGTATTACAAGTATTTATTATTTTTACTTTTATTTCAGTTTTTTATTTAGTTTGATAAGCTTTGTTCACTATTTTATCGTTTTAAAATCTCGAAACACTATTTTATACCCCGGAAAATGAAAACACACCTAATGTAAAAAAAAAATGGGTTTTGGGGGATGGAAGTTGGAACGTACGAAAGATTCCAATCTTTATAATTCAGTATCTTTGTTTATGACAGATGATATCGTAAAGTCGATGAAAAGCCTATCAAAAACCCGAGCGTCCGAAGCGTGGTTGTGGTTTGGCCATTAAGACTTTCAGAAAAGCAACCCACTTCAACACTAGTATTAAATAAAAAGGTCAGTACATCAACAATATACCAGGCTAAATTTTTTAATAGGATACTGGATACACGAATTTTATTTTTTTAGAGATAATATTACGTTGTAAACTTCTCTTGATGTTATTGCATCGAAAAAAAAACTGTTTGGCTGCATGTTTTTAACAATAACATCTGTAGAGATCGAACAATTGCAATTTAAACATGGTTCGACAACTGGTTTCAGTTTTTTTAGAAATTTCAATAAAATACTCATTAAATTTATTTGAAATTTTGCATGGATCTGATTCCAAAACTCCATCAATTTCAATAATATCAATATCAGCACAATTTTGATACTTTCCTAAAATGCTATCTACCACTCTCCATTCTTTTTGAACATTACCTTCAGCTTTAGCAAACAAATCACCGTAGTAATTGTTGCGAGTATCTTCAATTTCATTGTTTATTTTTTTGCACATAGAGTGTATTTTTTTAATTTAATATTATTCTGATGTTTCTTAATTTTCAGGCTTTCTTTTTCTTTCCTATTTTACTTAGAAGATTTTTAGGCCGGTATTTACCGAGCACTCATAACTTATGAGCCTCATAAACCTATTCACCAAGCAATAATAAGGCCGGTATTCACCGAGCACTCATAACTTATGAGCCTCATAAACCTATTCACCAAGCAATAATAAGTGGATATTTATGAGCGCTCATAAAAGTTATGAGTGGTCCCGACCACTCATAACTTATGAGCGCTCTCATCGAAAAATATTCCGACATTTTCGATACTACTTCCACAACCACAACCACCACCCCCACCCCCACAAACACAAACATCTCCATCGCTACCACTCCATCTACCTAAAAAAGTTTGATTTTAAAGTTTGGGAGTGGCTGGTTGACAGAGAGTGGCTCTCTTTTTCGAAATTCGAAACATATTTATGAGTGGTTGGTGAATACCACAAAGTTATGAGCCTCATAAACTTATGAGGCTCATATGAGCGCTCCGTGAATACAGGCCTAAGTGGATATTTATGAGCGCTCATAAAAGTTATGAGTGGTCCCGACCACTCATAACTTATGAGCGCTTTCTTCTAAAAATATTCCGACATTTTCGAAACTATTTCCACAACCACCACCCCCAAAGACACAAACATCTCCAACGCTACCACTCCATCTACCTAAAAAAGTTTGATTTTAAAGTTTGGGAGTGCCTGGTTGACAGAGAGTGGCTCTCTTTTTCGAAATTCGAAACATATTTATGAGTGGTTGGTGAATACCCCAAAGTTATGAGCCTCATAAATTTATGAGGCTCATATGAGCGCTCGGTGAATACAGGCCTTAGTCATCCAAGGTTTAATATGCTTACTTTTATTTAATAGCTTACTTTGAAACTTACATGATTGTATATGTTTACTAAAAATGTCTAAAATATTGCAAATGCGATTACTTTCCGATTAAACTGGTTCCCAAAACTCCTCATTTAGTAATGAAAAATTTACGCGATAATTAACTGTACTAAGTGCTGGTTTAACCCTTTCCGGACGGTTGATTTCAGAAGAATGATTAAGGGCAATCATACTATAGTCTGTGAGTTTCAGATCGTATATTTTACCACAAAATTGATTTTTATTGTTTTTATTGAATCTAATAAATATGTGGTCAATACAACTCTTACTAGAATCAGTCACACGGGTAGGTTCATTTATGATACTCTTAAAACCATTAACCATTAAACGAATCTCTATCTAATTTATTAAGAATATCAATATTTATATCACCCAAGACAATTACATTTTTAACCTTAATTACATTTAAAATGTTACTTAATTCATCAATGAAAATACTTTTTGTAATACCGTGGAGTCTATAAATGCACAACACAACATAAGAAATATTTTCATAAACAAAATTTAAATTAGTTATATCGGCACTAGATATTTTAATGAAAGAAAAATTGCATTCAAATCCACTTCTTACATATAAAGCTACACCTCCAGCAGAATAAAGAGGCCCATAGACACCACACTTGTGTTCACACCGGTGTCGGTGTGCGGAAATGTGTGCTGTGTGTGGGCTGGTGCGCACACCGATTTTCGGTGTCAGACACGGTGCGAGTAAAATCAAAAGTTTTTGATTTTTGGTGTCGGTGTCTGTAGTCTGTACGATTTGGTGTGGCGTGTGTGGTGGAAGGCCACACCAGTGTGTGCACACCGGTGTGCACACAAGTGTGGTGTCTATGGGCCTCTTTAGACTCATTGCAATTACCAAAAAGAGTATAACCTGGTATATGATAAATATTTAATTCATTTTCATATATCCAAATTTCACTACAAGCTAAACAAAATGGCGAACAGTGGTGAATTCATTTTTTTGCACTAGTGTTCCATGTTTTAACGCACACTAGTGCAGAAATATGAATTCACCACTGCATAAATTGTTGTTGCAATTCACATCTATTTATCGACACGAGATGAAATTACAAAAACAACAATAGGCGTGTTTTGTTGACTTTCTAATGTGAACATTAAGAAATTTTTCACATTAAGCCAACTTTTAACATGCAAATGCAAAAACAACAGGTTAACAGCACATTCAAACTTCAGTAACTCTAATGTGAACATTAACTTTCCAATGAATTTGCTTGTTATGTTGGTATCTTTGCATGTTTTCCAGGAAAATATGTTCGATGAGTATGGTAGTTTTGAGAATATTTTGAAAAAATTACTTTTGTATGAAAATGTAAAATTATACAGCGAATTATTTTATTAAAAAATAACGAAATACATTTTCGATGATGCAAATAAAATTATTTTAATAAAAATTATCATCCACAATTGTTAAATCAAGATTCGAACAGAGTAATATTGGTTTTGGTAAGTTTCAATGAACGCATCCGCTGTGGGGCTTTTTTCAAGAAAGTGTGAGTTATACAAATACAAATGCATTGACGCAGCATCAGCATGCAGTTAGAGCTAAATGCTGGGGCGCCCAAGGAAATTTTTAGCTGGTTTTTTGAGGAATATGTTTTGAGATTTTAAATCATTAAAATATTAAAAAAAAACTTTTTAAATTATGTACAAAAGTGAAATAAAAATAAATATAGTGCATACATGCAATACTTTATTAACATGCGGTGCTGTGTTAAATCTTGTAAACACGTAGATATAGTAAGAATTCATTTCACTGGCTAATTGTATATCATATTGAATACATATAAAGTAATGGGAAGAAAATTTAAAACGTTGAAAAATAACTCTGCACTACGGGCGCTCAACAAATGTGAGCGCCTTGCCATCACCAACAAAACGAAATGCTACTATGGACCAGAATTTATAATTTTGACAAATACATATAACCCAACTATAATTCACGTGATTGAAGTATGTTTTTATATTTAGATAATTTGCTTTTTTACAGCGAAATGCTATAAATATCAATTTAAAATTATTCTACGGGAATGTTTTTACTAAAACCATCACTTCACATTACTTTATGTATAATATGAGACACAATAAGATCTCAAAATGAAAAAAAATGTTAACTCCTTATTATATGTATGTATTTAAATCGTGTATTATTTATACGCAGCACCTCATGTTGTTTAATATTTTTCAAAATAAAGTATTACAAGTATTTATTATTTTTACTTTTATTTCAGTTTTTTATTTAGTTTGATAAGCTTTGTTCACTATTTTATCGTTTTAAAATCTCGAAACACTATTTTATACCCCGGAAAATGAAAACACACCTAATGTAAAAAAAAAATGGGTTTTGGGGGATGGAAGTTGGAACGTACGAAAGATTCCAATCTTTATAATTCAGTATCTTTGTTTATGACAGATGATATCGTAAAGTCGATGAAAAGCCTATCAAAAACCCGAGCGTCCGAAGCGTGGTTGTGGTTTGGCCATTAAGGCCGGTATTCACCGAGAACTCATAACTTATGAGCCTCATAAACCTATTCACCAACCAATAATAAGTGGATATTTATGAGCGCTCATAAAAGTTATGAGTGGTCCCGACCACTCATAACTTATGAGCGCTCTCTTCGAAAAATATTTCGACATTTTCGAAACTATTTCCACAACCACCACCCCCACAAACACAAACATCTCCATCGCTACCACTCCATCTACCTAAAAAAGTTTGATTTTAAAGTTTGGGAGTGCCTGGTTGACACAAAGTGGCTCTCTTTTTCGAAATTCGAAACATATTTATGAGTGGTTGGTGAATACCCCAAAGTTATGAGCCTCATAAACTTATGAGGCTCATATGAGCGCTCGGTGAATACAGGCCTAAGACTTTCAGAAAAGCAACCCACTTCAACACTAGTATTAAATAAAAAGGTCAGTACATCAACAATATACCAGGCTAAATTTTTTAATAGGATACTGGATACACGAATTTTATTTTTTAGAGATAATATTACGTTGTAAACTTCTCTTGATGTTATTGCATCGAAAAAAAACTGTTTGGCTGCATGTTTTTAACAATAACATCTGTAGAGATCGAACAATTGCAATTTAAACATGGTTCGACAACTGGTTTCAGTTTTTTTAGAAATTTCAATAAAATACTCATTAAATTTATTTGAAATTTTGCATGGATCTGATTCCAAAACTCCATCAATTTCAATAATATCAATATCAGCACAATTTTGATACTTTCCTAAAATGCTATCTACCACTCTCCATTCTTTTTGAACATTACCTTCAGCTTTAGCAAACAAATCACCGTAGTAATTGTTGCGAGTATCTTCAATTTCATTGTTTATTTTTTTGCACATAGAGTGTATTTTTTTAATTTAATATTATTCTGATGTTTCTTACTTTTCAGGCTTTCTTTTTCTTTCCTATTTTACTTAGAAGATTTTTAGGCCGGTATTTACCGAGCACTCATAACTTATGAGCCTCATAAACCTATTCACGAAGCAATAATAAGTGGATATTTATGAGCGCTCATAAAAGTTATGAGTGGTCCCGACCACTCATAACTTATGAGCGCTTTCTTCTAAAAATATTCCGACATTTTCGAAACTATTTCCACAACCACCACCCCCACAAACACAAACATCTCCAACGCTACCACTCCATCTACCTAAAAAAGTTTGATTTTAAAGTTTGGGAGTGCCTGGTTGACAGAGAGTGGCTCTCTTTTTCGAAATTCGAAACATATTTATGAGTGGTTGGTGAATACCCCAAAGTTATGAGCCTCATAAATTTATGAGGCTCATATGAGCGCTCGGTGAATACAGGCCTTAGTCATCCAAGGTTTAATATGCTTACTTTTATTTAATAGCTTACTTTGAAACTTACATGATTGTATATGTTTACTAAAAATGTCTAAAATATTGCAAATGCGATTACTTTCCGATTAAACTGGTTCCCAAAACTCCTCATTTAGTAATGAAAAATTTACGCGATAATTAACTGAACTAAGTGCTGGTTTAACCCTTTCCGGACGGTTGATTTCAGAAGAATGATTAAGGGCAATCATACTATAGTCTGTGAGTTTCAGATCGTATATTTTACCACAAAATTGATTTTTATTGTTTTTATTGAATCTAATAAATATGTGGTCAATACAACTCTTACTAGAATCAGTCACACGGGTAGGTTCATTTATGATACTCTTAAAACCATTAACCATTAAACGAATCTCTATCTAATTTATTAAGAATATCAATATTTATATCACCCAAGACAATTACATTTTTAACCTTAATTACATTTAAAATGTTACTTAATTCATCAATGAAAATACTTTTTGTAATACCGTGGAGTCTATAAATGCACAATACAACATAAGAAATATTTTCATAAACAAAATTTAAATTAGTTATATCGGCACTAGATATTTTAATGAAAGAAAAATTGCATTCAAATCCACTTCTTACATATAAAGCTACACCTCCAGCAGAATAAAGAGGCCCATAGACACCACACTTGTGTTCACACCGGTGTCGGTGTGCGGAAATGTGTGCTGTGTGTGGGCTGGTGCGCACACCGATTTTCGGTGTCAGACACGGTGCGAGTAAAATCAAAAGTTTTTGATTTTTGGTGTCGGTGTCTGTAGTCTGTACGATTTGGTGTGGCGTGTGTGGTGGAAGGCCACACCAGTGTGTGCACACCGGTGTGCACACAAGTGTGGTGTCTATGGGCCTCTTTAGACTCATTGCAATTACCAAAAAGAGTATAACCTGGTATATGATAAATATTTAATTCATTTTCATATATCCAAATTTCACTCAAAACTATTACAAGAGGTAAATTTACAAATAATTCAATATGAGCTATGAAACGCGAGAAATTTTTTCTCATGCTGCGTATATTTTGATGTAAACATAAACAATATTCAACAGAACAAGTTGGGTCGACTGGGTATTCATTACATGCATTTGAATTTGAAAAAAAGACAGAGTTCACAACATTCATAATTTAATAAAATCAGCAGCACAATTTATTCTTACAAAGTTATCACCCACTTTCTTAAGCATGTAAACAGTCTCATTTCTCGTCCATACATATTTATACCCCTTTGTACTCTTCAGCGATGTTGCAGTGCTAAGTAGTTTCCTCGTTTCATGTGTTAAGCTCTCGTTGGTGAACATCTTCTCTGATCTTGATTCTGCATTGAGTAAGCTTGTGGTCAGCTGATTTCTCTCCTTTTTTGCTTTCATAATTTTCTCCTTGCATAGATGTGACACGAGCTTTACATGAAGAACATTTTTTGTGCTTGTAGCACTGCCGTTAGTTGATGATTTTGCTAATTTAATTTTTTTCATGTAAGTTCAAACCTTCCCGAAATACCTTGAGTGCAGATTCAGTAATGTTTATTTTGCTGTATGGAACGTTGAATATTTCAATGCTGTTTATGAATAGCTGTTGCTCCAAGTTATTGACCTTTTGCTCAAGCGAATTTATTCATTTTTCACACTCTTCATTTTTGGCTACAAGAGCATTTATTTGTTTATTTTGGTTTTCCTCAATTATCACAATTTTTGCATAAATCATATCAAATGTTATTGGAGCGTTATCAGGCTGCTTTAAGGTTGATGACAAAAGAGATGCGTTGGATGATTTTGAAAGCTCGTGTGGCGATTGAGATATGTTAGATAGCGAGGCAGTGGCAGGTGGCGTCGCCGGAGGCAATGGGCAGCTTAAAGCAGATGTATTAGATGGCGATGGTAGCGAATAAGACTCTCGGCATTGGTTGGCACACCATTTGCATCTCCAAAAGGCTTTACTTTTTTTCATGTAGTCAAGATCGACTGCAGTGATTTTGACACGATTGCCATGAAAAACGATTCCTATGCAATCAACTTTAAGATCAGATCTATCCACTTTTAAAAGACAGATTTTACAAGACATTATTAAAATTTTGTTTTAAGGAAAAACTTGAATAATTAAAAAGCTCTCTACACGAGTGTACCCCACAACGTCACGTAGTGAACTCGAGTCGAGGAGTCTAGTACATTGCGATAGGAGAAGTAAGAAGAAGATTTTGCGTGAGAAGAGTGTGTATGCTGCCTCCTAGCTCGCGACCGAAACAAAATCTGGAAGTTTTAACAAACACAAAAATAAGCATTTGGTGGCTGGTCTTAAGATTGTAACGTAGTTTTATCAAAGCAGCGAAAGTTACTTATGTCGAATTCCTTTCAAAAAAAGAATCGAATTTTTTTTCAAAAGAATCGATTTTTTTCTGTCAAAACGAATCTTTCTACACTAGCAAGATTCTTTTTGACAGAAAAAATCGATTCTTTTGGAAAAAAATTCGATTCTTTTTTTGAAAGGAATTCGACATTAGAATATTATTTCCAGCTACTGTAGGCTATCTACTATAGGGCTCGAAAAGAAGTAATAGGGTGAGAATGACCAACGAAGACCCAGTTTCATCATGCAGTATAGATGAGCCAAACTTAAATAAAAATAAACCGCTGGTTTTGATGGCTTACCAGCAAATGTGCATGCTTAAAATTATCAGCGCAGTATATCGGTAGAAGAAAGCATACCTGATGACTGGACTTTTTATATCTTCTATTCAGCCAATCTGCTTCCAAACATGCAAGGTGATGTGATATTATAACATTTCTTCAATTTCGTTCTGTAGCAGATAGTTTTCAGCCATTAACAAGCATGACACTTTCAACAAAAAAACATGTCACTATTGAAAGCAGCAACTTCGAAGTTGTTAAAGAGCTCACCTACCATGTAACTAGCTTCAGTGAAATCCAGGGAAAATTAGGAAACGGCCGCTTCTTAATTCTGATGAGAGAGAGGGTTTAAATCTCACGCGTAGAACCATTGAATAATAACAAATAGAACAGACACCGGATTAGATCGCCACTAGATGGCCGGAAATCAAAAGGCGTGTTTTTTTGAAAGCCCGGGGGGAATTGGTTGAAAAAAACGACAGGGATTAGGGACGCCATGACAGTAAAAACCATGGAGTTTTCATACAAAATATCGATAACATGTATGTAATTCATACCGGTAACATAGTTTTTCTGTGCGCTTAAGTTAATTAAGCCCCGCGAATTCTCCGGGATTAGTTGTTGTTGCATTTAACATGTTAATTATTTAGCACCGACGTCGAGAAAAATTCAAAAGAAATAAAATCGAGGAAAAGCTTTAGCTAGACATTCTCCTAGTTACTATAAAATACTCTCGAACGATTCGAAGTGCAAATAAAACTTTCTGAAACTAATATTTTCCAGATGATAGGAAGGCATATTTCAAAACCGCGAACCCTACTTTAAGAATTATTAATTCCGATAGACTTTTGTATTTACAAATCAAGAAGATACGAATTTATGAATTTAAAGCGCTAACTACCCATTTCAATACAAATACAATCTTAAGTTAAAACTACGTTAAATTTATGATGTTGTGTTGTTATTGTTAAGTAAGTAAGAGTCTGCCTGACTCGTTACTTCTTCAGCTCATCCGCTGGCGCATTACATGAGACCGCCCGTCTGCATGTTACTTAAGTAAGTAGATTGTTTTGGAACCGCCTGTTCCACTCAAAATATCTCGAAACCTATATTTGTCGCTTTTGCAAAATACTAGCTTAGTACACCAATGGTTGATGGTACCATGGTTGCCCTCAACCTGGCCAGTATTTTGCAGCCGCCACGAAAATAAAATAGGAAAGGAGGGAATTGAAGAGCGGTCATTGTTGCGGTAAATTTTACCGCAACAAATCCCACCCTTACCTCCCCAAGAAATATGCCACTTTTCAAAAAAGTAAAACATTTCTTAAGGCAAAACTAGGGAAAAGGTTACGAAGGGTGAACAACACAACATCGGGATTCCATTATAAATAAATTTATTTCAAAGTTGATTAGTTATCTACAAAAAAAGAAAAAAAAATATTAAAGCAAATTTCAAAAATTTCTGTTATCCAAAATGAAACAACATGGCACGAATTAAAAAAAAGATTTTAGGTTAAAAATATAAAACAAATATTGAAAGAAATCAAAATCTAAATGTTTTAAAAAGTGAAAAGATTAAGGGACTTTTGACTCAAACATCAATATAAGGTTTTAAATCCTTAACGTGCCATGTCCCTCGATCTTTACCCTTGTCGTCTGTTAGCAAGTATGTCCATGGTGACAAACGTTCGCTAACCCTAAAGGGCCCCACAAATTTGGTAGCCAACTTTGCAGCGTAATAAGTTGCTGCATCGGAAAGCGTAAAATTCCTTCTGCACACGAGATCGAGATAGGGATAAGCATCCCTATCAGTAACTTCATTAAGTTTCCTATAGTCTACACAGAACCGAAAACTCAAATTTTTCTTCTTCACTAGAAGAATAGGAGATGCCTAAGGACTCTTGGATTTCTCGATCTCTAAAGCTTCTAACATCTCCTGGAGTTCTTAATCGATGTGTTTTTTGGATCGCAGGTGACACTGGGTAGTATCGCTGCTTTATCGGTTCTGCGGACGTCCTAATTTTGTGCTCAACTAAATTGGTCCATCCTAGACCTTGTAACGAAGTTACATAGAATACCCACCAAACACACTTCACACACTAATATAACATACATCAAGGCGCCCACAACAGCATTCAACATTGTATTGCATACCTCAAGGCGCCCACGAAACCGATGACGACAACAAGCAGCACAACAGCAAGCGAAGTAAATGAGTCAACAGTGGCTGCCTACAAATATTAATATATATTGTTTTTTTTTATAAGTTGTTTTTTTTTGCATTTATGCAATTCACACTCTCTCTTATCGTAAAAAAGGCATAAGGGATAGTAAAACTGACAGCTTAAATCAGGAATATTTCCTCTGCGGTGCTGACTAGTGTTATTACACAACTAGAAAGAGCCAAGAAGCAATACCGAGGGTGTGTAGTACACTAAGGTGCCTTCTAAATTAGTTTTTGGCATTTTGCCGCATACCCCCCTCCTCCTCCTTTATTTGCTTTGACATTGTCACAGCTAGGGAAATCATCCCAAAAACAACCAACCGTGCCCCGATTTGTAATAAGGCTAGGGATCTAATCCCAATTAATTTCGCCTTATAGTCAATCGAGGCTAGGGAATTTATCCCACCGTCTGCTTGCCGTACCACGCCTTTTTAAGGCTAGGGAATTTATCCCACCGTCTGTTTGCCGTACCACGCCTTTTTAAGGCTAGGGAATTTATCCCACCGTCTGTTCGTCATACCACGCCTTTACCTCGGTTTAGGATAGGGAATTTATCCCACCGTCTGCTTGCCGTACCACGCCTATTTAAGGCTAGGGAATTTATCCCACCGTCTGCCGTACCACGCCTTCTTAAGGCTAGGGAATTTATCCCACCGTCTGCTCGCCGTACCCCGCCTTTACCTCGGTTTAGGCTAGGGAATTTTATCCCGCCGCCTGCCCGTATATGAAATACTATGTTATTTTATTTTAAGCAAATATGGAAATTGTAATCCTATCTTCAAATTGTTAATTAAGCTACTTTAAGAGTTAATAAAAATTGTAAAGTTATTATAAAAAAAAATTGTTAGCTTTAGATCTAAGAAAAGCCTAATAAAAATTAACTGGAGTTCCGAATTTTCTAAAAACCGAGTTTTAATTTGCTTTCTTCGGTAAAACCCTGGACCCCGCTGGCCTACCTCAGCTGGAAACAAAAAAGCATCACATTTTGGCGCCCGAGCAGGGACTTCTAGGAGGTTCACCCGAACTCCCACCGACCGAAACGACGCAGAACCGACCGATTCCGCCATTCCGCCGCCCGAATCATTGCCGTACAAAAGCCTCCTCAATATTCCCGTTCCGCCCACCCCGTCGACAGCACCAACGTTCTTGACCGTGCCGGAAACAAAGAAACCAGCCCTCCTCGCCCCGATATATCAGCCATCCTACGCTCCGACCTTTCAATCCACCTACGCTTATCAGCCGCCTACTTCTGGAGTTACCTCTCATCCTGAGTCTTTACCGCAGCCACCCAGATTAGAGCAACCCTCCACGTCAAGCCGACTCATACTAAGCTACGAAGCTGAAATGATGAATACAGTCCGCAAGTGGGGATTAAGGTTCGACTCTACGGGAAACCCGCTAGAATTCTTGGAGAGACTAACAGAGTTAACCCGATGTTATAACATCCCACCTGACAACGTAATACGGACATTACCAGAAATTTTCCGCGGAAGCGCTTTGGAGTGGCTTCGCATAAAAAGAGACAGCTTTTTCACTTGGGAAGGTTTTCGTAGGCGTTTATCCAACAATTCTTGCCAGCCAGATACTTGCACAAGCTGGAAGAAGAAATATTACGCAAACGTCAAGGCCCCCGTGAAAAGGCAAAAGATTACATATTGTCTGCCCAATACCTTATAAGGCAACATCCCCGCATTTCCGTGGCTGACAATATTGATCGTATTTTCGATCATATGCGACCCGAGTACAGGTACTACATCCGTCGTCGAGATTTCACTACCTTAGAAGAGCTTGCATATTTAGCAGAGGAATTTGAAGCCGTTAAAAACGATGAACGTAATGTTCACCTTCCACCGACAACTACCCCCTTCACTTCACCGATCCACCGTGGTCCGTCAACAGAAGTTCCGTATGACCGTAACACACATTGCTGGAATTGTAAACAGAGAGGGCACCGAAAAGAGACTTGTCGAAGACCGTATCGACTGTTTTGCTCGTTCTGTGGATCAGATGGAAAATTAACGAAAGATTGTTCGTGCCAAAGAAATTCCATCGCCGCCGCTGTAACTACGCCATATACAACAGATTTTCGATACTTCATCCCGATTCAAGTCGAAGGAGAAAATTGCCAAGCTCTACTTGACACCGGGTCTACGAAAACCTTCGTAGGCAATAAGCTTAGGCAAAAGTTCAAGGAGCTGGGCATCCCCATGCGTAAACAACATCGGTCGATTCATTTAGCAGATGGTAGCCCAATTACGAATTGCGAACATTATACCGCTACGTTAACTGTAGGGGTGACACTCTGACTAGCGAAGTAACGTACTTGCCTGACTTAAAAGAAGATGCGATAATTGGTCTAGATTTATTGAACCAAGTCGGCTTTCGAATGTTTTGGGGAAGAGACCCCAAGACGGACATAAAGCCCGGTAAGGGAGATGAAAGCAGTTACGCCTGTGTACCAGTTCACCCTCTACCACAGAATCAGCAAGAGAACTTCGATTACTTCCTAGAGAACGAACAACCTCAGTTTGAAGAAAAAAGTAAAGATGACCAAGCCGCAGCTCTAGTCATTCAAAACACGACTACCAACCCGAACAATAATCAAGAGATCTCTACTCCGGTTCCGAAGGATCCAATTAAAAGATCACCACCCAAGCTGGAGCAACAGAGCGTGGAACTGAAATACAGTCCTTGTGAACACGATAGGCAACCCCGGAGTATACGTTTTCAACGGCTATCAGCTTTCAAACGAAAAGCGCTTCATAAAACTTCAAGCCGATCAGGAAAGCCGTTTAAAATTAAATCTTCAGCCCGTTCGATCCACATCAGCCGAGCGCACCGCTCCGCTAATAAAAAGAAACCGACCATACCGATAACCGCACCGCCTTCAGATCATAACAACGTCGCTACACCTATTCCCCCACAACCACCTCCTCTACACCGTAACATCGCCGCTTCATCTATCCCACCGCAGCCACCGCCTTGGGAAAAATTTTGGAGCCGATGGGCGAAAAAGCGACGCAAGCCAGTCTGCATTTCAAACTAAGACCGTCGAGATAGAAAATTCTTCTCATTTATTTTTTTTATACCCGATTTTGGTTTATATTATTTTTTTATTTATGATTAACAATGTACTTATTATTATAATTATTTAAAGGAAGAAAACTTGAATTGAAAAAAAAAAGAGAACAAAATTATAATTAATTTTTGAATTAAAATTCTATATAAAATAGATTTATCAATTATCACGATAATTAATGTCTCCATTTTCAGATGGAATTCACGACGAGCAGGCTCGTCTATCGAAGAAAGGGGGGAATGTAACGAAGTTACATAGAATACCCACCAAACACACTTCACACACTAATATAACATACATCAAGGCGCCCACAACAGCATTCAACATTGTATTGCATACCTCAAGGCGCCCACGAAACCGATGACGACAACAAGCAGCACAACAGCAAGCGAAGTAAATGAGTCAACAGTGGCTGCCTACAAATATTAATATATATTGTTTTTTTTTATAAGTTGTTTTTTTTTGCATTTATGCAATTCACGCTCTCTCTTATCGTAAAAAAGGCATAAGGGATAGTAAAACTGACAGCTTAAATCAGGAATATTTCCTCTGCGGTGCTGACTAGTGTTATTACACAACTAGAAAGAGCCAAGAAGCAATACCGAGGGTGTGTAGTACACTAAGGTGCCTTCTAAATTAGTTTTTGGCATTTTGCCGCATACCCCCCTCCTCCTCCTTTTATCTTTAATTTATCCCACCGTCTGTTTGCCGTACCACGCCTTTTTAAGGCTAGGGAATTTATCCCACCGTCTGTTCGTCATACCACGCCTTTACCTCGGTTTAGGCTAGGGAATTTATCCCACCGTCTGCTCGCCGTACCACGCTTTAACCTCGGTTTAGGCTAGGGAATTTATCCCACCGTCTGCTTGCCGTACCACGCCTATTTAAGGCTAGGGAATTTATCCCACCGTCTGCCGTACCACGCCTTCTTAAGGCTAGGGAATTTATCCCACCGTCTGCTCGCCGTACCCCGCCTTTACCTCGGTTTAGGCTAGGGAATTTTATCCCGCCGCCTGCCCGTATATGAAATACTATGTTATTTTATTTTAAGCAAATATGGAAATTGTAATCCTATCTTCAAATTGTTAATTAAGCTACTTTAAGAGTTAATAAAAATTGTAAAGTTATTATAAAAAAAAATTGTTAGCTTTAGATCTAAGAAAGGCCTAATAAAAATTAACTGGAGTTCCGAATTTTCTAAAAACCGAGTTTTAATTTGCTTTCTTCGGTAAAACCCTGGACCCCGCTGGCCTACCTCAGCTGGAAACAAAAAAGCATCACAACCTTCGGTCATTGATTCAAAAAGTTCTTCTAAAACTAATTCTAACTTTTTCCCTTCATTTTCATTTAAATCAGATTTTTCCCTAATCGCTACCATGTCTGTTATCGATGCCACCATCTCTTGGCTCGAAAAACTCCACATACCTGATCTCAAATCCGTAACTATGCCCGATAGTGCCCAAAAATCGGCACCTAAGATTAACAGGTGAGGGGAGTTTGGTATAACCAGACATTCTATCAGTAGGGATTTGCTCTCAACCTCCATAGGTAAAGAAACGGATCCAGCTACTACTACACCCGCCCCATCTGCTAACGCTACTGACCCTACACTACATTTCTCAAGTTTCAGTCCTAACTCTTTTAAAATTTTCCACCCGTCTCCTCCTACAATTGTGCGTGAAGCACCTGAATCAAGCAATCCTAAAAACTTGATTCCATAAATTTTCACACCTAAATATGGCCTACTATCCCTACCATTTGCCGCTAAAGTGAAACTCAATTGAACACGATCATTCAGTTGGTCGCCAGCAGACGACCTAACTAACGCCGACGGGTATCCCGTCCTGCTGACACAAGAGCCCGTTCCCCATTTCCCGAACACCACCTACAATCCCTGCGATAAACGCCTACAGCACCACAACCAAAACAACGTTTCGCAACTGAACAGGTATGAGCGAAATGCCCTTCCCTGTTGCAGTTGTAACACCTAACAACCTGTCGAAATGGGTTATTCGGAGCCGGACTAATAACCGCCACTCGGTTTTGTCCCGACGTACTCGGCCGGTAACCACACTCCGGTTCTAATAAATTTCTGCCTCTAGAAGGCGGTGTGAAAGTATCCACGTTCACTTTCAACGAATCTAATTCCCTACCTAACGCTGCGAGTTCCTTAACCGTTTACGGTTTGGCACTCGCTATCTGAAGTTGGAAAAATGGGTCTACATTTTTTCCTCAAAATCGATAGCATTCTTCCCTGTGACAAAGGTTCCGATAATCTACGGAACAATGTCCTCATCGTGGCCAAGTAAGCTCCGAAGGTCTCATCCTTTCCCTGCGAACGACGATTAATCTCCTCCAACAAAAGATCATCGTAATTCGCAGGTAGAAACTCCGCCTTGAGTTCCTTCACGAGCTCTTGCCAATTAAAAATATCCTCCCTAACCGTCCTAAACCACATAAGCGCCCTACCAGATAAGAGCTCAGAAGCTGATTTAAGAAGATGGGTTTCTGGAACATCGTTCGCCAACCGAAGTTCCTCCACCCTCTCCAAGCAAGAATTTACTGATGCTCCGTCCGAGTCATAAGTAAATTTTACCCCCACTTTCCTATACGTTCAGGCCCCCTTTGCTGAACCACAAATCTAGCAGGTTGTGCCTCGACCCCCTCTACCCTACGCTCTGGCACCCTAAAATTTACCTCTCCTGCTAAAGGAGTATTGTCACCTCGACCTGGTGCACCAACAGTCTCCAAAGCAGGCTCTAAAGAAATCCTAGCTAAATTAGTCTGTCCGACCAACTTGTACTTTACGTTGTTTATTACCCTAGCTGGAGTCTTCTTCTTCGGTGACTCCTCTTCCCTATCGCTTATCTCCCTATCACCAGTGAGATCACCTAATAAAAACAAAACATCGTTTCTAATGGAACTAATTTCCTCTTCGTCATCTTCAGCCTCACATGGTGTCCTAGCTAACCTACCAATGCACCATTCTATTTTGGTCATTATTTTAATATATTCCGATGATTTCGGATTTTTCGGTGGATCCTTCAAAAGAGCCGTAATCTCTTCAATTTTTGCCTCAACGGCATCCCTATCCTCCTCAAAACTAAAAGGGTAAGCAATGCTAACCTCAATGGAGTTCCTCTTAATCTCGATGACCTCAATGCTTTTCGCATTTCCTCTACCGTTCCTGCTTTTAAACCCCTGACCTTCATCTCGTAGGCCAGTTCGTCCTGAGCTAAACGACCTTTATTCATCTAGATTTAGTTTTAAAAAAATAAAATTTGTAAATAAAGTAAGTTGGTAACCCTACACTTTTCCAAATACCTAAACTCTAAAATGAAAACACCAAATTGCAAATTAAATTCTTGAATATAAATTATTGGTAATTCTGTGAACCAGAAACCAAACTATAAGTAAAACGAAAATTTAGAATTCGATTTTTATCTCAAAAGCCTTTGAGAATTCCCATAAGAAAAGGAAAAAAAAATAAACAAAAACACCGTACAAAAGTTAAATTTACCACAAAAGAATGTCGGCGTACTAAAATCTTAGTCTTAATCTGTTAACCAGAAAAAGAACTTTCCTAATTGAAATCGCGTTAAAAAGAACTAAAAGGTTATAAAAAATTATTGGCAACCCTACAATCCTATCAAAATTTCGATTAATTAAAATCAATTTAATTGATTTCAGTAATTTATTAAAACCTACACTCAAATGCGTAACAAAAATTTTCTTGAAAATAATCAAAGTTGGCAACCACACAGATTGCTCTTACACTCAATTAAAATTCCAACTAAAAAAAAACTCAACTGAAACTATCACTCAAATTTAATTCGCACAAAAAAAGGATCACGAGAGAAAAAAAAAAACAAAAACAAACAAAATGTCTTCGCGCCAAAAAAAATTATCAACTTTAACAAAAAAATTAAATATGAAATAATAAAAAAATTAACTATTTAAAACACGGATAAAATAGAACTAAATCAAATAAAATGCAATAAAAATAATAAAAAACAATATAACAACACGAAAAATAATACTTGCACTCTGTATGTAATTATTAAGGGCCAGTTGTACAAATATTTAAAGCGTGGTTCAGCAATTTTTATCCACCGATTCCGGCGGATTAATTGAGTTTCAACAGTGGTTTACTGTTCAAGTGTGTGATAATAACCAATTACATACTTGAACCAGCGTTGAGCCTTAGTTAATCCGCCGAAATCGGTGAGTTAAAATCCTGAACCGAGGCTGAACCACTATTGTACAACTGGCCCTAAGTGTTTCCTCTGTTATCTCGCCCCCTTGTTTCTTGGTTTAAACCCTGCTCCCTCGATGCTTTACCACTTCACTAATTGAATTATTATTATTCCTCAACAATTAAATAATTCAATAAACCTAATAAAAAGAAAAAAAAAAAAAACAGTATCAAATATTCACAAATAATTTAACAAAAAAAACACTTCACGATACAACACTACCAAAACAGATGAATGCAATAAAAAAAACAAATTCCTCCTCAGGTTATGGCCCCACACGTTGGGCTCCAATTGTTGCACTTTTTCTTCTCGTAATTGAGTGGGTACTCTACCCTTCTTTTTAATATTGTAATTATTATTGTTATTAATATTATTAATTATAATTATCAAACCGGACTTGAAAACCGCGAATTAAAATAAACAAAATACGTAGGAACTCTTGTTCGAATTAAAATCACCGCGCCAATGATTTGACAGATGACGACACGAAAGAAGCGACAAAGAAAATAAGAAAAAGTGCACACAAGCAGCACGATAGAAAAAACTGCCAACCACGGCTGCTCAGCTGGGGTGGGTTCAGTTGAAGAATTGATGAATTAAATTTGATTATCGTTTTGATCAAATTGATCAAACGAATGAAATGTTTTATTTAAAGTACAGCGGGGTACTTGTGATAAAAGGTGGGCGCCAGGAATTTTTATTAGGCTAATTAGAAAAATTCCAAAACTAATATTTAATGAAATAAAACAAATGTTTATATACCCAGAAGGGGACTTTAATATTTATTAATGTATTTGGGAAACCTTTGGGCCGAAACCCAGGATTAAAACCCAAAATTTGTTAAAACAAAAAGAGAACAAAAGTTTAAGTTATAAAGGCTTACGGGGAAGCGCTAAGAAAGAAAATGATAATGGGCCGTTAACACGGCCTAAATTAGTTTTTGGCATTTTGCCGCATACCCCCCTCCTCCTCCTTTTATCTTTAATTTATCCCACCGTCTGTTTGCCGTACCACGCCTTTTTAAGGCTAGGGAATTTATCCCACCGTCTGTTCGTCATACCACGCCTTTACCTCGGTTTAGGCTAGGGAATTTATCCCACCGTCTGCTCGCCGTACCACGCTTTAACCTCGGTTTAGGCTAGGGAATTTATCCCACCGTCTGCTTGCCGTACCACGCCTATTTAAGGCTAGGGAATTTATCCCACCGTCTGCCGTACCACGCCTTCTTAAGGCTAGGGAATTTATCCCACCGTCTGCTCGCCGTACCCCGCCTTTACCTCGGTTTAGGCTAGGGAATTTTATCCCGCCGCCTGCCCGTATATGAAATACTATGTTATTTTATTTTAAGCAAATATGGAAATTGTAATCCTATCTTCAAATTGTTAATTAAGCTACTTTAAGAGTTAATAAAAATTGTGAAGTTATTATAAAAAAAAATTGTTAGCTTTAGATCTAAGAAAAGCCTAATAAAAATTAACTGGAGTTCCGAATTTTCTAAAAACCGAGTTTTAATTTGCTTTCTTCGGTAAAACCCTGGACCCCGCTGGCCTACCTCAGCTGGAAACAAAAAAGCATCACAACCTTCGGTCATTGATTCAAAAAGTTCTTCTAAAACTAATTCTAACTTTTTCCCTTCATTTTCATTTAAATCAGATTTTTCCCTAATCGCTACCATGTCTGTTATCGATGCCACCATCTCTTGGCTCGAAAAACTCCACATACCTGATCTCAAATCCGTAACTATGCCCGATAGTGCCCAAAAATCGGCACCTAAGATTAACAGGTGAGGGGAGTTTGGTATAACCAGACATTCTATCAGTAGGGATTTGCTCTCAACCTCCATAGGTAAAGAAACGGATCCAGCTACTACTACACCCGCCCCATCTGCTAACGCTACTGACCCTACACTACATTTCTCAAGTTTCAGTCCTAACTCTTTTAAAATTTTCCACCCGTCTCCTCCTACAATTGTGCGTGAAGCACCTGAATCAAGCAATCCTAAAAACTTGATTCCATAAATTTTCACACCTAAATATGGCCTACTATCCCTACCATTTGCCGCTAAAGTGAAACTCAATTGAACACGATCATTCAGTTGGTCGCCAGCAGACGACCTAACTAACGCCGACGGGTATCCCGTCCTGCTGACACAAGAGCCCGTTCCCCATTTCCCGAACACCACCTACAATCCCTGCGATAAACGCCTACAGCACCACAACCAAAACAACGTTTCGCAACTGAACAGGTATGAGCGAAATGCCCTTCCCTGTTGCAGTTGTAACACCTAACAACCTGTCGAAATGGGTTATTCGGAGCCGGACTAATAACCGCCACTCGGTTTTGTCCCGACGTACTCGGCCGGTAACCACACTCCGGTTCTAATAAATTTCTGCCTCTAGAAGGCGGTGTGAAAGTATCCACGTTCACTTTCAACGAATCTAATTCCCTACCTAACGCTGCGAGTTCCTTAACCGTTTACGGTTTGGCACTCGCTATCTGAAGTTGGAAAAATGGGTCTACATTTTTTCCTCAAAATCGAAAGCATTCTTCCCTGTGACAAAGGTTCCGATAATCTACGGAACAATGTCCTCATCGTGGCCAAGTAAGCTCCGAAGGTCTCATCCTTTCCCTGCGAACGACGATTAATCTCCTCCAACAAAAGATCATCGTAATTCGCAGGTAGAAACACCGCCTTGAGTTCCTTCACGAGCTCTTGCCAATTAAAAATATCCTCCCTAACCGTCCTAAACCACATAAGCGCCCTACCAGATAAGAGCTCAGAAGCTGATTTAAGAAGATGGGTTTCTGGAACATCGTTCGCCAACCGAAGTTCCTCCACCCTCTCCAAGCAAGAATTTACTGATGCTCCGTCCGAGTCATAAGTAAATTTTACCCCCACTTTCCTATACGTTCAGGCCCCCTTTGCTGAACCACAAATCTAGCAGGTTGTGCCTCGACCCCCTCTACCCTACGCTCTGGCACCCTAAAATTTACCTCTCCTGCTAAAGGAGTATTGTCACCTCGACCTGGTGCACCAACAGTCTCCAAAGCAGGCTCTAAAGAAATCCTAGCTAAATTAGTCTGTCCGACCAACTTGTACTTTACGTTGTTTATTACCCTAGCTGGAGTCTTCTTCTTCGGTGACTCCTCTTCCCTATCGCTTATCTCCCTATCACCAGTGAGATCACCTAATAAAAACAAAACATCGTTTCTAATGGAACTAATTTCCTCTTCGTCATCTTCAGCCTCACATGGTGTCCTAGCTAACCTACCAATGCACCATTCTATTTTGGTCATTATTTTAATATATTCCGATGATTTCGGATTTTTCGGTGGATCCTTCAAAAGAGCCGTAATCTCTTCAATTTTTGCCTCAACGGCATCCCTATCCTCCTCAAAACTAAAAGGGTAAGCAATGCTAACCTCAATGGAGTTCCTCTTAATCTCGATGACCTCAATGCTTTTCGCATTTCCTCTACCGTTCCTGCTTTTAAACCCCTGACCTTCATCTCGTAGGCCAGTTCGTCCTGAGCTAAACGACCTTTATTCATCTAGATTTAGTTTTAAAAAAATAAAATTTGTAAATAAAGTAAGTTGGTAACCCTACACTTTTCCAAATACCTAAACTCTAAAATGAAAACACCAAATTGCAAATTAAATTCTTGAATATAAATTATTGGTAATTCTGTGAACCAGAAACCAAACTATAAGTAAAACGAAAATTTAGAATTCGATTTTTATCTCAAAAGCCTTTGAGAATTCCCATAAGAAAAGGAAAAAAAATAAACAAAAACACCGTACAAAAGTTAAATTTACCACAAAAGAATGTCGGCGTACTAAAATCTTAGTCTTAATCTGTTAACCAGAAAAAGAACTTTCCTAATTGAAATCGCGTTAAAAAGAACTAAAAGGTTATAAAAAATTATTGGCAACCCTACAATCCTATCAAAATTTCGATTAATTAAAATCAATTTAATTGATTTCAGTAATTTATTAAAACCTACACTCAAATGCGTAACAAAAATTTTCTTGAAAATAATCAAAGTTGGCAACCACACAGATTGCTCTTACACTCAATTAAAATTCCAACTAAAAAAAAACTCAACTGAAACTATCACTCAAATTTAATTCGCACAAAAAAAGGATCACGAGAGAAAAAAAAAAACAAAAACAAACAAAATGTCTTCGCGCCAAAAAAAATTATCAACTTTAACAAAAAAATTAAATATGAAATATTAAAAAAATTAACTATATAAAACACGGATAAAATAGAACTAAATCAAATAAAATGCAATAAAAATAATAAAAAACAATATAACAACACGAAAAATAATACTTGCACTCTGTATGTAATTATTAAGGGCCAGTTGTACAAATATTTAAAGCGTGGTTCAGCAATTTTTATCCACCGATTCCGGCGGATTAATTGAGTTTCAACAGTGGTTTACTGTTCAAGTGTGTGATAATAACCAATTACATACTTGAACCAGCGTTGAGCCTTAGTTAATCCGCCGAAATCGGTGAGTTAAAATCCTGAACCGAGGCTGAACCACTATTGTACAACTGGCCCTAAGTGTTTCCTCTGTTATCTCGCCCCCTTGTTTCTTGGTTTAAACCCTGCTCCTTCGATGCTTTACCACTTCACTAATTGAATTATTATTATTCCTCAACAATTAAATAATTCAATAAACCTAATAAAAAGAAAAAAAAAAAAAAACAGTATCAAATATTCACAAATAATTTAACAAAAAAAACACTTCACGATACAACACTACCAAAACAGATGAATGCAATAAAAAAAACAAATTCCTCCTCAGGTTATGGCCCCACACGTTGGGCTCCAATTGTTGCACTTTTTCTTCTCGTAATTGAGTGGGTACTCTACCCTTCTTTTTAATATTGTAATTATTATTGTTATTAATATTATTAATTATAATTATCAAACCGGACTTGAAAACCGCGAATTAAAATAAACAAAATACGTAGGAACTCTTGTTCGAATTAAAATCACCGCGCCAATGATTTGACAGATGACGACACGAAAGAAGCGACAAAGAAAATAAGAAAAAGTGCACACAAGCAGCACGATAGAAAAAACTGCCAACCACGGCTGCTCAGCTGGGGTGGGTTCAGTTGAAGAATTGACGAATTAAATTTGATTATCGTTTTGATCAAATTGATCAAACGAATGAAATGTTTTATTTAAAGTACAGCGGGGTACTTGTGATAAAAGGTGGGCGCCAGGAATTTTTATTAGGCTAATTAGAAAAATTCCAAAACTAATATTTAATGAAATAAAACAAATGTTTATATACCCAGAAGGGGACTTTAATATTTATTAATGTATTTGGGAAACCTTTGGGCCGAAACCCAGGATTAAAACCCAAAATTTGTTAAAACAAAAAGAGAACAAAAGTTTAAGTTATAAAGGCTTACGGGGAAGCGCTAAGCCGAAAAAAAGAAAATGATAATGGGCCGTTAACACAAAAAGAAATTACTGGTTCCCACAATTAACTGAGATTATTAACCGGAATAAAAAAAAGAATAAAACGGCAATAAACTAAAATTAAAAGCCGATCAAAAATTTCACTATCTTACGAAAATATATCTGATAATTAATAAAAAAAATTATCTGGACAAAATGTCCGTTCTACTTATCTTTTTTTTTCCTCGTATTTTCTCCTCCTCTATCACCTCGAATATTCTTTTCCTCCTTTATAATTGTTCACACCTCGAATCTATTTCTTTATGCTCCAATACCTCGTTGTTGGATGTCTTTCCAAAACTTGCCGAATCTTAATGGTCGAGTTCAGACCCATCCCAAATTAAATTTTTCGAGAAAAATTCAAAAGAAATAAAATCGAGGAAAAGCTTTATCTAGGCATTCTCCTAGTTACTATAAAATACTCGCGAACGATTCGAAGTGCAAATAAAACTTTCCGAAACTAATATTTTCGAGATTATAGAGTGGAAGGCATATTTCAAAAACGCGAACCCTACTTTAACAATTATTAATTCCGATAGACTTTTGTATTTACAAATCAAGATATGAATTTATGAATTTAAAGCGCTAACTACCCATTTCAATACAAATACAATCTTAAGTTAAAACTACGTTAAATTTATGATGTTGTGTTGTTATTGTTAAGTAAGTAAGAGTCTGCCTGACTCGTTACTTCTTCAGCTCATCCGCTGGCGCATTACATGAGACCGCCCGTCTGCATGTTACTTAAGTAAGTAGATTGTTTTGGAACCGCCTGTTCCACTCAAAATATCCCGAAACCTATATTTGTCGCTTTTGCAAAATGCTGGCTTAGTACACCAATGGTTGATGGTACCATGGTTGCCCTCAACCTGGCCAGTATTTTGCAGCCGCCACGAAAATAAAATAGGAAAGGAGGGAATTGAAGAGCGGTCGTTGTTGCGGTAAATTTTACCGCAACAAATCCCACCCTTACCTCCCCAAGAAATATGCCACTTTTCAAAAAAGTAAAACATTTCTTAAGGCAAAACTAGGGAAAAGGTTACGAAGGGTGAACAACACAACATCGGGATTCCATTATAAATAAATTTATTATAAAGTTGATTAGTTATCTACAAAAAAAGAAAAAAAAAATATTAAAGCAAATTTCAAAAATTTCTGTTATCCAAAATGAAACAACATGGCACGAATTAAAAAAAAGATTTTAGGTTAAAAATATAAAACAAATATTGAAAGAGATCAAAATCTAAATGTTTTAAAAAGTGAAAAGATTAAGGGACTTTTGACTCAAACATCAATATAAGGTTTTAAATCCTTAACGTGCCATGTCCCTCGATCTTTACCCTTGTCGTCTGTTAGCAAGTATGTCCATGGTGACAAACGTTCGCTAACCCTAAAGGGCCCCACAAATTTGGTAGCCAACTTTGCAGCGTAATAAGTCGCTGCATCAGAAAGCGTAAAATTCCTTCTCCACACGAGATCGAGATAGGGATAAGCATCCCTATCAGTAACTTCATTAAGTTTCCTATAGTCTACACAGAACCGAAAACTCGAATTTTTCTTCTTCACTAGAAGAATAGGAGATGCCTAAGGACTCTTGGATTTCTCGATCTCTAAAGCTTCTAACATCTCCTGGAGTTCTTAATCGATGTGTTTTTGGATCGCAGGTGACACTGGGTAGTATCGCTGCTTTATCGGTTCTGCGGACGTCCTAATTTTGTGCTCAACTAAATTGGTGCATCCTAGACCTTCGGTCATTGATTCAAAAAGATTTGCTCTCAACCTCCATAGGTAAAGAAACGGATCCAGCTACTGCTACACCCGCCCCATCTGCTAACGCTACTGACCCTACACTACATTTCTCAAGTTTCAGTTCTAACTCTTTTAAAATTTTCCACCCGTCTCCTCCTACAATTGTGCGTGAAGCACCTGAATCAAGCAATCCTAAAAACTTGATTCCATAAATTTTCACACCTAAATATGGCCTACTATCCCTACCATTTGCCGCTAAAGTGAAACTCAATTGAACACGATCATTCAGTTGGTCGCCAGCAGACGACCTAGCTAACGCCGACGGGTATCCCGTCCTGCTGACACAAGAGCCCGTTCCCCATTTCCCGAACACCACCTACAATCCCTGCGATAAACGCCTACAGCACCACAACCAAAACAACGTTTCGCAACTGAACAGGTATGAGCGAAATGCCCTTCCCTGTTGCAGTTGTAACACCTAACAACCTGTCGAAATGGGTTATTCGGAGCCGGACTAATAACCGCCACTCGGTTTTGTCCCGACGTACTCGGCCGGTAACCACACTCCGGTTCTAATAAATTTCTGCCTCTAGAAGGCGGTGTGAAAGTATCCACGTTCACTTTCAACGAATCTAATTCCCTACCTAACGCTGCGAGTTCCTTAACCGTCTTCGGTTTGGCACTCACTATGTGAAGTTGGAAAAATGGGTCTACATTTTTTCCTCAAAATCGAAAGCATTCTTCCCTGTGACAAAGGTTCTGATAATCTACGGAACAATCTCCTCATCGTGGCCAAGTAAGCTCCGAAAGTCTCATCCTTTCCCTGCGAACGACGATTAATCTCCTCCAACAAAAGATCATCGTAATTCGCAGGTAGAAACTCCGCCTTGAGTTCCTTCACGAGCTCTTGCCAATTAAAAATATCCTCCCTAACCGTCCTAAACCACATAAGCGCCCTACCAGATAAGAGCTCAGAAGCTGATTCAAGAAGATGGGTTTCTGGAACATCGTTCGCCAACCGAAGTTCCTCCACCCTCTCCAAGCAAGAATTTACTGATGCTCCGTCCGAGTCATAAGTAAATTTTACCCCCACTTTCCTATACGTTCAGGCCCCCTTTGCTGAACCACAAATCTAGCAGGTTGTGCCTCGACCCCCTCTACCCTACGCTCTGGCACCCTAAAATTTACCTCTCCTGCTAAAGGAGTATTGTCACCTCGACCTGGTGCACCAACAGTCTCCAAAGCAGGCTCTAAAGAAATCCTAGCTAAATTAGTCTGTCCGACAAACTTGTACTTTAAGTTGTTTATTACCCTAGCTGGAGTCTTCTTCTTCGGTGACTCCTCTTCCCTATCGTTTATCTCACTATCACCAGTGAGATCACCTTATAAAAACAAAATATCGTTTCTAATGGAACTAATTTCTCTTCTTCATCTTCAGCCTCACATGGTGTCCTAGCTAACCTACCAATGCACCATTCTATTTTGGTCATTATTTTAATATATTCCGATGATTTCGGATTTTTCGGTGGATCCTTCAAAAGAGCCCTAATCTCTTCAATTTTTGCCTCAACGGCATCCCTATCCTCCTCAAAACTAAAAGGGTAAGCAATGCTAACCTCAATCGAGTTCCTCTTAATCTCGATGACCTCAATGCTTTTCGCATTTCCTCCACCGTTCCTACTTTTAAACCCCTGACCTTCATCTCGTAGGCCAGTTCGTCCTGAGCTAAACGACCTATATTCATCTTGATTTAGTTTAAAAAAAAATAAAATTTGTAAATAAAGTAAGTTGGTAACCCTACACTTTTCCAAATACCTAAACTCTAAAATGAAAACACCAAATTACAAATTAAATTCTTGAATATAAATTATTGGTAATTCTGTGAACCAGAAACCAAACTATAAGTAAAACGAAAATTTAGAATTCGATTTTTATCTCAAAAGCCTTTGAGAATTCCCATAAGAAAAGGAAAAAAAATAAACAAAAACACCGTACAAAAGTTAAATTTACCACTAAAGAATATTGGCGTACTAAAATCTTAGTCTTAATCTGTTAACCAGAAAAAGAACTTTCCTAATTGAAATCGCGTTAAAAAGAACTTAAAGGTTATAAAAAATTATTGGCAACCCTACAATCCTATCAAAATTTCAATTAATTAAAATCAATTTATTGATTTCAGTAATTTATTAAAACCTACACTCAAATGCGTAACAAAAATTTTCTTGAAAATAATCAAAGTTGGCAACCACACAGATTGCTCTCACACTCAATTAAAATTCCAACTAAGAAAAAACTCAACTGAAACTATCACTCAAATTTAATTCGCACAAAAAAAGGATCACGAGAGAAAAAAAAAAAAAAGTGTGAGTGCCGGGACTCACGGTTAAGATGTGTAAACATCAACATTCGTCCGACTGCCTCATAGACCGAGACCCTACATCAAATTTAGGGTGCGGATGATAGCAAAAATTTACTGGTGTTTTTATATAGATCTTAACTTTTCATAAGCAAATTTGAAAATCGGTAATGATGCATGGAAAATGCGCTTTTTAGTTTACCGACAAAGGCCCCAAGTAAAAAGTTAAGATCTATCTAAACATACCAGTGAATTTTTGCGATCACTCACACCCACAATGACCCACAAACAGCAGTGGGCTCTTAGCCAATCATTAAAATTATATTTAAAAATTATTTTCCAGTCAATGACCTTATTTCGTCTAATTTGCCGAAAAAGGCAGCCTTCTATATGTACTATATGGTCTAAGCAACCAACCATATTTCAACCCAAACTGAACCACTGATCTCTATATACACTGGATAGTGTATTCATACAAAATTTTTGAGGCAAAAATATAGTCGTGGCCGGTACCCTCATATAACAGTATAACAGCGGCGCCAGCGGAATGGACGCTACTGGACCTGCATTTTCTTTTATTTTTTTCAATATTTACAGCCGCAATGCTTGTTGACATCAACTGACATCAAATTAATGCTCAATTTCGCCAAATATCTTCAATGTCTTTCTTCGTTTGTATAGAGCGAGATATGAGGTCGTGGCCGGTACCCTTTAAAAAACTTGCCTCACAAAAACTGTTATACACTATAGGCTATTCACTATCCAGTGTATTATAGAGATCAGTGAACTGAACTCGACTTTTTGATTTCGTATATAAATACTCAGTGTTTAGTTACTGAACATCACTGATCTCTATATACACTGGATAGTGTATTCATACAAAATTTTTGAGGCAAAAGTACAGTCGTGGCCGGTACCTTCATATAACAGTATAACAGCGGCGCCAGCGGTATGGACGCTACTGGACCTGGATTTTCTTTTATTTTTTTTCAATATTTACAGCCGCAATGCTTGTCGGCATCAACTGACATCAAATAAATGCTCAATTACGGCAAATATCTTCCATTTCTTTTTTTTCGTTCGTATGGAGCGAGATATGAGGTCGTGGCTGGTACCCTTTCAAAAATTGGCTCACAAAAACTGTTATACACTATAGGCTATTCACTATCCAGTGTATTATAGAGATCAGTGCTGAGCGTACATAGCGTTGAACGCACTCAATTCTCGTGAAGCTCAGAACAGAGATTATGGATAATTCATAAGTCTGCTATTACACGATGAATCTTGTTGCATGCACCTTCTTCGAATTCTTCTTTGTTATTTCGTCCGCTTTTTCAAGCGCTATTACACGTTGAAACCAAAGTCATGAATCTAATTTGACAGTTCTCTTTATTTTTCATTTTCGTGTTGGGCTGTGCTCAAGCAATAAAAAACTTTTTCTGTTTTTATTTTTGTTTTCATTATTAGATAGATATATTGAAGAAAGAAAGGTTTGTGTGCCTTTAAATGAATATCAGTCAAGAAAAGCAATAATTTATTTTATTTATGTTGTTTTTAAAGATGAATTTCTCATTTCTGGAAAGCCTATAAGGCCATCAATAACAGTGCGTTGCATCGAAATTTACTCTTTGAACAACAAAACCATATGAAGCAGAATAGTAAAAAACGGACAAGAGAAAAGAGAAACGTCAAATAGTTGCATCGAAAATTTTACTCACGCGACACCGGTCACTTTTTTTCCGTCTCATCTTTTCGATTTTTTTTCTCTTTTGCATTTACGTAGTTCAAAAAGTCGCATGCGTCTAGATGCATCGTGTAATAGCAAACTAATCTCTGGCTCAGAATCAAAATCACGACCACGGCGACAAGATAAGAATCCTTGCGTTCGGTAAACTATCAGATAAGCTATCCACGCATCCAAAAATTTTCAGATACGTTGAGTTGTTTTTGCATCAGCTGTTTTGTCACAAAAGATTACAACAACACAAACCTATCCGGATAGCTTTGGATTGATCCCCGAACGTGACCAATCACGACTACAAGATACGTAACGTTTTTTTTTCACCATACCGCCTGTATAGATGTTTACATATCAAAAATATCTGGAATTGAATGGAAAACAAAATAGAAAAACCGATCTGGTCTCAAAGCAGTCATGTAATTGAAAAAAATGTACTGCAAAGAATACAAAATACAGATAACTCTAAAGAAGCGTCAAAAAGAGTCTCGTAAAACTTGGCCCACGACTCACAGGGCAACTGGTCTTCCGTCTTGTCTTTTTTCTCTTTCGCACTCATTATGTTCGAATAGAGTCAAACGCAAAGAATCATCGTGTAATAGGGGCTTAATATATCCTCTAAGCAGCCAACCCACAGATCTCTATAATACACTGGATAGTGAATAGCCTATAGTGTATACCAGTTTTTGTGAGGCAAGTTTTTTAAAGGGTACCGGCCACGACCTCATATCTCGCTCTTTACAAACGAAGAAAGAGATTGAGGATATTTGCCGAAATTGAGCATTTATTTGATATCAGTTGATGCCAACAAGCATTGCGGCTGTAAACATTGAAAAAAATAAAAGAAAATGCAGGTCCAGTAGCTTCCATTCCGCTGGCGCCGCTGTTATACTGTTATATGAGGATACCAGCCACGACTATATTTTTGCCTCAAAAATGTTGTATGAATACACTATCCAGTGTATATAGATTATAGAGATCAGTGAGCCAACCAAATTTCAACCCGAACTGAACTTGACCTATCGATTTCAAATACTCAGCGTTTAGTTACTGAACGTACATATTGTTGAACGCACTCAATTTTCGTGAAGCTCAGAATCACGATCACGATCACGATTACAACGTTACGTTACGTTTTCTTTTCACCCTATCGCCAGTATAGATGTTTACACATCAAAAGTACAGAGACGTCAAAACAAGTCGACAGAAGAAGTCCAACGTGAAAACCGTCAATGAAATTTAATCGACAACCGAAAGCTCTTAAATGGTGGTTTTTATCTAGTGGCAACGTAGTCAACCTATAATGGGATTTGACACTTACTGGTTGAACAGATAAAGGATGAATTCCAAAATTAAGTTCGAACTGTCAACCAACTTCCAACACAAAAGAACTTCCAAAATATGGGAGATGAGTTCCAAAATGAAGTTCGAACATTTGAAAAGATATCTATACTAACTAACTATCTATATTTTGACGTCCCAAACTGACAGCGGAATCCTCTAAAATGACAGTTTTCATATTGGACTATCCTCCGCTGACATATTTTGACTTTTTTGTATATACCTTCCCATTTCGTGGTGAGAAATACTTGGCCAAGAAAGGCATCTCTTTTTCGCTTTGAATTGGGAGATGCCGTTCTTGGTCACCTCTTTCTCGCCATGAATTTCATTGACGGTGTTCACATTGGACTACTTCCGGCAACTTGTTTTGACGTCTTCTGTAAAGAGATGGCAAAGAAAGACACCTTCCACTTCATGGTAGGAAAGAAATGCCTTTCTTGGCCACCTCTTCCTCGACATGAAGTGGGAGTGAGCAAAAGTACAGAGACGTCAAAAGAAAGCAGCGGAAGTAGTCCAATGTGAACACCGTCAATGAAATTTAATCTAGTCCCAACTGACAGTAGAAAGTTCTAAAATTATGTTTTCAATCTATTGGCACCGTAGCGAACCTCTAATGGGATTTGACACTTATTTTCTAATCCGAACGAACCTGCAATGACAGTGTTGACATTAGACAGCCTCAACTGAAATTTTTTGACGTCTTTGTATACCTTTCTCATTCCTACTTCGTTGCGAGAAAGAGGTCAAGAAAGGCATCTCATTCTCACCATGAAGTGGAAATGTCTTTCTTGGCCATCGCTTTATCGCCATGAGATGGGAGTGAGAAAAAGTACAGACATCTCAAAACAAGTCGACAGAAGTAGTACAATGTGAACACCGTCATTGAAATTCATTTTTTGACGTCTTTGTATACCTTTCTCATTCCTACTTCGTTGCGAGAAAGAGTTGGTCAAAAAAGGCGTCTCTTTCTCACCATGAAGTGGAAATGTCATGAATTTCATTGACGGTGTTCACATTGCACTACTTCCGGCAACTTGTTTTGACGTCTCTTTATTCTTTCTCACTCCCACTTCATGGCGAAAAAGAGATGGCAAAGAAAGACATCTCCCACTTCATGGTGAAAAAGAGATGCCTTTCCTGTCCACCTCTTTCTCGGCATGAAGTGGTAGTGAGTAAAAGTACAGAGACGTCAAAAGAAAACAGCGGAAGTAATCCAATGTGAACACCGTCAATGAAATTTAATTTAGTCCCAACTAACAGCAGAAAGTTCTAAAATTGTGTTTTCAATCCCTCTAATGGGATTTGACACTTATTTTCTAATCTGAACGAACCTGCAATGAAAATGTTGACATTAGACTGACTCAACTGAAATTTTTTGACGTCTTTGTATACCTTTCTCATTCCTACTTCGTTGCGAGGAAGAGTTGGTCAAGAAAGGCATCTCTTTCTCACCATGGAGTGGAAATGTCATGAATTTCATTGACGGTGTTCACATTGGACTACTTCCGGCAACTTGTTTTGACGTCTCTGTATTTTTGAGGCAAAAATATAGCCGTGGCCGGTACCTTCATATAACAGTATAACAGCGGCGCCAGCGGTATGGACGCTACTGGACCTGGATTTTCTTTTATTTTTTTTTTCAATATTTACAGCCGCAATGCCTGTCGGCATCAACTGACATCAAATAAATGCTCAATTACGGCAAATATCTTCCATCTCTTTTTTTTTTCGTTGGTATGGAGCGAGATATGAGGTCGTGGCTGGTACCCTTTCAAAAATTGGCTCACAAAAACTGTTATACACTATAGGCTATTCACTATCCAGTGTATTATAGAGATCAGTGCTGAGCGTACGTAGCGTTGAACGCATTCAATTTTCGTGAAGCTCAGAACAGAGATTATGGATAATTCATAAGTCTGCTATTACACGATGAATCTAGTTGCATGCACCTTCTTCGAATTCTTCTTTGTTATTTCGTCCGCTGTTTCAAGCGCTATTACACGTTGAAACCAAAGTCATGAATCTAATTTGACAGTTCTCTTTATTTTTCATTTTCGTGTTGGGCTGTGCTCAAGCAATAAAAAACTTTTTCTGTTTTTATTTTTGTTTTCATTATTAGATAGATATATTGAAGAAAGAAAGGTTTATGTGCCTTTAAATGAATATCAGTCAAGAAAAGCAATAATTTATTTTATTTATGTTGTTTTTAAAGATGAATTTCTCATTTCTGGAAAGCCTATAAGGCCATCAATAACAGTGCGTTGCATCGAAATTTACTCTTTGAACAACAAAACCATATGAAGCAGAATAGTAAAAAATGGACAAGAGAAAAGAGAAACGTCAAATAGTTGCATCGAAAATTTTACTCACGCGACACCGGTCACTTTTTTTCCGTCTCATCTTTTCGATTTTTTTTCTCTTTTGCACTTACGTAGTTCGAAAAGTCGCATGCGTCTAGATGCATCGTGTAATAGCAGACTAATCTCTGGCTCAGAATCAAAATCACGACCACGGCTACAAGACAAGAATCCCGACTACGAGATGAGTGGGCGTAAATTTAAATTTTTTTTCAAATTATGCGTTTTCTAAGTTTACGTAAAGTTTTTCAAAAAATTCAAAATTTACACTGAGCCATCTTTGGCGTCTACTTTAAGGTACATACATTCATACAATGTATGTTATGTATGTTCCGTGAAATAGGCCCCTGGACACATGTTCTGTAACTCGGCGATAATTTTTCGCGTTTCGCCGTTTCTCGCCGCGGAAAGTTATCGCTGAGTTACAGAACATGGGTCCTGGTCTCAAAGCAGTCATGTAATTGAAAAAAAGTAATGCAAAGAATACAAAATACGGATAAAGGTAGCTGCAAACAAACGCGATAGCGGTGGCGATCACTATAAAATTGTGGATGCCATACACATAAATCAAAGGAAAGGCACACATCTACACGATTGAAGTGTGCTTTGATTTTTATATGAGGCATCCCACATTTTTATCGTGATCGCCACCGCCATCGCGGTGGTTTGCGCGTAGCCTAATGCGAAAGAAGCGTTAAAAAGAGTCTCGTAAAACTTGGCCCACGACTCACAGGACAACTGGTCCTCCATCTTATCATTTTTCTCTTTCGCACTCATTATGTTCGAATAGAGTCAGACGCAAAGAATCATCGTGTAATAGTGGCTTAATATATCCTCTAAGCAGCCAACCAAATTTCAACCCAAACTGAACTCGACCTTTCGATTTCGTATATAAATGCTCCACGTTTAGTTACTGAACGTACATATTGTTGAACGCACTCAATTTTCGTAAAGCTCAGAATCACGATCACGATCACGATTACAACGTTACGTTACGTTTTCTTTTCACCCTACCGACAGTATAGATGTTTACACATCAACAAAAACAAACAAAATGTCTTCGCGCCAAAAAAAAATTATCAACTTTAACAAAAAAATTAAATATGAAATAATAAAAAAATTAACTATATAAAACACGGATAAAATATAACTAAATCAAATAAAATGCAATAAAAATAATAAAAAACAATATAACAACACGAAAAATAATACTTGCACTCTGTATGTAATTATTAAGTGTTTCCTCTGTTATCTCGTCCCCTTGTTTCTTGGTTTAAACCCTGCTCCCTCGATGCTTTACCACTTCACTAATTGAATTATTATTATTCCTCAACAATTAAATAATTCAATAAACCTAATAAAAAGAAAAAAAAAAAAACAGTATCAAATATTCACAAATAATTTAACAAAAAAAACACTTCACGATACAACACTACCAAAACAGATGAATGCAATAAAAAAACAAATTCTTCCTCTGGTTATGGCCCCACACGTTGGGCTCCAATTGTTGCACTTTTTCTTCTCGTAATTGAGTGGGTACTCTACCCTTCTTTTTAATATTGTAATTATTATTGTTATTAATATTATTAATTATAATTATCAAACCGGACTTGAAAACCGCGAATTAAAATAAACAAAATACGTAGGAACTCTTGTTCGAATTAAAATCACCGCGCCAATGATTTGACAGATGACGACACGAAAGAAGCGACAAAGAAAATAAGAAAAAGTGCACAGTGCACACAAGCAGCACGATAGAAAAAACTGCCAACCACGGCTGCTCAGCTGGGGTGGGTTCAGTTGAAGAATTGACGAATTAAATTTGATTATCGTTTTGATCATATTGATCAAACGAATGAAATGTTTTATTTAAAGTACAGCGGGGTACTTGTGATAAAAGGTGGGCGCCAGGAATTTTTATTAGGCTAATTAGAAAAATTCCAAAACTAATATTTAATGAAATCAAACAAATGTTTATATACCCAGAAGGGGACTTTAATATTTATTAATGTATTTGGGAAACCTTTGGGCCGAAACCCAGGATTAAAACCCAAAATTTTTTAAAACAAAAAGAGAACAAAAGTTTAAGTTATAAAGGCTTACGGGGAAGCGCTAAGCCGAAACAAAGAAAATGATAATGGGCCGTTAACACAAAAAGAAATTACTGGTTCCCACAATTAACTGGGATTATTAACCGGAATAAAAAAAAGAATAAAACCGCAATAAACTAAAATGAAAAGCCGATCAAAATTTTCACTATCTTACGAAAATATATCTGATAATTAATAAAAAAAATTATCTGGACAAAATGTCCGTTCTACTTATCTTTTTTTTTCCTCGTATTTTCTCCTCCTCTATCACCTCGAATATTCTTTTCCTCCTTTATAATTGTTCACACCTCGAATCTATTTCTTTATGCTCCAATACCTCGTTGTTGGATGTCTCCAAAACTTGCTGAATCTTAATGGTCGAGTTCAGACCCATCCCAAATTAAATTTTTCGAGAAAAATTCAAAAGAAATAAAATCGAGGAAAAGCTTTATCTAGGCATTCTCCAAGTTACTATAAAATACTCGCGAACGATTCGAAGTGCAAATAAAACTTTCCGAAACTAATATTTTCGAGATTATAGAGTGGAAGGCATATTTCAAAAACGCGAACCCTACTTTAACAATTATTAATTCCGATAGACTTTTGTATTTACAAATCAAGAAGATATGAATTTATGAATTTCGATACAAATACAATCTTAAGTTAAAACTACGTTAAATTTATGATGTTGTGTTGTTATTGTTAAGTAAGTAAGAGTCTGCCTGACTCGTTACTTCTTCAGCTCATCCGCTGGCGCATTACATGAGACCGCCCGTCTGCCTGTTACTTAAGTAAGTAGATTGTTTTGGAACCGCCTGTTCCACTCAAAATATCCCGAAACCTATATTTGTCGCTTTTGCAAAATGCTGGCTTAGTACACCAATGGTTGATGGTACCATAGTTGCCCTCAACCTGGCCAGTATTTTGCAGCCGCCACGAAAATAAAATAGGAAAGGAGGGAATTGAAGAGCGGTCATTGTTGCGGTAAATTTAACCGCAACAATTTGTTGCGTTTTTTGGTCTTTATGAGTTTGGTATGAACTTTTCTTAATCCTAATTTTAAAGTTTTGTACCTACCTACCTATCTATGAGATTTTAAAGATTCAAAATGTGTAATTCTATTTGTGTAGATAGGTACGTATATGTAGATAGGTATTCATAAATTGGTAGGTACCTATACCTAACCCATAGAAAAATAAATTTAATAAATATTTTTTTGTAAGCTCATCATTTTTGGAAGATCAAAGAAGAGAAACTTTTATACCTAATTTCTTTCTAAGGGGCCAGTTATAGCTTTCATTGAAACTGAAAGCAAAATCAGTAAATATTTTGACGCCAGTAAAAAGCTGATAACTCAATTATTATTTCTAGTAAAAAAAATATTTCATTTTGGCCCAACCTTTCACATAAAATGAATTCTAAGATTTCAATGATCAATTGTAAAGTAGTTTAATCATTGAAATAAAGAAATTCATTTTACGTGTTAACTTGGGCCAAAACGAAAATTTTTTCTTGACAAAAAATAATAAATAAGTCTGTAGCTTTATATTGGCATCAAAATAATCGCTGATTTTGCTTTATAAGTGTCTCAAAATTTAAAATTTAAATTTTCAATGATGAGTTTCAATGAAAGCTATAACTGGCCCCTAAGGAAACACAATTAAGTTTTTAAAAACCGATAGGTAGGTACCTCCCTATATTTTTTATTTTATTGTTTTTTCAACGATTTTGTTTCTATATTGACCTTTATGTATACAATACATAGGTGTGAATAAAAGCTAGAGCGTGTAGGTTCAGTTGAGACAAGAAAAATATCGTATGGGTGGCGGGGGTCTATTACCCCCCGTTTAGGTGGCTGGGAGGGGCAATTTTCTAAAAAATCAAATTAATATAGAAAAAAATCATTAAAAAACAACGGTAACAATTACAATTATGTGTATTTTATTCAAACACATTTGACAAACAAAAACAATTTGATTTCTGTGACTGTACGAATGGAATTGAAGTAGACGTATTGTTCTGAGCTCCGCAAAAATTGTTACTAAAAAGTGCTTGTTAGAAGTTATAAAGTTAAAAATAGTAACAAACAAAAACAAAGACTAAAAGTGCTTCAAAATAGTAATATAGCTGCAAGAGAAAATACGTTTTAATCATAACTTTTTTTAAAAGTTGAAATAATGACCGGTGGAAATACTCAAGAGCGCCACAGAAAGTTGAGATCTGAGAAAACACCTTACTTTTCACCACTTCCCTCCCACTCGCCAAAGACTCCGACATCAAACACCAATCTATGGGAGCGAATTGAAGTGATTCCATTGTTAAGCAGATTAAAGATGCAATAGATGTGTTGCATAAAAATCTGTCAGAACGCATAGTGTCACTTGAAAGTGAATTCAATTCCAAAATTAAAGTTGTTGAGCAGAAATTAAATGAACGGTATAGTTCAATCAATAATGTCTTCTTGCATGCAATGGTAAACTCGCCCAGTGTGAAAACGAGTTCAAATACACTGATGCTCTTCATGAACAATTATCACTAATGCAGTCACAGGCTCAAACCTATGAGAATGATAACACTCTCTTAAAAAAACAAATTGACGCATTAGCCAGACATAGTATGCATAGTATAGTATATCTGCAGATGTAGTTCTTCATGGAATTCCCTGTACAGAAAATGAAGACCTTGTTGACATCTACCATAAACTTTGTTCGATTCTCAACCAAACGACATCAATGCCTTTGCACATCTTCCGCACAACACCTGCGAATAAATTGACAAGCAGTCCTATTATTGTGAAGCTGCCTCATGCACTCATCAAGAAAAAATTATAAATTGCTGCAGTAGTGTTTTTCAAAACAAACAAAAGATCTGTTGCTCTTAGGGCCAGTTGTACAATAGTGGTTCAGCCTCGGTTCAAGATTTTAATTCACCGATTTCGGCGGATTAACTAAGGTTCAACGCTGGTTCAAGTATGTAATTGGTTATAATCACACACTTGAACAGTAAACCACTGTTGAAACTCAATTAATCCGCCGGAATCGATGGATAAAAATTGCTGAACCACGGTTTAAATATCTCGGTTACGACCAGAGAGAAGGAACTAATAGGGAGAGTCAAATTCGACGGTGGCTCTCTTTTAGTCTACAAGCTACGATGTTGGGACTTGCGCACCATCTTGCATATGTATAATTATTAACTCCATATAAAAAAAATGTGGGGACAAATACATATGCAAGAAGATGTGCATACTCACCACCTTTGTTTTTGTTTTGCACTGCCCGAGGTGAAAACATGTACACACCGATAGGAATTCAACACGTTATAAAAAATGTAAACAAAAGGTTTCGAGGGGACGGAGACGAGGAAATTTGACTCTCTCTATTAGTTCTTTCTCTCTGGTTACGACAGCAACAAGTTTGTGAGAATATACGAGAATCTAACCAAACAAAATCATCTATTGTTCAAAAGAGCAAATGAATACAAGAGAAACAAATACCTGCACTCCGTGTTCACGAGATGGGAGAGTTTTTATTAAAATCTCCCCCGCAAGTCACCCTCTCCCCATCAACAACATTCTCTCGTTGGAATCTGCAGTAAGTGTCAAGTGAATTAAAAAATCTAAGCAATTCTACCTCGCCCACACCTGATGATGCTGTTGCTGCTACTGATGTTGCTGCCGTGAAAACTTATGTTGCTACAGTAGAAAAATTCGTTTAGACAGAAAAAATTCGATTCTTTTGGAAAAAAATTCGATTCTTTTTTTGAAAGGAATTCGACATTAATTTAAGTATTTTTCTAATACATACAGAATGAGTTATTTGTGCACTACTTTTTTTATCGTCATCTTGTCATATTTTCTATTGTATTATTTATTTATCTATTTTTTTTTTTGCGTAGGCAATTTCGCTGTGTGAACAAACTACTTTTCTATTTTTTTTCTGATTAGGGTTGCCAATGTTATTTTAATTGAAATACAGTGTCTTTGTTTTTGATTTATTTAAATTTTTTTTTCTTTATTGTTTTTTCTTTTAAATTTTTTGCGTTCCTCATGATTGAATCAATGAACATTATCTGATGAGATCAATAATACTAACTTTCATGATTCATTTTTCTTATTTTTATTATATCTTTGCAGTTATGACATGTGGGGGGGTGTTTCTTTCGGAAAAACTGGGACGAGTTTTTATAAAGATGCTTGGCGGTATGGATCCTGACACAGTAAGATCTGTTCTTAATATTATGTGTAGTTATTATAATGGTCTTAATGTCTGTCACTTAAATGCTGGAAGCCTCAGGTCGAAGCACACTGTTTTGCATCAAATGCTGGGTACCTCAAAAATGGATGTTGTCATGGTTTCGGAATCTTGGCTAAATCCTGATATTTCGTCTGGACTTGTTACAATTCCGGACTTTTCCTTGCATCGCAATGATCGTATGAACAGAAGTGGAGGGGGTGTTTGTATGTTTGTTGAGGACAATCTGTTAGAAAAAAATGTTTTCTCGTCTTCTCTGTCCCCTATTGAATTTCTATGTATTGAAATTAAAAATGAATTCGAGAAGTGTTTACTAGTCACCTTATACTGTCCACCATGCAAATTCAAAGGGGAAAATTTGAAAGAATTCGAAGATACGTTAACCAAACTTGGATCAACTTACAGCAGCATTCTAATAGGTGGTAATTTTAATGTAAATTTTTTGGAAAAGAATGCTACCACGCAGTTATTTAAATATATTTGTGATAAAATCGGTCTCGTAGTTATTAACCAACGGTGGCCAACCTGCTTTCAATCAATTAGAAATCCATCGTTAATAAACATGTTTTTGACTACATCAGTGGAGAAAGTACTTGGTAATGATCAGTTGAGGCTTACATCTGATTTCATACCTGATATCCTTTACTGTTCGTTTAATTTCAATATAAGGAAAAGCTCTGTAAGAACTTTAAGATTTAGATCGATTCGCCAAACCGATATATTGAATTTGCATCAAAATATAAATGGATTAGGTCACAATGATATACATATTGCACCAGATATTGAGTCGAAAGTTTCTCTCTTAACATATATAGTTAACGAACTCTATGAAACATATGTACCAATAGTAACAAAAGTTTTAAAACCTCAAAGTTGCCCATGGTTTACTCGTCAAATTAAAACTCACATTCAAGAGAGAGAGCGTTTTTTCAGAAAATTTAAAAGAAACCGGACGGAGTATAATCCTTGTCAATATATTTTTGCTCGGAACAAAGTTACCTCACTGATTCGTAAGGCTAAACGCTCCTATTTTTTGAAACTTCTTGACCCTAAGTTAAACTCAAAGGTTCTATGGAAAAATTTAAAAAATGCTGGTGTTATTGATAACGAAAAGCCAAAATTTGCTTACAGTCCAACTGAAATGGGCTGAGACGGTATCGATCGATTTTGGTGAATTTCCCTCCAATGGTTGCTTTGAATTTAGGTGTGTTAACGATTTGGATGTTGAGACTGTAGTTCGCTCAGTTTAATCTAACGCAATTGGACTCGATGAAATGTCGCCGAAATTTGTAAAATTAATCCTTTCGCTTCTTCTCCCCTACCTAGTAAATATTTTCAATTATTGTATATACAGCTGTCAATTCCCTGAAAAATGGAAAGTTGCCAAAGTTGTTCCAATCCCAAAAAAATCAAACCCAACGAGTCCTTCGGATTTTAGGCCTATCAGTCTCTTATCATTTCTGTCGAAAACATTAGAAAAGATACTTGCACAACAGATACAAGAAAATTTAGATAGATACAATAAATTATCAAAGTGGCAATCAGGGTTTCGGAAAAAGCATAGTTGTGAAACAGCAGTAGTGAAATTAACTTCTGACTTAAGAAGAGCAATGGTTCACGACGAGATAATTGTAATAGTGATGCTTGAATTTTCAAAAGCCTTTGATTGTATTGACCATTCTATTCTTATGTGGAAACTTGAAAACAATTTTGAATATTTTTGCCCTGCCCTTGAACTAATTTTTAATTATTTAAATAACCGTTCACTGTGTTTGGAAACGGAAATTGGAATTTCTGCACCATACCTTGTCAACACAGGTGTACCACAAGGATCTGTTTTAGGACCTCTCCTTTTCTGCGTCTTCATAAATGATCTACCAGATTTCATTGTTAATTGTAATGTGCATATTTACGTAGATGATGTTACTTTATACCTGTCCAGAAAACCAGGGATGTTAGAAGATTGTGTAGCCCGAGTAAACGAAGATTTGTTGCATATTCAGGGGTAAGCTGAGTTAAACAAAATAAGATTAAATCCTCTGAAATCTTTTGGTATGGTGTGCTCAAGTAGAGAAATATCCTCATGTGATGTTCCGTCCCTTGATTTGAATGGCTTTACTTTACCCTATCTTGAGCGATTTAAATATCTTGGCTTTATAATTAATAGTAAAATGAATTGTTGTGATTCTACTTCGGATGCTAGTAGAAGAATTTATGGTGGATTACGTAGTCTCAGAATGTCCTCAAGTTTTTTGAGTCCGAATATAAAAATGGGTCTGGTGAAGTCTTTGCTGCTGCCTTTCTTCTCATTTAATTGTATTATATACTCTTGATTGGATTCGGATTGCAGGCGTAAATTAAATGTTGCGTTCAATGACTGTTTGCGTAACATCTACGTTTTGCCAAGGCACAAAAGTGTTTCGAGGTATAAAACTTCTATATTGGGAATGAGTTTGGATGATTATAACAGGTTTAGATCAGTTCTGAAACTTCATGACATAATTCATAATAACTGCCCTGAGTACTTGTATGAACATCTTAGTTTCCTTCAATCACCTAGAGGCCTGAAGCTTGTATTACCACGGTTTACACATACTGTTATGGAGCGATATTATTTTGTCAATGCAATTCGGTTGTGGAATAATCTTCCACATCAATTGCAAAGAATCATCTCGTTTCGAAAGGAGCTACTCGGAATAAATTTAAATTTAAAATATATAAGATTAAAATATTAAATTTTGAATTATATTTATCAATTTTACTATTATCATTATTTTTATTATTGTCTACTCGTTGGCTTTAGCATTTATTTATATTGTTATTTAAGCTATTATGTAAGTATAAATCTACATCATTTATTTGTGCACATACATATGTACATAATGTCATTTAAACTTTGATACTATTTATCAGTTTTATCTCGAAGTACAATTTAATACAGTTTTATATAAAATAAATGAAATAAATGAAAAATAAATAAAAATAAATGATTTCTGGCCAAAAAAGTGTCAGTAAAAAAAAATGGCTGTGCTGGCGATAGAACTTTGAATTATTGAAATGAACATATAGAGTGAGTAATCGTTTTATTCAGACTTGTGCTGCGCTGGCTATCCAGCAATGAATAAAACACACCTAATGGCATGCTATACACTTTTATAAAGCCAAAGATTTCTTCTTTCATTTTCTTTTTAAATTAAGTTGTTTGAGTGAACAGTTTTTCAAAAATGAATTTTCAAAATTAAATTTTTGAAAAAAAAAAAATTAAAAAATTGTGTTCAATGTCATTTTGTTCAAAATTTTATGTTATTAAGTAGTAGTTTTGTGTTTTATATTCAATGCTTCAATCAGTTTTTAGTCAAACACTAAAAACCATATGTCAAAATGTTTTCTTGTTTTTGAGAAAATTGAAAATAACAAAAGTAAGTTTTCTTAAATTCGACTTCCATCCTTTATTTTGTTGCTTCAAGGATCCTATTATTTTTTACTAATTAAGAAGTAAAGTAGATATCGTTATTTTCAATTTTCTTAAAAACTAAAAGACATTCAGGCATCCGCAGCCGTATCTATAAAGAAATTTTAAAGCCATCTTAACTTTAATATACCTTTAAATAGCTCTTAAGTGTGAAATCGGTATCTATAATCAATTTTCACATTTAAGCACCATTACTTAGAGGCCTCTTAACTTAAACGCCAATCACGGCATTTAGAGGTAACTTAAAGCCATTTTAAATATATTTTGACTTCTGAGAAGAATTGTTTGTTTATTTATTAAAGAAATATGTAAATACATAATATTCTGTATGTATGTAGGTAGAATTTTCAGTTTTGTGTTCTAATTATAGTAGGTATGAATAATAATTATAAAAAAGATATATTTATGTCAAATGGCTGAAAAAAAACCAAAGAAATTTGTGAAAATAAAAACACGTCATAAAACAAAATGGAGTCTGGTTTCATTTCTTTTGCTTTGGACTTGTTTTGTTTTGTTTGTCCCCTTTCACACAAGGAAACTCAGTTTCCAGCAACTTTCAGTTTTTAGGAGAGAAGGGCACCAAGTAAGAGGAATGAACGGTCTACGATTGGTGGGAATTGGAAATTAAAAGAAAACGTCAAAAAATCTCCAGCAACTTGTTTCCTTGTGTGAAAAAACGGCCTAAAAGTATGGAATTCTTAGAATACATGACAAAATCGTTGTTTAGTTAATATCAATGGGAAAACGATTATAGATAAGAATTTAAGTAACACCATTTAAAGACAATTTAAATATTCAAGCAAATTTAACTAAATGGCCTCTAAGAGACGTTTTAAGAAAATCTAATAGATACGGCTGCCGGTTTTTAGTATTTGACTAGAAATTGATAGGAGATTAGAATATTACAAACAAAAATATTACTTCATAACGTAAAGTTTTGAACAAAATATATTTTTTTGTTAATAAATAATTATAAAAATATACATATATTTTTTCGCAAAAAAAATCAAATTTGTTCAGAAGAAAAAATTGGGCTTTTACAATGAAAAACTTAACTTAATTCATTTGCATTTCATAAACTAACATAATATTTTACCAATCAACATTAACACATAATTCAATAATATTTAACACTTAAACCAAAGAAATTAGTACCTATTCTGACGATAATTAAAAACTTAAAATTTTAACAATCATTTAATAAACCTTTGAGCAACCGTGAAAGAAACGTTTAAATAGGTAACCTTAGATAGGTATGTACCTGTGCCTACCTATATGAAATTTAGATCTACAAATCTGAAAGCAAAATAGAAAATATCAAACTGAAGATAATAATTACAAAAATAAAAACACACAAACATCATTTATCGTCACACGTCACCTTCATTATTGAGAGAAACCACAAAAAATGCAAAAGCAACCCTTGAAGTATCTAGTACCTTATACTACCGAACGCTTTCAGTTGACCTTGAATGCCATTCTCGTTGTTGTTTGTTTTTCATGACAAATAAAAAATACTTCCACCGTATGTATGTACATAGAACTGATGGAAAAAGCCTTACTATTGTACTGAATTCAGTATACAATTTGATTTTCTCAGTACGTAGGTGCCATTTTCAGTACAATTTTGAATTATTTGTACAAAATTGATAATTTTCTCCTATCTTCATTAAAAAAATCTATGTGCGATGCGAACATACTCAAATTCCAATTACGCAATATCAAAACCATCCCCACTTGGGCTGAAGGCGCTCATTTGCTTTTAAATACTGAACTGAATATGTAAGAGTACATATTTAGCTTCACATTTTTAAGATCAAGTGACCTCAACTCCAAAAGTTGCGTTTCGCATATGTATATTCAATCGCTCCACTTAAACAGAAGTAGTTTTCTTATTATCTTCATCTACGTTATTATTTTGCTTCCAACAATGAAATTAATTTTTAAACAATTATGTAGAAATTTTATGATAAGGGAATCTCTTGATGAAAATCCTTTATTGGCTTTTGCAAAATCACCTACCAGTTATGGAGATATATTGCGTCACCGAATGTGAAATCTTATACACTTTTAAAAAGTTATACACGGCTTCAAAAATCATGCTAAAATGTTTTACATAACATTTTTGCTAAGATATTAGAAGAAGATTGGATTTCGATGAGGTTTTCTTAAACGCACTTCAAAATTTTTCACAAAGCGCAGTATTGGATGGTTAAGTTAACTCAATCGTTCAATTTGTTTTAAAGTTTTTTCCTAATGAACACACAAATATTGAAGCTATAAGCAACGAATATAGAACTTAAACTGACTGCGAATATATTAAGAAACTGAGAAATGTATCTGTAACGGAATTTTGGGCAAAAATTTGATGTTTGAAAAATGAATGCTGATAGAAACCAAGAATCTATTAAAAAAGGAATGTTGTCACAGTTTTGTAATAAATAAAGATCTTGTGAATAAAAACGTGACAAACAATCCTTTTCAAAAAGAAGAACTTTTAGAGTAAACAAAAAATGTTAATTACCTAACTTACTATTATTTTCTTATCTAAGGGACCAGTTATACGTAATAATCATCGAAAATTCTGTAACAAATAGATGTTTATCATTTGAAGTACCAGAATCAACTGAACTTTATTATCTTAGAATAATGGTATTACATAATGTTATAATTCATATTCATACATATGTATGCTATTTATACATTAATTTACGTGTGTGTATAATTGTAAATCATGATGCATATATATTTACAATAGACATGTATATATTATGCTACATTTTCCCTTTTTTTTTTTTATTTAATTCTTTATTTTACATTCAATAATTGTAATTCATGATGATGCATATTATAGATTACATTTATCTTTCCTTTTTCTTTTTTTTTTTTTTTTTTAATTAGCAGATGGAACAATTCAAAAATTAAATTAATTCATGTCATTCATTAGTAATAAAAAAAAAATATTTTTGTTTATAAGAAAAATAACAAAACAAAATATTTCATCTTACAAAAATAATTCTATTAATGTTTTTACGAAAAAAAAAGAAAATATTTCATACTTAAAAATAATTCTAATACAATAATTCTAATAAAAAAAATGTCATACTTTATAATTTTAGTAAAATTATTATAATTATTATTTGACTTTACCTTTAAAACACTTTGCACTCCTGGTTCTGCAGGTTTCATAAGAAATTAGTACCGGTTTTAGGTCGTCTGAATAATTATCATTTCCAATAAGTTTTCGAATGTGAGAACTGTTGCGTCTGTATTGTCCTCCGTCTGTTTGCACTAAGTAGGATCTTGGAGTGTGCCACTTTTCCAAAATGTTTATCTCTAACCATAACATTATCATTTACCTAAAATTCTGATCTTACATGTGAAATTTTGTTATAATATTTTTCCAAATGTCTCCTTTTTTTTAAAAACTGATCCTCGATGTTCTGTTTCGTGGAGTTTTAAAAAAATGTATTATGAACTGGAAGTAAGAACCTTAGTCTTCTGTTTTGCATTATCTGTGCCGGCGATACCGACATATCTTTTACTGCGGTATTTCTGTAATCGAATAAAGCTAAAAAATATTCTTTCTTTCTTTCGCTGCCACTTTTCCTAAGCAAGTTCTTTGAAATTTGCACAGCCCTTTCGGCTAATCCATTAGATTTCGGATACAAAGGACTACTCGTCTCAATTACAAAATCTAATTTCTTGGCAAAATTTCTACACTCATATGAAGAAAATGGAACATTATCCGCTATAACTTTATTGGGAATACCCCAATAGGAAAATATTTCCAACCACTTTGATATAATCTCTTTTGATGATTTATTTTTTATTCTTTTAAGTTCTAACCATTTTGTGTAATAATCTATTACAACTAAATAGTTAGATCCACCAAACTCTAATATATCGCACCCTACTTTTTGAAAAGGGTAATTAGGTATTTCATGGGAAACTAATGGTTCCTTGCAATTTTTCTCATATATTTTTGACAAAGCATACATCTTGCTGCCAATTGGTCTATATCCCTACAAATACCTGGCCAAAACACTGAAGACGTAGCACTTTTTTTCATTTTTTCTACCCCCAAATGTGAAGCATGAAGCTGACGAAGAATCTCTGGTCTCATTTTTTTTCGGAACTATGATCCGATTATTGAAAAACAAAATTCCATCTTCCAGAAATATGTCATTACGGATTTTAAAGTAAAATTTCAGATTTTCTGTTATTTTTGTCTTATCCAACCAACCTTTCAGACACAGACTTTTTAATTCATGTAATGTAATATCTTCACCAGTGTTCTTTTTAAAATCAGATTTCCTTGAATCGCTAATATTTATAGATAATACTGCTTCTGTTATTGTAGGGTCCTCCTCACAATTGCCTGTATCTTCGTAGTATCTTGACAAATAATCAGCTATGTGTAAGTATTTTCCTGGCATATATTTCACTTTAATATCAAAATTTAGTAATTTCAAACGCATTCTCTGTAACATAGATGATGGAATTTTGTCTATTTGCTTGTTCATGATTGATTCTAAGGGCTTGTGATCACTGTGTAGAAGAACGGTGTTACCATAAGAATAAAAATAAAATTTCTTACATGCATATAATATAGCGAGAAGTTCTTTCTCTATCTGAGAATATCTACGCTCAGTGTCTGTTAGGCTCCTGGATGCAAACGAGATTGGTTGATTATCGTGTAACAAACAACAACCCAAACCATTTTGAGAGGCATCAGTCTGAATGCAAATGTTTTTTGTTTCATCAAATGGTTTCAAAATTGGGGAATTCAAAATAGCTTTCTTTATCACATCAATCGCGTTCGAATGTACCTCTTACCAATTGAAAATAACATTTTTCCTCAAAAGTTCCCTCAATGAAGATGTTACTTCAGCTAAATTTGGGATGAAAGCTCTAACGTAATTAATAACACCCAAAAACTTTTGTAGATCTTTTTTATCTCTTGGATTTTTCATATTCTGTATAGCTCGTATTCTTTCCCTATCTGGACGAACACCCCTGTCTGAGAAAACGTGGCCTAGATACTTTATTTCTTTTGCATTAATCTGTATTTTATCTGGATTGAACTTTATATTATTTTCGCGAGCTCTATTAAGAACTGCGAGAAGATTCTCATCGTGTTCTTCCTGAGTCTTACCAAAAATAACTATATCATCCATATATACACAAACTCCTCTCAAGCTACTAAAATTATTTTCATTCATTTTTTTAAAAACCTTGGGTGCTATTTTTACCCCAAATGGTAATCTATTGAAGTCATAAAGCCCGTATGGTGTTGCAAAAGCACATAGCTTTCGTGATTCCTCTGTCAATTCTACGTGCCAAAACCCATCTTTCAAATCTAAGACACTGAAAAATTTAGCTTCATTTAAAGTAGTCATTATTTGTTCTAATGTGGAAATCAAAACTACTTCATCAATTAGCCATTTATTTAACTCCACCGGATCTAAACATAACCTCAAACTTCCGTTTTTCTTTTCTACTATGATCAAATTGCTTATCCAATCCCGTTTTTTCATCACATCTTGCAATAATACCCTCTTTTTCCATCCTATCTAAAGTTAACTTAAGACGTTCCCTTAATTTTAAAGGAACCCTTCTAGCTGAACGCGCTACCGGGCTTACATTCTCTTTTATTTGAATGTTATATTTTTTTGGAAATTTTCCTATTCCAGAAAATAAATCAGAATAAAATTTTAAAATAGTTTCCTTTGACAACGCATTCGTTTCAAGATATCTATTTCTAATGTTCATGTTTTGAACCGAATCAACTCTTTTCAAAATTTTTAACTGTACACAGGTCTGAAGCCCGAGTATTGGAACATTATTTTCTTCAACTATTGCAAATTTTTCAACACTCACTTCATTTCTACGAATGCATTTTAAGGTAAGACCGCACTCGGCGGAACTGCACTTCAGCGGAACTGAACTTCACGACTTATTTGTATGAAATTGAATGAGCTATATCGCACTAAGCGACAACTGCACTTCACGGCGCGACACTATGCGACAAAGTTGATAATCTAACCAACTGTGTCGCGACATGAAGTTTCGTTCAGTTTCGTGCGAAAGTGCGCAGGGTGTCGCTGAAGTGCAGTTCCGTCTAGTGCTGTTCTACCTTTAGTGTGCAAACTCCAAGTGGCAGAATCTTCGAACCCCCAAACGCTTGCAGAACAGTGGATGTGGGACGCAAAACTGCTGGTTCTTTTAATTCTTTAAATACTCCCTGAGGAAGAATGTTTACATCAGCTCCGGTTTCTAGTTTGAACTCCACAAATCTGCCATTTATTTTAATAGATTCCATCCAACATCTTGACGAAACCTGCAGATCCATTCGGTGGTCTTGTATTTTTGTATCTATGGAATGAATATAAAATTCGTTATTAGATTCTTAATCATCTTCATTAGCATTTATTTCCCTGACATTTTTTACTTTACAAACAATAGCAAAATGATTTAACCGAGAACAATTTTTACATTTTTTTCCAAATGCTGACAATTATGTATAAAATCTACGTTATTTTTACTGTTATTACTATTTCTCAAATTATTTGCATGTGATTTTTGATAATTATAATTATTTTGATTGATACTCATCGCTTTTTCTTGAAGAAGTTGTCTGCTTTTAACCTCGTACACCGAAGACCCAGGTTTCTGAATGTTTGTCATTTGCTCTTTTGTTGCTTCCGCTGCCCTGCCTTTCTCTACTGCTCTTGCAAAATCCAGTTTATCTTCTTGAAGAAATTTTTCTTGAAGCTTTTTGTCATAGACTCCAAGCACAATGCGGTCTCTCAAAATCTCGTTCTCACAACTTCCAAACTCGCATGTTCGAACCAGCCTCTTTAAGTCCATCAGAAAAACGTCAAACGGTTCCCCTTCACTTTGATTACGGTTATAAAAGATGAATCTCTCGTATACCGTATTTTTTTTTGGCAAGCAAAAGTCTTCAAATGACTTTATCACCTCGTCATATTTTTTCCTTTTAGCTTCCGACAAATTGAACGTGTTATATATTTCCAAAGCTTCCTCTCCTATAGCATTTAAAAACGTGGCTATTTTCACCTCTTCATCCTTTTTGGATACGCCTGAAGCCGTCAAGAAAATTTCGAAACTTTGTTTGAATCGCCTCCAATTTTCGGAAATGTTTCCATTTACATTCCAGATTACTAACTGGTTTAATAACTCCAAAATCCATTTCTAGGGGTTTTTGTATGATAATTGAATTTGCGTAAATACACGTGCTTTTCTTTTTTAGCATATACAGGGTGGCGCACGAATCGTGCTACAAAAATAAAACGTAATAACTTTTTTTCTGTGTGAGTAATCGGCTTATTTTTTTTTTTATTTTGTAGGTTACTATTTAGATTTATAAAAATGGATGCTTGGGATACGGAGAAAAGAATTTGGATAGTGCAACGGTACCATGCTTTGCAGTCCGTCATTTCCGTCCAAAGGGAATTTAGGAAACATCGCACGAAGGCCGTACCATCGAGATGCCAATGTTCGGGTTCAGGATACAATCGCAGCAGTAGCATCTGCAATACAGGCCAATCCGAACGTTTCGACCCGAAACTTATCGGGGCAAATTGGAATTAGTAGACGGTCATTACAACGGATACTTCATGACGATTTAAACTTGTTTCCGTACAAAGTCCAAATTACTAGCAAGTTAAACCCTCAGGATTTGCCTGTTCGCCTGGAATTTTGCCAAAAAATGATATCAATGGCCGAAGAAGACAACACATTGATCAATTGTTTGTTCATGTCTGATGAGGCCCATTTTGATCTTAACGGCAATGTAAACAAGCAAAATTGCCGTATATGGAATGAGTCTAGTCCAGAAATGCTCCATGAGACGGAACTGCACCCAGAACGAGTCACTGTGTGGTGCGCAGTTTCATCAAGGTGTATTGTCGGGCCGTACTTCTTTGAAGTAACGGTGTAACCGTTACTGTCAATGGGGACCGTTATTTAAAGATGTTGAAGGAGTTTTTTTTACCCGGAATTGCGCCGAAGACGTATACCATTCAACAGCGTTTGGTTTCAGCAAGATGGAGCAACTGCACATATAGCCAGACCAGTTATGGCGGAGCTAAACAAAAAATTCGCAAACAAATTAATTTCTAGGAACTCCACTCTTCGCTGGCCCCCAAGGTCACCTGACCTGACTGCACCAGACTTCTTTTTATGGGGTTATGTCAAGCAAGAGGTGTATAAAACGAAGCCCAGGAATTTAACTGAATTAAAGCAGTCCATAACGACAATAATTGAGGCGATCCCAACTTCAACTCTTCAGGCCGCAATGAATAATTTTTTGACCAGGTGCCGCATATGCGTGGGACAGCGTGGAGGTCATTTGCGGTCTATAATCTTTAAAAACAACTAACTATTTAAAATAAAATTTAATTTTCTAACCAATAAAAAAAAAAAAAATGAAATACATCGATTAAAAAAAAAGTTATTTGAATTTCTTATTGTAGCACAATTGGTGCGCAACTATTGGTAAATAGTACTGAACAATTCTATTTCTTAGCACTTTTTTCTCTAGAGTTGATTTTTTTCTTTCTTTAGAGCTAGCGATCACCATTTAATAAAAATTCCGATTCTTCCAAACCTCACGTGCAAGCTTTTACTCCGGCTGCACCATGTAACAAATAGATGTTTATCATTTGAAGTACAAGTACCATGTCAACTGAACTTTATTATCTTAGAATAATGGTATTACATAATGTTATAATTCATATTCATACATATGTATGCTCTTTATACATTAATTTACGTGTGTGTATAATTGTAAATCATGATGCATATATATATACAATAGACATGTATATATTATGCTACAAATTCTATTTTTAATTTTCAGATGTTTAGGAGGCAAAATCAGTGATTATTTTAATGGCAAAATAAACCTGACAGTTTAACAATGATTTAGGATTTAAAAACCTCAAAACTAAAAATTTAAATATTCAATGATGAGATTCAATGAAACCTATGTACAACACTGGCTCCTTACTGTGATACGGGATCCGTCCGTTATTTATTTAGTTATAAAAATGAAGTTCCTTTACTATGTTACCTTAATATTTATTACAAATTAATTTTTTTTTGTTTTTTTTTTTCATTCAATTCCCCCCGGGCTTGCAAAAAAACACGGCTATTGTGAACGAATTTCCCTAAAAATATCCCTATTTGAATCTGCTTAGCGCATTTCGCAACCAAACAACAATTTAATATTTAATTATGTTGCCGATAATGACCACGAAAACGGCCACGGCCATGAATTATAAAGTTGGAATCTTTCGTACGTTCCATCCCCCAAAACCCATTTGTTTACATTGTTGTTTTTGTAATTTCATCTCGTGTCGATGAATAGATGTGAATTGTAACAACAATTTATGCAGTGGTGAATTCATATTTTTGCACTAGTGTGCGTTAAAACATGGAACACTAGTGCAAAAATATGAATTCACCACTGCCCGCCATTTTGTTTAGCTTGTAGGCAAACCAGAATGACAGCCGAGGATTCCAATCTTTAATAATTCAGTATCTTTGACCACGCTTCGGACGCTCGAACTTTTGACAGGCTTTTCATCGACTTTACGATATTTTACGATATCATGTGTCATAAAGCGTGACCTTAGGAATTTGCAAACCGTAATAGTCAAACCACAACCACGCGTCAGGTCGCTCTGACTTTGACATATTGAACAGAAACAATAGGCTTTTATAGCCAAACCATAACCACGCGTCAGGTCGCTCTGACTTTGACATATTGAATAGAAACAATGGGCTCTTATGAAGCAATCTGTAATGTTACCTCACGCTTCGTGTTCGCTTTAGATCGTAAATATCGTAAGCCGGAGCGCGACGCCCGAATAGATCTATTTTCTATTTTGGTGGCGCTTTGACAGCTCAGCTCACAACAATCACTTTTTTTTGTGTTAATTTAATTTCTTTCGGATGTGAAAGTTTCTATTAAAATAAAAATACTTAAATATCTTATTTAAAGAAAACTATTCATATATTTTTGTGTGAGTGACTCAAATAAGTGTTACATCCAATAACTGCTGTATTCAAAATTATTATCCCTATGTACGTGTGGCTTGTTAAATTGTGGTTCAACATCCAGATTCAATTGAATATTGTGGATTCTTGGAAATAAATTTGCATGATTTTATTATTCTAAAAGATACACACATCCATGTTGATAAGATTTAATTAATTGGATAAAATAAAAACATAACAAATAAATCATATTTACAGGGCTATTCTGGCGTTGTGACTTGTGAGGTCTCACAAACCACAAGCCCTTGTGAGGTTGATTCCTTGTGAGGTTGTTGTGATTCGATAACATTTTCCGTATTCTGCGATAACCCTCACAAGAAACCTCACAAAAAAACTTACCACAGCAAAGTGAATTTTTTATTGTGATTGCTAAGGTCTGAATTTTTGTTGAACGCACCCACTGAACTCATCGACAACGAAGATGATTGGTCGCGTTCGGGGATCAATCCAAAGCTATCCGGATAGGTTTGTGTTGTTGCAATCCCTTGTGACAAAACAGCTGATGCAACAACAATCAAACGTATCCGAAAATTTTTGGGATACGTTGACACCCATTGGATAGATGCCCGAAAGCGAGGAATGTGATGCCACATACATATATATGTATATATCATATATGTACACCATTTGCTGTTCTATGTCGATCCTACTCGACGAGAATTGTTTTGTGAACAATAATTTTCTTTATGGAGAAATAAATTTTGTTCGATTCACAACAGAGGATACATTTTTTTCACCAGTTAACCTATTCATTTGGTTACAAAATGTTTTTTCAGACCAGAAAAAATAAAAATGTCTTAAAATTGTATTTCAAATATCAAATTTGTGAGTTGTGACCTGCTCTGAAGAAGATCACAATTTCGATAGTTTTTGTGATGCTCACAGTTGTGAGGGTGCTTCCAGAATACGAAAACCTCACAAAATCGAGTTCACCTTACCTTGTGAGATTGTTGTGACTTGTGAGCTATCAGTGAGGTTTTCAGAATAGTGCTGTTAAGGTGAAATCTGTTTTTGTTTTATTTATTTCACTCTAAAATAAAAAAAAAAATGTTTTGCTGTTCAACAGCTGTTTTGGAAGTACCCCTGTTTGGTTGGACTTGTTTGATTTAGGCAATTTTTGTCTGGTTCCGGAGAGTGAATTTTCTCTGGTTTTTGTACCTGTAATGCCGACTTCTCACTTGTCTTATTTTATGTGTTAGGAAAAACAACACAAGATCCGACTTTTACGGGTAGATGACTGTTTTAATTTGCAAAATGGCGCAGGAGTGTAAAGAAACAGGTACGAGTACATACAAGTAAAACAAACAAAAGGAAAAAAGAGATAGGTATATAACAACGTTGTCACTGGGATCGTTGTTTTGTCTCTTCATATTACAGTTTTGAGTGAAGTGTTCACAGGCAGAGGCATTTCATTCCGTTTTGTGAATTTTTCAATAGGAAAAGAAATTTAAAATTAAATATGTGTAGGTAATTGTTTTGGGACTTTTACCTAACTACAATGCATATATTTTTCGATAGTTTTCTTCAATAGTGAAATTTGTTCGAAATGTCAAACAAAATCTAATTTATGTGTGGTATGAACGGATTTCGTGATCTTGTTGCCGAAATCTAAGATTTTGTGAAAATCATATAATGGTGGATTTACATTCATCTTCATGTGAGTACTGCAAAAAAAAAAGCATGTAAGATTAAAATTTACATTTTTTAAATGTTCATCTTCGAAAATTGAAACATCTCGTATGAGTTTTGTTCCATTTTTGAACGTTTCTTGACCAATTTAATCGATGCGAGAGTTACAAATTGTATGGACACTGTATTTGAACTGGAAAAATAAAATACAACTAGTAGCAATAATAATAGTAATAATTAATTATTTCTCACATCCCGATTGCAAAAATAAAGTCATTCTTCGAATTACTTGCCAAAGTTCAATATGCTTGAAGAAAGGTTTTTGTAAACTAGCATTGTGTCAATGTCGTAAGACGGTTGTCTCATATTTCATTGAAATCAAAAAGAAAACATCGACATTAGTAAATACTTTCATTAGCAAAGCTATTTATTTCAATTGTTGTTAGTACCTAATTGAAACGATAAAAACAGGGACATTTTTGGTTCCCTAGAATCTGCGCAGTGTTATTTTAAGGAAACAGAACTTTTATTCTCTCATCTCAACGCCCGAGGTTTGAAACTACATTACGTTTTGCAAATTCTTAAGGTCGCGCTTTATGACACATGATATCGTAAAATATCGTAAAGTCGATGAAAAGCCTGGGGCCTAATCCCGTAAAACAAAAAATATCGAACGATATCGTTTTGACATACCCATCTCTATCACATCTAAAGGGATAGATAGGGACAGCTATTGCCCAAACGATATCGTTCGATCCTTTTCGTTTAACGGAATTAGGCTCCTGTCAAAAGTCCTAGCGTCAGAAGCGTGGTTGTGGTTTGGCAATTAAAGATTGGAATCCTCGACTGTCATTCTGGTTTGCCTACAAGCTAAACAAAATGGTGGATGGAGTGTTCATGTTTTAACGCACACTAGTGCAAAAATATGAATTCACCACTGCATAAATTGTTGTTGCAATTCACATCTATTCATCGACATGAGATAAAATTAAAAAAACAACAAAAGCCGTGTTTTCTTGCAAGCCCGGGGGGAATTGGATGAAAAAAACGACGTCAGTGCTAAACAATTAACATGTTAAATGCAACAACAACTAATCCCAGAGAATTCTCGGGGTTTAACTTAAGCGCACTGAAAAACTGTCTTACCGGCATGAATTACATACATGTTATCCATAGTTTGTATGAAAACTCCATGTTTTTTATTGTCATGGTGCCGCTAATCCCCGCTGTCTTTTTTTCAACCAATTCCTCCCGGGCTTGCAAAAAAACACGCCTAATGTAAACAAATGGGTTCGAATCTTTCATAATCTCTTTGTAGTTTCTCAGTGTCCACTTCTATTTGTAATTATTCAATGGTAGAACCAAGTGCACGCTATACAAAACTAATACTATTTTTTGGGGGGACGGCTCAATCTCAATTTTGGTAGAAGTTTTTTTTTTTAACGTATCACTAAATCAAAAATGAAAATCTTTCTTATTATTAACCATTTTATATGTATAAGAAGTAAAATTTTAATAAGAAAACGAAAAAAAGAAAAAAATCCTTAAATTTTGAAATGAATTTAATTCATTTTTTTGATATTTTCGGTTTGAAATGGTAATGTATGGTACAAACGGAATTTGGTAAAATATTAATTCCATTCTCCTTTTTTGATTCACCATATCTTCAGGGATTACAGCGATTTCTTTGTGTATATTCAACAAAGCTAACCCATTAAGGCAGTTGTTGTGGCCGTGCGTCAGCCACGTTTTTAACCGTCTCAAAGTGGAAAACTGACATTTGTCAATCAATTTGGTTTGCTCAAAACAGAAATTCTGAAATAAGAAACAATTATTTCTGATTAAACGATTGTCTTTTCTAGCGTTTTTATCGTCATCAAGAAGGAAAAAGAACCAAGACAGACTCATTTAAACTTTTTCAAGATTCTGATGACACCCATTCAAGTTAATATATTTTTCTTAAATAAGAAGAAGAAAACACATAATAAGAGAATTATTATTTTTGTTTTTGCTTTTGTATTTTTAATTCAAAATGAGTAAAATTGAAAACTGAGTATCAAGCATTAGAGGCGAAGTGTGCCACCGCCCACGGCCCCGCGCTTCGAAGTGCCCCGCGCGCCACATTAAAAAGTCTCCACGTCTTGAATTCATAAAATCCAATAAACCATGTTTATTTCCTTCATTCATAATAATCGAACAAATTTGAAATTGACTTGATTCGACTCGATTTCGCCAACTAGGTGGAGTTGAGTCGCAACCTGGCTACACCTTTCTTCACTTCTTAACCTTTATCTTATGCAGAATAGATATATGTAAACATACTACTTGCCTTTATAATGTTGTTTGTCCTCTCTTTTCGTCTATGGTTCCTATGTATGTATAGGTATACCTACTTATTATGTTCAGTCGGGAGCAAAAAGAAAGAGACTCGCAACACCTAAATTAATAAATTTGGCGACACACACAGACAAAAATTGATTGATTTTATGATACACACCAGTCACCACATAAACATCATACTTTTAGAAATCGGTGAATTTAATTTTCAACTCCGAATTTCTCTTGGCTGTTCGGAAATCGGAACAGTTTGGAACACTTTAGAACAGGGGCCGAATTACAGCATCAGTGACTGAACGACACGTGAGGGAAATTTCATACAAAATATCGATAATATTCGATATTTCGTATGAAATTTCCCTCACGTGTCGTTCAGTCACTGATGACGTAATTCGGCCTCAGGATTTTATGCACTTACTTTTGAGGTATAACAAGAAAGAACAGGATTTGTTTAAACTGTTGTGATTTTTTAATTCAAAGTAGTTTGTTTTTTTGATGGATTTTATCTAATCTCTGCTTAACTCTTTCAATAGTGTATTCTGATTCTTTTATAATGAAGTAATTTTAGTTTTAAGACGTTTATTTGTGAATTTGAAACAAGCATTTGTATATGCTGCGAAAAATTGTTGTTGTTGTTTTTTTAATGACAACATAATAATGTTGGTGGCCATTTTCTGTTTTAACTTGATCTGACGTCTTTCACCAATCTGTGCTGTTCTATTCTGCCCTGTTCTGTTCTCCTCTAACTTTTTCTTCACTAAACACTTATAACTCAGCTGAGAGGTTCTAGAAAACTAACTTTCTGTTTGTTATTGCTGTTAATGGATGTTACCTGTATTACGAATGTTCCTCGAATTTTTTACATTTTAGTTTTTATTTTCCGGAATATTTAACTGAAATATAGAATTCTTTAATGTTCAATGCTGTTTGCTTTTCTTTAGTACCAATGAAATGAGAAATGACATCAAGATGATTTTTAAAAATAATAAAAATAATAATCAATAACTTACAAAGTAAGATGTTTTTTTTCAATTTTTAATTGATTTTCCTATATCTATTAAATTGAGTTGATGAAAGCAAAATATTCTGAATTGTTTTCCAGCTCAAACTCATAATATTAAATATTAATAAATAGTCAGTAATTTTGTGATTCACTCAAAGCTTTTGTAACTTCAATAGCAGTTGTTAAAAGAAAAAATATTTTCTATCAGATACCTACTTTATTGTTTAAATTTTCGTTTATTCAGTATTCAGAAAGTGAGTTTAATAATTTTTTTGCTTATGCAAATTAAAAATGCTTAAAAAGTTTGAAATCAAATATTGTCTTAAATTTGTTATTACAATTTTTAATTTAAAATATTAATTTTGGAAAGATTTGATGTCAAGACGTGTAAGCGTAAGTTTGTATGACAGTTGTGATGCAGCTTGAAATCATTTTGCCAGGGGCCCCGCAAGTTTAGTCTTGCACACGCTTCATTTTGTTCTAGCGCCGCCTCTGTCAAGAATTCATGTGAAAAATTAATTATCGGGTTATAAAAATGTACTCAAGTGATGTACAAAATGTACGCTTAAGGGGCCAGTCATAGCTTTCATTGAAACTCATCATTGAAAAATTTAATTTCCTAATTTGAGACACTTTGAAAGCAAAATCAAAATATTGATGCCAATGAAAAGGCGATAACTCAATTATTAATTTTAGTCAAAAAAAATTTTCATTTTGGCCAAAACTTACAAATCAAATGAATTTCTTTATTTTAATGATTGAACTACCTTATCAGTGATCATTGAAATCTTAAAAATCGTTTTATGTGAAAGATTGGGCCAAACAGAAATATTTTTTTGACTGGAAATAATAATTGAGTCAAGAACTTTTTATTGGCATCAAAATAATTACTGATTTTGCTTTTTAAGTGTCTCAAAATAAGAAATTAAAATTTTTAATGATGAGTTTCAATGAAAGCTATAACTGGCACCTAATCCTATATATTTTACAATATCGTTTGGAAAAACCTAGGCAAGAAATAACTATTAATTGTTTCAAAAATTGTATATTTTAATTTTAATTTTAATTTTAATTTTAATTTTAATTTTAATTTTAATTTTAATTTTAATTTTAATTTTAATTTTAATTTTAATTTTAATTTTAATTTTAATTTTAATTTTAATTTTAATTTTAATTTTAATTTTAATTTTAATTTTAATTTTAATTTTAATTTTAATTTTAATTTTAATTTTAATTTTAATTTTAATTTTAATTTTAATTTTAATTTTAATTTTAATTTTAATTTTAATTTTAATTTTAATTTTAATTTTAATTTTAATTTTAATTTTAATTTTAATTTTAATTTTAATTTTAATTTTAATTTTAATTTTAATTTTAATTTTAATTTTAATTTTAATTTTAATTTTAATTTTAATTTTAATTTTAATTTTAATTTTAATTTTAATTTTAATTTTAATTTTAATTTTAATTTTAATTTTAATTTTAATTTTAATTTTAATTTTAATTTTAATTTTAATTTTAATTTTAATTTTAATTTTAATTTTAATTTTAATTTTAATTTTAATTTTAATTTTAATTTTAATTTTAATTTTAATTTTAATTTTAATTTTAATTTTAATTTTAATTTTAATTTTAATTTTAATTTTAATTTTAATTTTAATTTTAATTTTAATTTTAATTTTAATTTTAATTTTAATTTTAATTTTAATTTTAATTTTAATTTTAATTTTAATTTTAATTTTAATTTTAATTTTAATTTTAATTTTAATTTTAATTTTAATTTTAATTTTAATTTTTAAGATTATACTCTGTTTAATTTATATTTGCAGTACAGGCCTTATGGGAGAGCTTTTTCAAAAACACTAGTGCCTGCTGCTGCTTGCACGGCACCTTAACTTAAGAAATTGTCACTGAAATAAGAAACGGAATCACTGAGTTACATTTAAATTGTTTATGTAATCTTCTTTGAGCTCACGTACATCCCTCTATGACCTAGGGTGAAAGGTCAAAGGAGACTGATCGCATATTTGCAACCAACCCTTGTTAACATTGTTTTTACTAAAAATAAAAACACTTTGAATCAGAGTTACCATTGCCCAGTTGATGGAAATTCATATGGCATATTCTTTGGTTTTTGCAATGTAACTTTCAGGATTTAAGCTTTCTTAGAGCTTTTGGTAGCAAATATTTCTACTTTAGAGAAAAAAGTGTTGACGCTTGGTTCTTTTCTGTTTTCATGTTTTAGGATTTCCTTATATGTATGGAAAAACAGTTAAAAATTAAAAATGCAGTTATACAAATTGTTAGCTATTGTCTTTCAGAGAGGTGTGGAAAAAGATAGATTAAATTTATTTAGGATATCATTGTTTTTTATTATAAAATATGCGTATACTAATAAATAGTTGGTAACTCTATCAATATTTTTGTGAGATTTGCGGCAATTTTAAATGCTCACTACTGCAACCCTGTAAGAGCTTTAAAATGAAGATAGCTTATTGAATTCCATAATGAAGAGACTGAAAGGCAAATAGCCTATCTTCCCTGTACTGAAAATATAAATTGAACAGAGTATAGGTACTAGGTAGTTACATATTTTATTCTAAGTATTCAATTTTATTTATATTATATTATTTATTTTGTATTTTTCCAATCTTTTTAATTACAAAAAAAGAGTTATAGTTAAAATAACAGTGTTTATTATGTTTATGAGTGCAGTTTATTCAGGCGGTGAATGGGATTTCATTCCGTTTTATGGGTTTTTTGAAATAGAAAAAGAAAAAAAATTTAATGTGTGAAATCCTTTTAAGACTTTTGCCTGATTGCAAAGGAATTTTTTTTGAGTTTCTATGAATACTGAGCTTCATCTTAAATGTCAAACGAAATTTAGAGTACGTGTAGTATGAAGTAGTGATTTAACTTGATATTCATACGTATATTTTTGTATATTAAAATTAAAGAATATTGTTAAAGCTAAAATCTAACAAAAATGAATTTTGAACGAAAAAATAAATAAAAATTTACTTCGGTATTACTATAAATAAATCTTAGCATAGAATGTAATTTTGCTTGGGGGCTCGAGCCCTCTTATTATCTCATCCGAAAAAACCACATGACGCCATTCATTTCTCCAACTCATGTGGAGTCTAGAGAAGCGCATACCTTTTAGTTGCTCGTTTAGTGGTGTTTTTTTCAAGTTTCATTCGTTTTAGATAATTTGCACTGTTCATTACTCTAAGGATTGTTGAAACGTTTGCACTAACACCAACTTTTTGTGTTATTTTAGCCGCAGTGTCACACGAATCGGAAGCACATCTTAAAATTGCTCTTCGATCAACTGCTGTTGTTGTCGTTTTTTCATCTCCTGGTCATGTTTTTTCCGTACGAATCTTTATTTCTTAAGTAGGAATAGATCGACTGAAATTTCTTTAAATTTTTTTTAGCTATAGTACGCCTGGTCAGTCCCTATTCTCTTAATAAATCGATTTTAGCTCTTTCAAAACTATTTAGGGATTTTGATCTACCCATCTTCGTTAAAATTTCGATTAAACGATTAAATTTCACTTAAAACATTTCAACTGTTGATTTAATGTATCAATCATTTGAGAACGCTCATAAACAATGAAGATAATGACCTTGTGCCTATTCTGTTGACGCAAAAAAAATCTGCATTTTTGAATATGGAACGCTTTGCAAGAGAGCCAGAGAAAAAATAGCGATACTTTTTGAATTATTCTTACTGATTTCTTTTCTCAACATCATAAGAAAACAGTAAGCACCATCAAATGATACATTAACACATAAGGTTTGGAAACAATGGACAACGTACCTTAGAAAATGTTTGTGCTTATTCAGTTGAAGCGGAGTGTATAGTTACAATCATGAGTAAAGAAAAATTCCTTAAATATTTTGGTAAAGAAAACTTGATATTAAAAAAATCTGACATAAAATTATAAAGTTATTGAGGAAATAATTTAATCATTTTAGGTTATCGTGTAGTAAAAGTCAATTATGATAATAAAACTGTATTTTTGACATAGTCTTTTTAGGAAGAGATTGGATACAAAAACTAAATAGAAACTTAAATCAATATTTGTTAAACATAAACACACACATTTGTAATGAAAATATAATTGAAGATTTAAAAAAAAGTATCCCAGGGTGTTCGATGGTTCAGCACGTAAAATTTTAAATTTTCAGGCAAAATTGAATATTCGCTAAAAAGCTACACTTGTTTTTAGGAAGTTTCGACCTGTTCCTTTTGCCTGTTCCTTTTGTCTTCAAAGAGAAGATAGCAGAGTTGGTTCAAAAAGGAATTTTGTTCAAAGTTAATTATAGCGAATGGGTTACACCTCTTTTTCTGGTAATGAAGTCAAATAACAAGGTACGCCTGTGTGGGGACTATAAAGTAACGGTGAATCCAGAACTTTGGATAGAGGAGCATCCACTTCCCACAACAGAGGAGTTGTTTGAGTCTATGAGTGGGGGAGACAAATTTTCCAAATTAGACTTGTCTGGGACATACTTGCAAATGGAAGTTAATCCGGGAAGCACAAGCTGTGTTAACGTTGAATACTAATGCGGCCAACGAGGCTTATGTATGGAGTAGCATCCTCACCTGCAATTTGGCAATAATATAAATTTTTTATTGATGATATAAAGGTGACTGGTAGAACGGAGGAGGAGGATTAAGTTTATAAACGTTTGGACGATTGCAACATGAAAGTGAATCTTGAAAAATGGGCTTTCTTTGAGGACAAAACAGAATATTGAGGTTATGTCATTGCTGAACACGGCATACACAAGTCCCAATCAAAGATAGATGCTATTCAAAAAAATGAGACGTCCGTGTAACAAAGACGAGGTAAGACTTGACTTGATGATACCAAATGAAAACATAGACAAGACAAATTACCCAAGAAATGGAATTCGCCATTTTGAAGTTGGGGATCACGTTCAAGCTAGAGAGTATTTGGATTCAAAAACGAAATAATTATTCGGACTATTCTATCAAAAAGTGGTCTCCTACGAGACGACATGTGGACCAAATTCAAAAAGCTGGGCATAATAATGAAAACTAGAAAACCAACTTGCCATCGAACTACTCAGAAACACAATTACCTGATTACTCATCTGAAAATGAAGCAGAACACGAAATCGTCAACAATCCCACTGTAATTCCAATTGCGGAAGCTACACAAACGGGCCATCCTTAAACACAGACTAGCACTACAGCAGTTGCAAACGAAAATAACCCTAATGTGTATTATGAAAAACATGTCAAACTGTGTTAATACAATCCAAAAATCGATTAAACTGTGATATACCTTTATTAAGACTGACTGAAGCGGAAGTAGTGCAATACATATATTGATGGCTTAAAAAATTCATATTCGTCCGGTTCTGACAACATTCAATCTATACTTGTTAAAACTTGTAAGTCTTGGTGTTTTTCCTAACTTGTGGAAGTCTTCGAGTATTTACCTCTTTATAAGACTAGACTAGACTAGCAACTATAATTATAATCAAGATCAAGGCAGATCCTAAGATAGCAGGTAAAATTACACTGACTTCGGCTTTGTAACCCTTAAATAAATGTTATTTATTGCGATACAAATACAAGTAATAAAGGGTCTTACGGTCCATTGGAAAAAGGTTGACGGATCTACATAAGGCCAGTGTGAACGTATAAATTCATTTGGCTCTATCGGATCCTTCTTTGCCTTTTCCTGATGCTTTTTTTGTTCATCCCTGAGGAACGTTTTTACAGTCTCTCGTCCAAGTGAATTTGTTTTGGCCAAAACGGGTGGTATGCTTGGTTTCTTCGAGGCCGATTTTAATAAGGGTACTTGCATAACACGACCTGTTACCTCTTTATGTTACCTCTTTATAAGACTAGACTAGACTAGACTAGACTAGACTAGACTAGACTAGACTAGACTAGACTAGACTAGACTAGACTAGACTAGACTAGACTAGACTAGACTAGACTAGACTAGACTAGACTAGACTAGACTAGACTAGACTAGACTAGACTAGACTAGACTAGACTAGACTAGACTAGACTAGACTAGACTAGACTAGACTAGACTAGACTAGACTAGACTAGACTAGACTAGACTAGACTAGACTAGACTAGACTAGACTAGAATAGACTTGTAATGGAATTTTTTCCTACCCATACTATCACTGGTATCATCAAGGAAATGATGCCAAATTTGACATGCCACATACACAATTACAAACAAAATTCAATCCTATTTTGCTTCATTTTACCGATAAAAATCCGCAATCCCGGATCAAAATCCCAAATCGCAAAAGGAAATCGACATAAGTGATTTTTGACTCCTAGATATTTGAAGTTACTTTTAATACCCTTAAATTAAGAACAAATTTGTTTTAATACAATTACAGCCCTATTCTGGCAAACCTCACTGATACCTCACAAGTCACAACAACCTCACAAGGAAAGGTGAAATCGATTTTGTGAGGTTTTCGTACCCTCACAACTGTGAGCCTCACAAAAACTACCGAAATTGTGATCTCCTTTTGAGAACCTCACAACAACCTCACAAGAAGTCAACCTCACAAAGGCTTGTGACTTGTGAGTTGTGAGCCCTCACAACGCCAGAATAGCCCTGTTACTATAGTTTATCTAAAAAGTTGTAGACGAATACGAAATTTCAGCAAAATCTGATAATACAACGGTAAATTTTTTCAAATATCTTCTGCTGAGTGCCAACTACCAAAAACCGAAAGACAATGAATAGTTCTTTTATATGCTTTTTAAATTATTGCCATACGAACACAAGTAGTTTCGTAAAATCGTAAAGGGGGTGGCCTATCTCGCCCCGTTTAGGAGGTAGGGGCAATTTAAGAAAAATGACTTAAAATGAAATAAAATTATTAAAAAACAACGGCTGCACTTACAATAAAGTACTACACTGGTTAAAAGCCAGAAATCTATTCTTTAATCCTAAATTTAAATAAAATTATTTATGTCAATAGTTTTTGAAAAATTCGTATGCAAACTCAAAATTTTGATAAAAAAATAAAATCAAAAAGCTTAAACTAATTTCTTTCAAAATTGTGAAATGAAGTGCTTAATTTGCTTTTTGTGGTCAATGCTTATATCAGTTCTGAATCCAACACAAAAAACCGAATGATTTTATGTCTTCTAGTTTTTGAGAAAATTGAAAATTACTAAAACTACCTTAGTATGAAATTTTTGTTTTTGGTATTTACGGTGATTTCATTTTGAGAATTAATGTTGATGATAGGTTCATCTTTGTTAGCAAGGTACAGCAATTCATTTAGCGTTACAGTTGCATTATATAGGTATGTAAGACACAAACATAAATATAAAGAAATTATATAAATTTGCTGCAGTCGTACAGTAGTACATAGTAAATGTGAATTTTGTATGATGCATTACATTTTCATATCTGAAAATATTAAATGTCGAACTTTGAGCAACGTATATTTACAAATGTACTAATTTTATTCCAAATCTCGAAAAATTAAGAGTTTAAAAATCATTTATTCAAAAAGTAGGTCAGCACTAAAATAATGTAATTTAAAAACATAATTAAAGAATAAATTACTGGCTTTAAAAAAAGTTATAACATAATATTGTAGGTGCCGCCGTTGTGTTTTTTTATATTCATTTTCCATTTTCATTTTTTTCTTAATTTGCCCCTCCCACCTACAGTGGGCAGATATCTTAAAATCATGTTCATATAATTTACTGACAACAATAAATTATTGTGATTATTTCCTAATTGGGGTGTTTTTTGGCTTTACTGACTGGACTTTTAAGTAAATATTGGAATCAAAATATAATCACTGATTTTTCTTTTTAGATGTCTCAAAATATGAAGTTTTCGATTATGAGTTTCACTGAGAGCTTTAACTTGCGGCGACACCTAATCCGCCAAAATTGGTTGTTTAAAATCTTTATTCGAGGATAACCATAATAAGTACTTTCCTTCCATAATTCTGACAAAGAAAAATGTAAGATGTTTTTGACAGTGTAAAGAAGTGATCGCAGTAGGTACTTATAACTCATTGGCCAGAAAGTTGATAGGGCTTAAGCTTGCCCTGCTGGGCCTCATAAAGTATTTTTGTAAGCAAAACTGTTAAAAATTTGTATTTCTTTATGTCAAATACATAAATATCTTTTCTGTGACATGCAACATTCAAATTGACTGAAAAAAACGTACCTATGTATTTCAATATTCAATTTAATGTAAAAGTCGAGTATATCGAATAATGAATATATTTTAATCAACATGCACACTTTACTTACATTTCTATTCCGCTTTCGAACTGAGCTTACAATTGTTCGCTTGTTTCGTGCAATGAAAAATAGAGCAACTATAATTATAATCAAGATCAAGGCAGATCCTAAGATAGCAGGTAAAATTACACTGTCTTCGGCTTTGTAACCCTTAAATAAATGTTATTTATTGCGATACAAATACAAGTAATAAAGGGTCTTACAGTCCATTGGAAATAGGTTGACGGATCTACATAAGGCCAGTGTGAACGTATAAATTCATTTGGCTCTATCGGATCCTTCTTTGCCTTTTCCTGATGCTTTTTTTGTTCATCCCTGAGGAACGTTTTTACAGTCTCTCGTCCAAGTGAATTTGTTTTGGCCAAAACGGGTGGTATGATTGGTTTCTTCGAGGCCGACTTTAATAAGGGTACTTGCATAACACGACCTGTTATATTTGAAACTACAGAAGCTGACGCTAAGGTTGGCCTCATTGTTGATCCAATTGCGGTTGTTAACGTGGGCGAAATCCCTTTTATAACCGGTACTTTATTTTGGTCATTATTTCTTATCGTGGTAACAACAATTGTTGGTGCTATATCTGCTGTCATTTGACCTCGCAAACCCTCAAACCGCACTTCAGCAACGAAGTCATTCCCTATTTGTGGTTCTGAAGTTTCATTTGGCCTAACCTCAATGTTACTGCTAGTTTCGGTATTAACTAAAGTTGCTGCATTTCCTGTTTCCTCAATTACTATTTGTGAATCTGATATAAGTGGTACCCCCGTGCTACTGCGGTCCACTGGATATGGCTGAATTGTACTCTCGATTGGTTTATTATTGTTTCTTTCATCGGTGGTAGTAGTTGTATTGGGACTTACAGTTGAAGTTATCGCTGACGAACTAGTTGCACCAAATCGATTTGCAGTGCCAGTGAAAGCGGCCTTTGTTTTCAAAAACCAATTAGATGGATTTGGCAGGCATTCTGCAGAGACCAAGAATGGGACCAATATAGCGCCAATGATCACAGCACACACAAACAATAGCCCTAGATATGCAAAAAAGGACCGCCTTCTGGCAGAACGCTTTGATTTCGTCGTACCATTGCCGCTGTTACTACTCGCACTTGTTAGTTTACCTTCAATCCGGAAATCATCATTCTGCGGAAGAATAGTATACTGCAGACTGTTCTCCCCATGCCGAATGGTTTTGTACATATTGGGAGTTATTGTTTGTTCAATATTTATTATCCGATGTAAGATATTAAATGTTTAAAAATACTCGTAGGACTTCAAATGCGGATTAAATTCACTTTAACATTCTTTAAAATTCCATCGTTCTCATCGATTAAACAGTGTAATATAGAAAAACACGGTTTCCGTTTTTGCGAATAAAAAATGTACTCAACAATGAAAAATTATAGGTAGTAGGTATGTATATAAAATAAAATATATACCCTTACACAAAAAGAAGTGTTTGTTATGCACCCGAGACGGAATAGTTGAATTTAAAGAGATTCAGTTTCCTTCAATGTAATAAAAGTACTTTTTTGAAATTATTTTAAGCAGATTTAAGTTTTTTGTTTGTGTTTTTAGGATTTTATTGCTTTCACTATCTAAGGCGACTTTTATCATGGAGTGCGCACAAGGAACTGGTGGTACATTTTAATGTTTTGTCCTTGTTTGCTAGTGTAAAAATCGATAAAAAGGACCTGTAGTACATTGAAAAGGTTCGTTTGATTCCAATTGAATTATATAGAGCTAAATTCAATTTATGTAATCAGGAACTATCATTGTTGGAAAAAATTAAGAACTCGATTTGAAATTGCCCCAACATAAATTGGTGTGGTGTATGAAGAAAAATAGGTTGAAGATTTTAGCGGTACATTTAATAAATTTTAGTCAAAATAAATATTTTGATTAAAAAAAACGAATATTAAATAAAAAAAAAAAAAAAACACAAAACAAAAATAACAATAACATTTGCAAAAATTTCAACTTCTCGGTTAATATATTGTGGTAAAAAGTATTTAATTGATTTAAAATTGCTGACAAAATAAACGTTTGTCAAAATGTGTTTTATTTATTAAAATAGATTGTTGGTTATTAATATTATTTTTTTTAATATTATTATTATTATTACTAATATTAATTTTTTTTTCTTTCAGATATACATATAGTATTTGACATCAGTGGTGTTTCCACTTGTTAAGCTAATTAATCAAAAAAAAACGGTAAAAATAATTAGTCATTGCGCTCGATCGAGAAACTAACAGATAACAGCTCTCCACCTATCCCAAAAATTTTCAGATACGTTGGGTTGTTGTTGCATCATCTGTTTTGTCACAAGAGATTATAACCTATCCAGTTAGCTTTAGATAGTTCCTCGAACGCAAGCAGTTTTTTTTTTATTTTAAGTGGTTGAACACGTCATGGTTTGGTTATACTCCTTAAAAACATTTCTGAGAAAACTTTATTTGGTACAAGTTTTATCCAGATACAAAATTCGAAGGTTTTCATTTTTTTATCATTTACTCCCGGATTTTCTGCCCATTTAATTGTTTTAAGTCTAACGTTATATCTTCTCTTGGAAATTTTATGCAAGCGCGAGTTACGTACCCCCTCAACACCCAGCACATTCATTTACTTAAGTCACGTAGTCCTCAACACCCAGCACATTCATTCATTCATCATATTATATATTTATCATATTACACTTAATTTCAATAATAATTTTCCCAAGCTTATTTTGCACTTCGCATTATTTATTTACATTTCAAATATTTTATTAGGTATATCATATTTCAATTAGTGCTGATATTAAGTTTGAACCTTTTCCACGTATTAAGTGATAGAATAAGCATAAGAATTGTATAAAAACTTTTGTAAAACGAAAAATGTTGTTCAGTTAAATAAAGGTGTTCATGTGTTGTAAATCGAAATTGTTTTTTTTATTAAATGCCGCTGCTCCCACCATAACTGGCGCAGTCGTTAAAGTCGAATCTGGTACTGTCGTAACCTATGTAAAATAATAATAAAAAAAATTGGGAATCTAAAATCAATTAAAGTCAACTTTCAATAAAAGTAAAAAAAAAAAACCCCAATCGTTATAACCAATGAAAATTGTGAAAAAGTGAACCTTTAAGAACTATTTTTTTTTCCTTTTCTTCAAACAACCTATCCGCAATCAAGTATAAACCAATAAAATCGTGAACCACAAGTGTAAATGAAATTGAAACCAGTTTTTCACCAGCGACAGTACCTACTCAAGTATGAAAAGATTCGGAGAACCAGTGGCGAACACTAAACCAATGAAGTGAACCATCCTTGTATTTAAAATAATTGAAGAAAATTTTAATGAACCATTATCCTTAAGAAAGAATTAATATTAAAAAAAAATGCTAACGACGGTTATCGTTAACAAATGAAATAAAAAAAAAAAATATATTTACAACGACGGTTTATCGTTAACAAATGAAATGAAAAAAATATATAACGACAGTTTATCATTACCAGTTAAACAAATTAAATAAAAAACAATAAATTATTTAAATTAAAAAAAAATAATAAGAACAAATAGTGAAGAAAAATATACAACAAATTATAAAATTATAATAAGAACAAATAGTGAATCAAGTTGGAAAAACGACGGTTTATCGTTACGAAGAACAAAAAAAAAAAGAATAAATCAAGCCAACGAGTGAACTAACAGTAGCAGAATATTCAACGAATAACAAAGAACATAATTTTATTGCTCATCCTTATCCTGTAACTCCATCCTTTTCTTTTAATATACAATATTCATTTTATATGAAATCCGTGAATAAATTTGACGTTAACAGAAATTTTGAAGAATCAGTAGAACTAGAAGAACTACAAAAACTAAAAGAAATTGAATTAGAAAAAATGGCAAACCCAGCAAATCAAGTAAACCTAGTAAACGACATCGGTCTTAATGTTAATGGTAACTTTAACCCAGTTATCAATCCGGCAGGAGAAATTCAAGCTATGCCAAATCCAATTGATCTTTTGGGATCTTTTAAAATACCCGATGCCATCAAAGACTTGCCAAGGTTTGATGGTAATCCAAGATTACTATATGAGTTTATAAAAAATGTGGAAGAAATTCTTACTGTAATGGTACCAATTGACGGTACGCCACAAGGGAAAATCTTACTTAGAGCTATAAGAAATAAAATTGTAGGTGATGCAAATGTAGTCTTAAATATGTTCGGAACTCAACTCAGATGGAATGATATTAAAAATAACTTAATACTCCATTATGCCGACAAAAGAAATGAGACTTCGCTCATAAGAGACCTCCACGGACTCTCTCAAGGCTATAAATCTGTAGAAAAATACTATAGTCAAGTAGTAGAAATACTATCCGCTATGTGTATTCAACTTCAGATTCACGAAACAAATCAGAACGTTATTTTCTCTAAAACAACACTATTTAACGAGATGTGCTTGAACGCCTTTCTTTCAGGCTTGAAAGAGCCTTTAGGATCAACGGTCAGAGCCACGAAACCAAACTCGTTAAGTCAAGCCTTTTCCTTTTGTATCACAGAACAAAATATATTCTATACTCGACATGATATACAACAATACAGACCAACTTTTAACAGACCCCTTTTCCAAAAACCCCAGGAACAAAACAATGACAGAACTCAACCGCAACAATACAGACCAAACAACAACAGACCCTTTTTCCCAACTCATAGACAGAACAATGACAGATTTTTCTCCCAACAATCAAATAATAATCAAAATAATTTCGTACCCCAAAGAACTCAAAATAATTGGAACCATCATAACAATACACTACAACAATTTAAACCAGAACCCATGGACACAACTTCTGGAAATAGCCGAGTCCGTAGTGCACAATTCAATGAGCCAATGGACACATACTCTAGTAATAGTAGAAATAAAACTCAAAGTAATACATTTTTTTTGGCTTGTTGTCTCCAAGTTGTATTGTATATAAAAATTATATAATAATAAAAATGAAAATTACTAGACGCGAAAGAAGAGTATGAAATTTACAAAGCTTTCAAAATAGAACAAGACAAAGTACTAAACGATAAACTGACATTTAAGACCAACTCTTTATACGAAACTGCAATTAAATACGAACAAAACAATTAGTTAAAAAAGGACAACATAATACACAATAAAAAAGCTCCAATACAAAACAACAATAATATACAACTTGAGACGAATGATCACGAATTTGACAGTCAAAATCAACAACAAATAAAATATTTCGCCCGAGGATGGAGTAAACACTCCGAAACGCATCGCAAGAACAAAATAAATAAAAGTTGTGAATATTGAGTTTTAAATAAAATTAATAAAAATAAAATAAAATAAAATAAAAAACTCGTATTTTAATTTTAATTTTCATTTTTATTATTATATAATTTCAAAGTAATAACTTCAGACAGAATAGACAAATATATCACAGCGAAATTCAAACGAATAATTATTATGATACTGATACTCTACCAAATCAGGATCTCCTACAGAACGAAACAATTGATACCAAATATTACCCTAATCTAGACCAATTCCAAAATAGAAACATAAGTGACGTAAATTTTTTAGAAATAGCCTCGGGTACCCAAAAAATAATGTTGAAATAAACATACATGGTAATACTCTCCCTTTCATTAATATATCATCCCCTTTTGGAACACTTAAATTTTTAATTGATACAGGCGCATCTGCATCTTTTATAAACCCTGAATATATTCATCCAAATGATAATGAATTTATAACACCCATCGTTATAAGCACAATTTTACAAAAGCATCTTATAGATAAAATGGTAATTCTTTCAATGTTTGAAGAATTTTGCCACAGAGGCAATGCTAGGTTCTTAGCCTTTAAATTTCACACATATTTCGACGGACTTATTGGGCTAGACACACTTAAAGAATTAGAAGCTAGAATAGACTTAAAAGACAAACTACTAATAACAAATAAAGCAAAAATTCCTTTACAATTTAAACCCAACACAACTACTAATAAATATGTCGTACCAGCGTATTCCAAAACAGTACTTAAACTTCCCGTAGATATTTCTGACGGATACATACTTATTAAACCACTACAACTGAAACCTAATCTATATATCCCTGAAGGGTTATTTTTCGCCAAAGATTGGTTCAGCTTTATAGAAATTCTTAACTATTCCTCCGAAGACCAAACTTTTACGTTGGATCAACCGATTAAAGTAGAAAAATACGAAAATTGCAACCATGTTGAAATTAACATTTTAATTTTACTCAACATTTTGAACAACAAATTCCTATTGAAAAAAAAGATATTTCCGATCTGCTTAAAGTCAATCATCTGAATTCTGAAGAAAAAAAGATGCTTCTTAAACTATGTCATGAATTCGAGGATGTTTTCCTCAAAGAAGACGACAAGCTGACATTCTCAAACAGGATTAAACATAAAATAAAAACAATTGACGACGTCCCGATTTACACTAAATCTTATAGGTACCCCTATATTCACAAAGAAGAGGTAAAGAACCAAATCAATGATATGTTTTAAAATGGCATTATCCGCCCAAGCTTCTCTCCATGGAGCTCTCCAATCTGGATCGTAGCTAAGAAACCAGACTCAAGCGGTAAAAGAAACTGGCGACTGGTAATAGATTACCGGAAGCTAAATGAAAAAACAGTCCCGGACAAATACCCGCTGCCAAATATCAACGAAATTTTAGATAACTTCGACAGATCTCTATACTTTAGCAGTCTCGACCTTGATAGTGGACAACTGACATTGAAAAAACAGCCTTTACGGTTGATGGCGGACACTTTGAATTCGTACGGATGCCTTTTGGGCTTAAAAACGCCCCCTCAACATTTCAAAGGGTTATGGACAACCTTTTATGTGAATACATAGGCAAAATCTGCTTAGTCTACATGGATGATATAATCATCTATTCAACATCATTACAGGAACACAGGGGAAACCTTAAGAAATTACTAATCAAACTTCGGGAAGCAAACTTAAAAATTAAAATCGATAAGTGTGATTTCTGTCGCAAAGAAATTGCCTTTCTAGGCCATGTTGTGACAACTGACGGTGTTAAACCAAATCCAGACCGTATATCCGCAATAAAAAATTGTCCCATTCCCAAGAATCAGAAAGAAATAAAAAGTTTCCTCGGACTATTAGGATATTACAGGAAATTTATAAAAGATTTCGCTCGTTTAACAATGACAGAGTGTCTTAAAAAGAATAGGAAAGTTATACACACAGAAAATTTCATAAAAACTTTTGAGCATTGTAAAGACATCCTCTCAAACGATCCCTTACTTCAACACCCCGATTTCAGTAAACCTTTTGTATTAACAACCGATGCGAGTAATTACGCACTTGGAGCAATACTTTCTCAAGGAGCCATCGGGAATGACCTTCCCATTTGCTATGCAAGCAGGACTCTGACTGACTCAGAGCCACTCTCAGCCATTGTTTGGGCTGCTAGGTACTTTCGACCTTACCTCTACGGTAATAAATTTAAGATTGTAACAGATCACAAACCCCTTACATGGCTCATGAGTTTAAAGGACCCCAACTCAAAACTAGTAAGATGGCGATTAAAACTCGAAGAGTTCGAGTATGAAATTATTTATAAAAAGGGAACTCAAAACCAAAATGCTGATGCTCTCAGTAGAATAGTTATTGATACAAATAAAAATGAAAATAAAACCAAAAATAATACGATTGAAATAAACACAAATGAGGAAAAAGTAGCGGATCAACGATACACTCTGCTCAAGAAAATCTTGATGACCATATTCACATATCAGAAAGACCATTGAACGAATTTTCTCTTCAAATAATTTTAGAAACATGTAACATTACACCCCGAAATTCTTTCGAAATGATATTTCGAAATAAACAAAGAAGAACTTTCAAAGCACCCCAATTTTATGAACAAGACATTATAGATATTTTCAAAAAATTCATTTCACCCAATAAGCTTAACGCCGTATACAAAGACAATGAAACTTTTAAAATATTTTCTACGTTATAAAATAATGCGATGTACAGAAAAAGTTTTAGACATTATTAATGAAGATGACCAAGACAAATTAATTCGAGACTATCACCTTAATAATAACCATAGAGGTAGAGGTATAAATGAAACCCTTATTCAGAGGTATAAATGAAACCCTTATTCACATTAAAAGAACATCATATTTTCCTTATATGAAAAATAAAATAACAAAAGTGATAAATAACTGCGATATTTGTCAAACTCTAAAATACAATAGATCACCTCCGAAAATAGAATTCAAAATAACAGAAACCCCTGAAAAACCACTAGATATCATTCCTGCTGACATTAACTGTATTAACCATAAACAAATACTTACAATTATCGATCAATTTTCAAAATTCGCAGCAGCGTACACTCTTACAGATAGAAACAGTATCACAGTAATTAACTCTTGCAAACACTTTTTGAGCCTTCACGGTATTCCAAAAAAAATTGTTACCGATCAAGGCGTGGAATTCACAGCCTCAATTTTCAAAGAATTTTGCAAACAATACAATATGGATCGCCACCTTACATCTCTCCAACAAAGTAGCAGCAATTCACCTGTTGAAAGATTACATTCTACTCTTACAGAGATATATAGAATAATTTATTCGAAAAGAACAAATAAAATTCACGATGATATCTTAAACGAAACTTTGATAACCTATTATAATGCAGTACATTCCTCAACCAAACTTACACCATTCGAATTATTTTACGGTAGAACATACAAATTCCAAGACTTGCAATGCAATAATGTGCACGATTATCTAAACAAACTAAATTAATTCCAAAACAAACTTTACCCTGAAGTAAAAGAAATAATAGAAAAATTTAAAATTCTTAACATTAACAAACTTAATAAAACTAGGGAAAAACCACTTTCTTATAAAACAAATTCAATTATTTATCGCAAGGAAAATAGGAGGAACAAAATAACCCCTAGATTCAGGAAGCATAGGACTTAAAACAATAGAAAATATACCGTTTAAACACATAAAAACCAGAAACTACATAAAAGCAAACTAATAAAAAAAAGAAAATTTCAGATTTCCAACGCCGAACCTGGCACAAATACTTGAAATTCAGGACTTAACAAACAATAATGGACTGTTACCCCTTAGACTTGGAAAATCACGGACAATTAAATCATACCAGAACCTGATTCATATTATAAAACTTGACAATTACAGGAAAAATATTGACAGCATTTTAGAAACAATACAAAGACTTGATAATATTACAGACACAAATGAGACAATAGACGTCCTTAAACTTAAACTAAATAACCTAGAATCAAAATTTAAAATTATCAAACCAAGAATAAGAATTCCAAGAGGTCTAATAAACGGCCTAGGAAATGTAATAAAAACAATAACAGGTAACATGGACGCTGACGACGCTCTTCACATAAACCAACAAATAGAGACAATACTAACTAATGAAAACAATATTACAAATAATCTAAATATACAACACAAACTAAACAAACAAATGATTGAACGATTTGAGAACATAACAAAACACGTTAATGAACAACAAAAGAATATTGGCAATCTCCTTCAAAATTCCCAAAATAATATTGCCTAAGAATTAACATCCGATTCCATCACTTTAAAAATATTACAGCATGCTCATACCTTGAACTATAATATAGATATCTTGGAAAACCATTTAAACAACAGTATCTTTGGCTAGGCTGAAAGTTATATCTAAAAATATATTAAATCATGAGGAGTTGACACAAATTGATAGCTTATTCAAAAATCAAAACATTGACATCATATCAGAAGAACACATCTATGAATTACTTGGTTTGCAAGCATGTTATAACGATACAAATTTAATATTCAATGTTAAAATCTTAATATTCACGGATAGCATAAACGATTTTTTCCACATTATTCCTATAAAAAACAAAATAATCCACACCAAAGCTTTTGTTTCCTTATCTCTTTTCAAAATCCACTACCACGAGCAAAAATGTAAAAATATAGAAGGAACATACTATTGCCCGGAGTCAAAACTAGAAGAAGATACCCAGCTATTACCTTGTATAGGAAAAATTCTCCAACACTTAGATGCAGAGTGCGTAGCACTAGACACACCTGAAATAATGGACATCCAACAACGCGAACCCCAATATCTGCTAACAATTAGTATACCATCAACAAAAGTATCAACAACATGCAACCCAAAAAACGTGACGTTACAAGGAACAACCCTCATACGCTTCGAAGGATGTGCAGTAACAATAAATAATCATATTTATGACAACTCAGAGATGACGTATTTTGACGAGATACAAATTCACCCGGCATTATTTAATACAATAAAACCTGTAAAGATGCCAGAAGCAATACAAATTCCAAATCTGCAAAACATCGATTTCGAAAATACGGCCAAACTAGACGTACTTGAAAACAAAGCAAAAACCACGGACATACTACTCAGCTACACCACAATCATACTAACCAGTATTATTCTATATTCCATTTACCTCATCATTCGAAAGATCCTACACAAAACCAAAACAAATGTACCACCAAATGGCGTAAATGATGACATCTCAAACATCGCAGAATCCCAAACCACTCATCCTAAGGAAACTCCTGAACCAAAACCTGGTTATCTCTTTGAACTTAGGGGGGAGGAGTTACGTACCCCCTCAACACCCAGCACATTCATTTACTTAAGTCACGTATCCCTCAACACCCAGCACATTCATTCATTCATCATATTATATATTTATCATATTACACTTAATTTCAATAATAATTTTCCCAAGCTTATTTTGCACTTCGCATACTTTATTTACATTTCAAATATTTTATTATATCATATTTCAATTAGTGCTGATTATTATGTTTGAACCTTTCCCACGTATTAAGTGATAGAATAAGCATAAAAATTGTATAAAAACTTTTGTAAAACGAAAAATGTTGTTCAGTTAAATAAAGGTGTTCATGTGTTGTAAATCGAAATTGTTTTTTTTATTAAACGCCGCTGCTCCCACCATAACTCGCGCACTATGACGGAATTTTTGGGGACTCATATTTTAAATAGAGTGAAAGACGGTTTCGCTGAATAATGGTCCAAAAGGAAGGAGATATAGTCTCAATTTTATGTTTTAAATAAATAAAATTATAAATATAAAAAGGATATCATATTCATACGAGTATATTGCACTGATCTCTATAATATACTGGATAGTAAATAGCCTATAGTGTATAACAGTTTTTGTGAGGCAAGTTTTTTAAAGGGTACCGGCCACGACCTCATATCTCGCTCTATACAAATGAAGAAAGAGATTGAAGATATTTGCCGAAATTGAGCATTTATTTGATATCAGTTGATGTCAACAAGCATTGCGGCTGTAAAAATTGAAAAAAATAAAAGAAAATGCAAGTCCAGTAGCGTCCATTCCGCTGGCACCGCTGTTATACTGTTATATGAGGGTACCGGCCACGACTATATTTTTGCCTCAAAAATGTTTTATGAATACACTATCCAGTGTATATAGAGATCAGTGGTATATTGAACAAAATCTACAAATCAAAATATGTATAACAGTTTTAGAGTTGAAAATTAAAAAATAGATTCTTGAAAAATAATTCACCATAAATCGAAGTGAGATCGACATGAATTTTTTAGCGATTTAGTATGATGCAAAAGCATTTTAATTTCTTTGGTTGTAGTTGATTTTTATTTTCAATTTCGCATAGTTATTTTTATCTTTTTAGTGATAGACGCCAAAGATTTTTAATATATTTATTGTGTAAATTTTGCATTTTCTAAATGGAAGCGACTAGAGAAATGCCAATTTATAACTCTTTACGAACCCTGATTCTATCAATGTTGATAGCCATATATATAAAATTGTAGAAAATACCTTCCTAATCGAGTTGAGTATTGAAATACCTCTATATTTTTCAGGCAAACCAGGATCACCTTTTTTGAAAATCGAAAAGATAACAGCTTTTTTAAAACTTTGGGGAACACATTCATTTTCAAACAAGTAATTATATAACAGCAGCAAATACTGTTTGAATTCCAACGATGAATGTTTGAAAAACTCTGCAGGGACTCCATCAATCCCCAGAGCTTTGTTATTCTTCATTTTTGAAAGAGCCAATTCGAGTTCTGCCAAAACAATAGGCGAGTCAAGCTCGTCGACTGTTGTATTGGGCAAGGCGTAGTAAAATGATTGCAGTTCACAACTCCCTGTCAATAGTGATTGGAAGTAGGAGGCTTAAAATGTCGGCCACTAAGTTCTCTAACATTACGCCAAAAAGTTTTTGAGTCCTTACACTTTTCTAGTTTAGTGGCAAGTCTTCTTGTGTAATTCATAATTTATTTTGACAAACTTGTTTATATTGTAACGATTAAATTACTCAACTGCTTTTGAATTATAATGTAACGTCTTTTATGAAGCGCCATCTCTTGGAAATTTATGTAAACCACAAATCGGTACTGAACGCTACCACTATCTATGAGGTGAGCTTTGGGAGAGCTTTTCGAATTTGGATTCGAAATCGAATACCAAAGCTCAAAACATCGAAAAGCTTATTCTATGGAACGTTCAAGTAGTTTCGGGAACCTAAGTAATAAGTATAAAAGCGCCTGTCTGGCGGACAGAGGGCACATATTGTATCTATAAAAATTTTTTATTAATTGCTTTCTTTTCTTTTTTATGAAATGTCTTAATCCGGCAGACGGCAACTTGCCATGTCCATATATTCTTTTTCATATTTATTTTGTAACGTTTATTTGAAAATGAAGAAATAATAATGATAATAATAATAATACTAACCCTGAGGGGCGGCATGACAATTAGCTTTATAAAAAAAAAAACTATTATAAATTTGAATTTCTTTAGTCACTTCCATCCAAAATACCGTTGAGCGGAAACAACGACATATAACTGATGTCATATCACCTTATTCCTCCTTAGTGGGTACATATTAGAGCTCCATATTACACGGATATTTAAAAACACGGAAACACGTGTGCTTATAATATACGAATTTGAATCCGTGTATTTCGTGTATCCGAAGATCCGTGTATTTTAAATAGTCCAATTATTAGACATGTCCAGGAAAATGATATCTCGGAGATCTCAGTAATCTTAGTTACCAGAACAGTATTTTTTAGCAAAATTTCTCATCTTTGCTGTCAAAATTCTGAAGAAAAAAATCTTGGATCGATTGCTCACTTTTTGAGTGAGAAAAATCTCTGAAATCCCTGTATTATTCTTGTTTTTTAATATGAAAACACGTCCAACCAGTTACGTTGCTAAGATTCAACGAACTCTTTATTTAGCATTAACATAAATACATATCAAGTAAAGAATACGTGTGTATGTATATAATATTATATAACCTAAATCCATTACAATCCTTGCGTTCGGTAAACTATCAGATAGGCTATCCACCTATCCAAAAATTTTCAGATACGTTGGGTTGTTGTTGCATCAGCTGTTTTGTCACAAGGGATTACAACAACACAAACCTATCCGGATAGCTTTGGATTGATCCCCGAACGTGACCAATACATCCCTCTTTTTAAGTTAAATAGGAATGTAATTTCAGTTAATTTTTAAAATTAATAAATATTTACTTGGTATACGAACTTCTCTACCACTCCTAGTTCGATATGAATTATTATTTGTAGTTTGTAAAATAGGTGTCTTGATGACCGATGTTTCACCTGCAGCTTCAACTTCTAAGTCCGGCATTTTGTCGTCATCATCCTTCTCTTGAGCTATCGATGAGTTGATATCGGTACTTGGTTCATGGGACATCGGTTTCAATCCTTTGATTTAAATGAAATGAGTTACGTCCAAGAGTCCGTTTGATGTTTGAATAATGTATGACCTTGGAGAGGGACCACTCTCTGTTATCTTTCCCCACACCTTCATATCACGCACCCACACAACACCACCTTTTTGGAAGTTTGGCCTTGAAGTAGCACCATGCCGTCTGTTGAAATCTCTTGCCTGTTTCTCTTTTTGCATCCGATCAGCCAGCTTAATATGATAGTCGTTGTTTACTGCTGCTTGTTGAAATATCTGGCAACCATACACCACTCATCATGTATTGAGCTACACAAACATACTTTATATTATATATATTATATTATTAGAATATATATTATTATTGTTATTATATGTTTTAATAACTTTCTTGTTAACTTTTAATTTGAATTATAGTTAGTTCTTTTCTGAAACTCAATAAAGTATTATCTTGAATTTACAAAGTAAAGTTGTAGGTTCTTATTTTTCCTTTTTTCAACAAATGGTTATGGGCCCAGAGTTTTTTTTTGTATATAATTCTTTAAAGTAGAACACTTGTGTTGGAGTTAAATTAATTTAAATAATAAGAAGATGAGTTCTTCATTCTACCAAATAGACAACGACAACTATGAGGGATGGAGGGTCCAGATGAAATCTGTGCTGATTCATAGCGAGCTTTGAAGGTGCGTAAGTGGCACTAGGCCAACAGCTGAAGCTGACATTCAAGCATGGAATTGGAAAAACAAAAAGGCTTTAGCATCAATTATTTTGAGTGTAAAGCCTCCGTTACGTTAAAAAATCTAATTTCTCAAGAGAAGCCTGGGTTAAATTAGAAGCAGTTCATAGACCTAGTGGCCCAGCCAGAAAGGTGACGTTGTTTAAACAGCTTCTGAGCTTGAAGATGGCTAGAAGAAGGGCAAAGGCGGGAGAATGACTAGCCAAAAATTGAACACAGAGAATCTACATTCTTCAGCAAACAAAAAACTAAACCACAAGCGCAAGTAAATAAGCCATTTAAAGGTTAATGCTACATATGTAAGAAAAGAGGCCATCTATCAAATGTATGTCGTTTAAGAAGAGAGACAAATAATTCATTACCAGTGACAAACAAACCAACGAGCACATTTACAATGTTAAACGCAAATCATCAAAAGGGTACTCATTTGAATATCAATACATGGGTTCTTGATAGCGGCTCTACATCACACTTGTGCTGCTGCCGCGAGATGTTCATGAACTTAAAAGTACATAAGGAAACAATTGAACTAGCTGGTGAGAAGTATATATGGTCAAAGGGAATTGGTGACGTACAGGTTGAAAGTGAATACTGTAAAATCTTATTGAAGAGAGTTCTCTATGTACCAGATTTGAAATGTAATTTTTTGTCACTTACCAAAGCCGCGCGAGAGTGTACGGTACAAATGAAAAATAATTACATCACTATTTATGATAAAAAAGATGAAATTATTATGCGTGGTATTATAGATGGTGATTTATTCTTATATGTACCTAGAACGTCGAAAATATTCAGTGTCTCAAACCAGAATGAAAATCTAATTTGGCATAATCGGTTTGGACAAATCAATAGTGAAAGTTTGCAATTGCTTTTTAAACAAAATATGGTTGAAGGATTAAAATTGCGAAATTTCTTGCCAATTGAATGTGAAATATGTTTAAAAGCAAAAATTTGTCAAAAACCCTTTGCAATCAGATCTCCCGAGCAGCAAAGTAAGTCTTTGCTTGAACTCGTACATAGCGACATATGCGGCCCTATGAGTGTTATGTCAAATGGGGGTGCTAAATACTTCGCACTTTTTATTGATGATTGCTCCTGAAAAGTTTTTGTATATTTTTTAAAGCGAAAAAGCGATGTAATTGATACATTTAAAACTTTTAAAGCCGAAGTCGAGACACAAATGTCAACACGCATTAAATCATTAAGGACAGCTATAGTGGTCGGGAGTATTTATGTTGCGAATTTAAAAACCTTCTTTCAGACTCTGGCATAAGACACCAGCTTACGGTGGAGTACACTCCACAGCAGAATGGTGTACCGGAGCGTGTGAATCGCACGCTTGTAGAGATGCCACGGTGCTTACTTCTTGGTTCAAATCTGCCTGAATCGCTTTGGGCTGAAGCTATATTTGCGAAACCGAGCACCAACCAAGATTTTACAAAATGTAACTCCCTTCGAGGTTTGGAATGGAAGAAGACCTTCTGTTTCTTATTTAAAAACCTTTGGCTGTAAGGCGGTGATGTTAGACAAACGCCCTGGTAAATCCAAATTCAAACCAAAAGGAATCTCTTGAGTAATGGTGGCTTACTCGACCGAGTCAAAAGCATACCGTCTATATGATTGAAAAACTCGAAAAATGCACAAAAGTAGAGATGTTAGGTTTTTAGAGAAGGAACGCATCTCAGATGAACAATTTGTTGAATTTCCTGGGGGTGAAAATGTCCCAAATGTTGAAGAAAGTCCACCCCAAACCTGTGATAATTTCAAATATTTGATTTTTGATTTTAAAGGGGAGGAGGAAGCTGGTGATAGAGAAGACGTGGAAGAAGTTTTTCAAGATGCTGATGAAGTTAGCGATAGAGGAGTTTATGCTGGAGTCGGGCCAAATGAAAATTTCCAGGATGCTGATGATGGGGTCCAAACAGACATTGTTTCTACTGCTACTGGTGTTGGTTGTGGTGACAATGGAATACAAAATGATATTGGAAGAGGCTCTGGTGCACGGATGGTCAATGACGGATGTGATGCTCGTGGTGATTGCAATCAAGCTGAATCGAGTTCTGGATAAAATGGGCAAGTAGATAATGAAAATGTTAGACATACAAAAACCTTAAGATCAGGTCGCATATGTACAAAAAAATTTATTTTCATGTCTGAAAATGACGATTTGGAAGCTGAAAATCCGATGACTGTTGAAGCAGCACTCCAAAGAAATGACGCAAATGAATGGCGTGCGTCAATGAAGTCAGAGTATGAGTCTCTTTTGTCAAAACACACATGGGAATTGGTAGATTTACCTCCAAACCGTCGCGCTATCAAATCTAAATGGGTTTTCAATCTGGAGCGAGACAAAAATGGTGTTTTGGACCGGTATAAGGCTAGGCTCTTAGCAAAAGGTTGCAGCCAAAAGCTCGGGCTGGACTAAAGTGAAACATTTTCACCAGCTGAGAGGTATTCAACTATACGCATGATACTTGCTCTAGCAGTCGAGTACGATCCTATTGTTCATCAAATGGACGTAACTGCTGCGTACTTAAATGGCGAACTGAGAGAAGATATTTTTATGCAACAACCGGTGGGGTTTGTGGATCCCGATTTTTCGGATAAAGTATGCAAACTTAAGAAGGCACTATATGGGCTTAAACAGGCAGGTCGTGAATGGAATGAAAAATTGCATTCTGTGCTGACGAAAATTGGTTTTATACGCCTACAAAGCGACAACTGCACGTATATACTGAAGAAAGAAGGTGAAATCAACATACTGTCAGTATATGTTGATAACATTTTAATAGCCGATTCCTGCAAAAAAACTCTTATATGGATCAAGAGACAGATCGAAGTAGAGTTCGACGTTGTAGATAAAGGCGAAATTGATTTTTATCTGGGAATGGAAGTTGAGCGTAACCCAGCTTTAAAAACTATAAGCATTTCTCAAAAGCAATTCATTATCGATCTTTTACAAAAATATAATATGATGGAATCGAGAAAATGTAGTACTCCAATCGATCCTGGACTGAAGCTAAAAAAATGTAACAGCTGTGAAAAATATGTGAAGGTTGATTCAAAGTGCTACCAATCGTTAATTGGAACCTTAATGTATCTATCCATATTCACGAGACCAGATTTATTGCACAGTGTTTGCAAGCTAGCGCAGTTCAACATGGATCCTCATATGGAACACTTGACGGCTGCAAAGCACATCCTCAAGTACTTAAGACATACAATGGATCTAAAAATTGTTTAAAAAAAGATAGGAAAGCCTCTAGAGGGATACGCAGACGCAGATTGGGCTGCTGCTTCCGACAACAGGCGTTCTTACACAGGGTTTGTTTTTTACATTGCTGGAGCGGCGGTAGTTTGGGAATCGCGTAAGCAAAACTCAGTGGCTTTAAGTAGCACAGAAGCCGAATATATGGCCTTGTCTTCGGCAGCATGGTTGTCTACCTTATAAATCTATTGGCTGAGCTTGGTTTCCAAAAAACGAAAGAGGACCCAACAGTTATTTGCGGTGACAACATAAGTTCTCATCAATTGAAAAAAAATCTAGTGTTCCACGCCAGAAGCAAACATATTGACATCCGAGTTCACTACGTTCGAGAGGTATTCCAGAAGCAGCAAATAGATCTGAAATATGTTTATTTTAACCAAAAATTTGCAAAAATGTAAACACTCAAAATTTTCCAATATGTTAGGATTGTCTTGATACACATTATGTGCGGTATATAATTGAGAGAAGGTGTTGAAATATCTGTCAACCATACACCACACATCATGTATTGAACCACACAAACACATACTTTATATTACATATATTATATTATTAGAATATATATTATTATTGTTATTATATGTTTTAATAACTTTCTTGTTAACTTTTAATTTGAATTATAGTTTGTTCTTTTCTCTTCTCTTCTACCCGAGCGTCGAACTTGTCGAGTTGTAGAAGCTGAGTAAGGTCAAAGATTCTCGAGATTTAATCTCCAGATGAGTCCTGAAACCAAAGGTCGCTTCTCTATCCCCTCACCCTACCCTTCCTTTATTTCCTATCCCTCGGCGGCACGGCGATGCAGCTGTTCGTCGATACCACTTCTCCCCCATACCCCTCCTAGTTGGCACGGCGATGATGCTGTTCAACATTCCCTCACCCTGTGTAGTAACACTCCCCTCTCGACAGAACGGCGATTGTCGCTGTCTATCGTTCTTTCCTCCCTATGTACGGTACGGCGATGACGCTGTCCTACATTCCTTACTTCCTCTCTCGACAGTACGGCGATGACGCTGTCTGACGTTCCTAACCTCAACCCTCCTCCCCTCTCCCAACTCCAATTGGGCAGGATGAGTGGTGTTAAACGACCCGTGCCGATGATCAGCCAGGCTGGGGGCCCAATTTAAAAATAGCTCAGTCGTTAACGGAGTATCTGGATACCTGGCGACCTCCGGATTAACTAGCCTTATCTGTATATGCGAATCTCTGTACAGACAGACCTTTATTTCTTCGCTACTCGTGGGACTAAAATGAACATTAACAAACAAACAAAACAGACAAAACGAACAATACAGACTACACAGACAAAACTGACTAAAACAACAGACACCGGTTTATCTTCCAAACCGGGCGGCAGCACGGCGTCAGGGCTGTTTGCCGTTTCTCCTGCGTTGTGTACCAGTGGGGAGGTTGTGGCTACTCATGGCCCCCCAGTGGCTGCAGAACGCAGTGAGGGAAGTACAAAGGTAGAAATACCTATTTCAAGTGGTGGTGGGGTTGTGCATCATGGTCCTTCCACTACTACTCAGTCATCTAAGACGTCTAGGCAGGCTGCCCATCTCGGTGTTGGTAGGGTTGTGAACCATGGTCCTTCCACCTCTGGGGTGGGCTCCCTGCCTGGCACGTCCCGAAAGTTCTCGAGGAGGTTTAGGCCCTCGAAGAACAAATATAAGGACAAGCGGGATGCTGAGAGGAATCTGAAGGACTCTGGTGTTACACTGGAGGCCGGAGAAGACTCTCAGCATTCTGCCAGGATAAAGTGGGCGATGGGCATCATCGCGAATGCGCAGACCAGCGGCGACTCCACGTCAAAGCGCAATAGGTCTCTGGAGGGTATCACTCCGAAACCCAAACGGCCCCGAGTGCACAACACTAGCACTCCCCACAATCCCCCATTGTCCTATTGCAATGTCCTCAAAGACAAGATCGTGATTGCGGTTATCGATAGGAGCGATATTGATGGCACGATCTCATCTGATCAATGGCATGTGGTAAAACTGAAGTTCTCGGCTGGCTTCTTAAGCGTAATGAGGGATAACCCGGGACCACCTCCAGTCACAAGCGATGGCGGCATCAAGGCTACGTCAAGCTCATCGTTTGTGATGATCAGAGATCGTGCGATCTATATAAGCTTGCTGTCAGCAGGTTGGGAGAAGTTTGGCCAGGTGCGAAGCTTGAGGTTGTTGCTAAGGAGGATATCCCTAGCAGGCCGAGAGCTCGCACATGGATACCGGCTGAACCCTCTTGCGTGGATGAGATTATCCAGATAGTCAAATTAAGCAATCCGTCCCTGCCGACTCATAACTGGAAAGTCGCAAAGCTTGAGGAGGCAAGGGATCTTTATCGAAGCGCGATTTTCGTGGTCAATAAGGAGTCCCTTGCCCCCTTAGCTCTGACCAAAGGTGGGATTAGGTTTGGGTTCGAAACGATCACCTTGAGGATCTACAAAAAAGATGAGGAAGACGCGGAATGCGTGCCTCCAAACCCTCTCGAATCTGTTCCGGTGTTTGAAGACCCTGGTGCATTGATTACCCTTCCTTCCATGGAAGACGATGTATCCAGGTCATCCTCAATCACGGCTCAGTCTTCCATCAACGTCGACAGTCTGACCGATATGGAGACTGAAGACCCCAACTCCGCTCTTCTGAGTGAGGATGAGCTTTTATGTTCATCCTCTGAACCAGAAGACGCTGACAACACCGTGGTGGAGGTTGATCTGCCTGATTGTAGCCAAAATGGTGCAGTTAGGCCAGATTAACCTTCAGCACTCCATTAAGGCTTCGGCCTCACTTCTGCTCCGTCTATCCAGGCACGGAGTTGATATCGTCCTGGTCCAAGAACCCTGGATTGTAAAATCCTTGGTGAAGGGACTCAGGACTCCTGGATACTACACACTGTATGTGACGGATAAAGGTGAACCTAGATCCTGCATACTAGTGAAACGTAGCACTAATATATTTTTACTCCCTAATTTCAGCGATAGAGACGTCACCGCCGCCAGACTCGATACGTCCAAAGGGTCGTATTGGCTTGTGTCGGCGTATCTTGGCCACGACAACCTTGGCCCTCTCCCTGGTAGCACCCTGGAGAGAATTATCGCTGAAGCAGAACGGCAGAAGATCAGCCTCATAATTGGGTGTGATGCTAACGCCCATCATACAGTATGGGGTAGTACTGATATCAACGACAGAGGTGAGTCTCTTTTTGATTTTATTTTAAGTACTAGCCTTATAGTAAGTAACGTAGGGAATGAACCTACATTCGTTACCAGAAATCGGCAGGAAGTTCTGGACATATCTCTTGTCTCCGACACAATTCATCACATGATTAAAGATTGGAAAGTATCTGAGGAACATTCTTTCTCTGATCACCGATACATCCAATTTAGTCTAGATGTTGAATCCCCTAGCCACTTTACTTTTCGAAATTATAGGAAAACTGACTGGCGCAAATATAGAATGGTGCTAGAAAGTTTAGTTAAACCTAATCTTTTAAGCCCTGTCTCCAATATAAATGATCTTAACAACAAAGTCAAAGATCTTACCTTAGCCCTTAATAACTCAATGTCAATCGCTTGCCCTCTTACTCACGTAAGGGGTAAAAAGAAACCGCATTGGTGGAACTCAGGGCTCGAGCCGATTAGGAAAAGTTGTAGGAAACTATTCAATCGAGCAAAAAGCACAAGATTAGCTTCAGGCTGGGACTCGTATAAGGAATCCCTAAAAATTTATAAGAAAGAATTGAGGAAATGTAAAAGATCTTCTTGGAGGAGCTTCTGTACTAAAATAGAAGAAACCTCCGAAGCATCAAGACTACGTAAAATCCTCTCAACTAATCCAGTGATGCCCAGTTTCTTAAAAAACGTCGACGGCACATGGACCCACTCAGGCGAAGAATCCCTCAACCTGCTACTAGACACTCATTTTCCAGGTAGCTCCCAAACTGTTAATAGCAGCGACCACGTTAGGTCCAGAAATATATTTACTTATCCAGACGGTCTGATTACAAGGGAAAAGCTAAAATGGGCTATCAATAGCTTTGCACCTTACAAGTCATCTGGGCCAGACGGCATAATACCAGCCGAACTTCAGATGACTTCTGACATTGTTGTGCCAATTATGGAGGTACTTTTCATCGGTTGTCTGAAGATGGCTCACATTCCCTTGTTATGGAGAGAAGTAAGAGTTGTTTTTATCCCCAAAGCCGGTAAATGTTCCCATGTAAATCCGAAAGATCTCAGACCTATTAGTCTATCATCATTCCTTCTTAAAACTTTTGAACGACTGATTGATATTCATTTAAGAACAAGCATTGACTCAAGACTCTTGTCTTCAGCTCAACATGCTTACTGTAAAGGGAAATCAGTAGATACGGCTCTGCACACACTAGTGCGAACCATCGAACACTCCCTCCACCATAAAGAGTACACTATGGTCGCATTCCTAGATATTGAAGGCGCCTTTAACAACGTCGACACATCTGCAATCGAATCTGCGCTGTCATCTCTGAATGTAGATGGTTCGCTTGGTGAATTGATTAATCAAATGCTGACCAGCAGAGTTATCAATTCAAAACTGGGCGGCTTTTCTGCCAGAAGATTTCTCAGTAGAGGTACGCCGCAAGGCGGTGTCCTATCTCCCTTTCTCTGGAATTTGGTCGTTAATGAACTTCTGATATGCCTTGAGGAGGAGAGGTACAGTGTGATCGCTTATGCGGATGACGTTGCTATTGCCGTATCAGGAAAACATCCCAATACCTTGAGTGAACTCTCTCAAAACGCGCTAAATAAGCTAACAAACTGGGCAGATCGCTGTGGACTGGGTGTCAACCCTCACAAAACTGATCTTGTCCTCTTTTCTAGGAAATACAAAATTCCCCATATAGACCCTCCTACCATCAAAGGTGTACCTTTAACTTTCTCGAATGAAGCAAAATATTTGGGTCTTATTCTTGACAAGAAGTTAAGCTGGAAACCTAATATAAACGAAAGAATTAAAAAAGCCACGGTGCCACTCTTCTCATGTAAAAAGGCCATCGGCAATAAAAGGGGTCTCCAACCCCGCATTGCTCACTGGCTATATACCTCGGTAGTAAGACCGATCTTAACATACGGTGTGTCAGTATGGTGGACCGCTCTAGATAAAACAACAAATGTTTGCAAACTAAGCAAGGTCCAACTGTCAGCTTGTCGATGCATGGGTGGAGTACTCCGTACGACCCCTGCCGCTGCATTGGATATTCTGTTCCATCTCACACCTCTCGATATATTTTGCAAACAAACGGCGGCAAGCACAGCTATACGTCTTAAAGCCTCCTCACAATGGTCCAACTATGATATTGGCCACTCGATCATTCTGAACTCATTCAGATCACTCCCAAGTATCACAGATTACACCACCCCACATCTACAGTTCCATAAAAACTTTCAGGTTACCATTCCTTCCAGATCTCTCTGGGAGGACCTGACCTTCCTGGAAGATGAATCGATCCACTTCTATACTGACGGTTCTAAAACTGAGGACGGGGTTGGTGGAGCTGTATACTCAGATAGGCTGAAACTAAGTCTCTCCTTCCGTCTTCCCAATCACTGTAGCGTGTTCCAGGCGGAACTTTTGGCGATAAAAGAAGTCCTGTCTTGGCTCAAAGAAAACGTGATATCAACCACAGATATCCGTATTTTCTCGGATAGCCAAGCAGCCATTAAATCTCTGGATTCTGTCTCTACAAATTCAAAAACTGCCCTTAATTGCCGATCATCTCTCTTGGAGATGGCACAGCAGTTCAACATTCACCTTTGCTGGGTGCCGGGTCATAGGGACATTCCAGGCAATTGCAAAGCAGACGAACTCGCCAAAAGTGGAACTTTACTACCTATACCGTGAAATCGGACAAATATTGGTATACCCACCGCTGCCTGTAAACTTTTGCCAAAGCAAGATGCAATAGAGAGAACAAACCTTAGGTGGAGTAATATTGCCACATGTCAGGCCACAAAACAGATCTGGCCTGTGCTGGATCTGAAGCGCTCTAGGAACTTGTTATCTCTAAGCAGATTGCACATTAGCTCTGTCATAGGCAGCGTTGCCGCGAAAAAAAAAATTTTCGTGCCACACTCTTTGAAAAAACGTGCCATTTGTGACATTTTCGTGCCATATGAAAAAAACTCAAGTTATTCTTTAAAAATAAATTTTAATAATTAAAAAAACAAAAAATCACTTCCTCTATTCGTGTATGTATTTTCCTGAAACCAGGAGTTTTTGGCAAGTTCATAATAAGTTTTGTTTTTATTTATTTAAATGGAATATATCTGATGGAAGCCATAACTTGCAAACTGACAGAAATATGTCCACCTCTTAAGGGTCCCCATTTAGGTCTTCGTCAACAACCGCAATGAGTTTCCTCATATTTTCTTTGGAAAATCTACATAATCACCCCTGTTCTGATTTCCGTTCCGAATCGAATCCGTAAACGCAATTGATTTCCACACGGATTAAAAAAAGTGTTCTGATTTTCACTTTCACTTTAGCTAGTATTCAAACCTTTTTTCTTTCAAAAACATTAAAAACAAAATTCGAAACGTAAAATTTGTTGAAAAAAAAATTAAATGAAACACAAAAAAAATCTAATAATACGTAATAATACCATTTCAATTCAATTCGGACATGAAAACTCAAATGAATTTTCAAATTACAATTATTTTCAATCTGATCAAAATCAAAGCACACTCATTCCGCAAGTATTGAAAGCGAAAAGTATTTCAGAACACCTAGAGTTTGAAGACGAAAGGATTTTAAAACCCATCGGAAATCAGGACAGGGGTGAATATATTTCTTCCTGAAATCCTCCTCACTTAGAACTTCCATTAGATCAAATACATATATTTTCGTATAGTTTTCTTTTTATGGTGGTTAATATTGTCCAATAATTAGAATCAATAGTTTAAAAACTCGATAAATCTAGCAGACATTATTAATTTTATTCAAAGTTAAATTAGCAATCTTCACTTAGGTATTTTTTTTTATTTTTGAATAAATTTGACATATCTGGTTCTTATTCCTTAGCTAAACCACCTTCTTCGGTGGTTTAACTTAGTCCACAAAATAAGACCTAACCCTTCGCTTTTCCAAGTTTATTAATTTGGTTGTATGAATTTAAATTTAGGTAAAATAATGAAAAAAAAAACGTGCCACATTGAAACTTTTCGTGCCACCGTGCCACGAGAAATTTTCCGTGTCAAAATGGCACGATCGTGCCACATCGGCAACGCTGGTCATAGGTGTCATTACTAGACACTGTCTAATAGGCAAGCATGCAACAAGGCTTGGTGTGTTTTCTAACGACTTCTGCAGGAGTTGTATGGACGAAGAAGAGGAAGAATCGATTCCTCACCTTCTCTGTACATGCCCTGCTCTATCTCAACGACGTAGGCTCCACTTAGGAGAATTTTACTACAATGATCCTAGTGATCTGGCAAGTCATGACATTAATAGTCTCGCTGGCTTCGTAAGAAGCTCTAAATGGTTCAATGAGTAGGAAGATAGTTTCCTAGATTCCTGTGGTATCACAATGGGCCAACCAATGGTCTAAGTGTGTCCAGCGTTCTGCTTGACAACCACATAAACCTAACCTAACCTTGTTCTTTTCTGAAACTCATTAAAGTATTATCTTGAATTTACAAAGTAAAGTTGTAGCTTCTTATTTTTCTCTTTTCCAACACTGCTGATATAAGTTATTTCTGATGGATTGGTAGAAGTGTTTTTACATGTTGTGCTGGCGATAGTCCTTCTGCTAATGTAGAAGCTCTGTATTCCATCATAGCTATATGTACGGATCCTGTTGATGCTTCAATTGTGGCTTTATTGTTTTGACGATAGATTCAATGAATCCGTTGCTCTGTGGATAACGGGGACTTGATTGATGTTATGTGCTTGAAGTTCTAATCTTGTGTGAAACAGCGAAATTCACTTAAAGCATACTGTGGCCCATTGTCGCTTCGGAAGACCTCTGCAATTCCGTACCTTGCGAAGATTGCCTTGAGATGGTTGATGACACATCGTAATGACAGATCTTCTAAAAGTGCCAGCTCGGGATATCTTTAGTACATATCTGCAACGATTAAAAATTGATTAGAACCCAACGAAAATAAAGCGCTTGCAATATATTGCCAACGACGTTCTGGAACTACTGATGGTATCAGCGGTTCATGCCTTGTGGTCCTATTTTTTATGCAGATATGACATTTAAAAATATAGCTTTATATATCCTTGGAACACCATACTGATGTCCGATGTGTATACGCTCCAACATCACTTTCCGAAGACATTGTGGAATTATTATGCGTGTTTCATGCATAAGTAATCCATCGTTGATTGACAAGCTAAAGCGATCATTCCAGAATTCTTGCACTTTATGACACCCTTTAAATAGGTATCTAACGGAAGGAAGTGGGTATAAGGATGTCTTATCCTTGAATACTACCTCCAAAGCCGGGACAATGCATATACACGACTTGGTACGGGTTGTTGAAGTTTAATTGAAACGTTAATCACGGCAAATGACCATAATCACCACTTAACTCCTCGCCAGGCTCGATAAAAGAATGAAATGTAGATTTAAAACAAAAGTATAATAGATTTTTTAAGGGCCAGTTGTACAATAGTGGTTCAGCCTCGGTTCAAGATTTTAATTCGCCGATTTCGGTGGATTAACTAAGGTTCAACGCTGGTTCAAGAATGTAATTGGTTATTATCACACACTTTAACAGTAAACCACTGTTGAAACTCAATTAATCCGCCGGAATCGATGGATACAAATTGCTGAACCACGGTTTAAATATTTGTACAACTGGCCCTATATAACTTCAAAATTATAATATCTACTAAATACTTATTACTGTGAAAAAAAAAATATTGAAAAGAAATTAACTCTATTGAAATTCGTTTAAAGGAAAACTAAAATATAAGTAAATAATGAAATTGCAAAAAAAAAACTGATTCATCTCAACTGTCAAATTAAACTATGTGTGAAAAAAAATTAAAGAAAAGAGAACAATAAAATAGCCTAGTAAAAAAAAGAGAAATAACAACTAAGCTTATCTATTACAAAAAAAAAATAAATAAAAATCAACCGTGTTTATGGATAGCGATCGAATGAATTCTCTCGATTCATCCGCTCTCTGTTCAGCATAAAGTGCTAGAACTTTTATATAAAAAAATAATAATGTTTTTTTTTCTCTAGGTAGGCAGTTAATTCGGTTAACGATCCTTTTTAATTTAATTTAATTTAATTTACTGCATGTTTCTTTTGTATTTTGTTGTTTTTTTTTTATTCAATCTATTGTTTTAAGTTTTATTATTTTCGACTTTGTTTGTAAAAATGTATATAGTTTTTTCGTCTAATATTATTTTGTTAATAAGAGACTTACCAAGATTTTCATCTGCGACATGAATGGTCCACCGATGATGTGCGCACAGCATCTGGCTTGGGACGGCAGATCTGTTAAAATTAGGTTTTTATATTTATATAACATAACAGACGAACATAAACTGACTGAATTTGGGCACGCGCAATCACTGAACCCTTTTTTTTTCTTTTATTTTAAATACGTAAATTTTAGGTATTTCTTTTTGTATAGATTAAGCTGGCTGTTTTACATTAAGATTTGTTGTTTAAGTGAGTTTGAATCTAAATTATTTTAACAAACTAGGACTATTTACTTTTGAATCTTAGACTAATTAATTTGGAATTTTGGAGTAATAAATTTTTAATTTTAAACAAGGAAAACTATTGAAATATTTAGAACTTTTAATTAGAATTTTGAATTTTAAAAAATTTGAATCAAGAAAGGAAATACCTAATTATGTTTTGTAAGAATGAATTTTTAAAGTTTTAATATGAAATATTGAATTTTTATTGCAAAAACTAGGTACATATATAGATTAAGGTAGATTTAAGTTAGGTAGGTTATTGATGACTTTATATGATTCACTATGGATTCTGGATTTTTCTGGGGTCAATCGGGCAGCAGTGTGCTTTAAGGTTAGGGTAATTTTGGTGGATCCCTTTTGTTTGGTTAGTGGAATCACGTGGATGGACGGCCTTGACGACAAACATGTGACTCTTGCTGGAGAGGGGAATCACGAGGCGCAAGACGGAACTGGATAGGTTTTGTTGAAGGTGGTGAAATAAAAAAGGAACAAAATTACGAAAAAAACTTTATACAGTTTTATTTAATAAAAGAAAGAAATTATATATACAGGGTGTCCCGTAACTCAAAGTCAAGCGGGTAACGGGTGATAGGGTAGGTTGTACCTGTTCTGGAAAAAATAAGAAAAAAATCCACCTCGCTTGGTTAAGTAATAATAGCAATATTTACAAAAATAGTGAAAATCGATACCCTAGACCAGATTTTTAGGTACTGTGGTCAAAAATTTCCCAATTTTGACGTGTTTATTTTTGTACGTAATCCTTAATAACCATGCTATTGATTGCAATCACAAATTTTAAAATAAATATTGTAAGTTTCGTAAGAAATGATGAAATAATGTTTGGCTGAGTCATGTTTCAAACAAAAATTTTTAAGCTAACTTTGACACTTCATATTTAAAAAAAAATGTACTACACTACCTTGGCAAGTTTTTTAAAAAATTGGCGCGTTTCATCAGGATTCGAAAATGGTACAACACTTGCTACTTATTCATTCGTAAAAAATATTTTTCATTTTTTATTTGCAAAAAGGACCTCAGTTGATTACAATCACTTTTACGAGAATAATGCTTTTTTGTACTGAAAAATCGATTTTACCAAGGTGTACGTAACATAAACAGATGCACTAGAATCAGACACTGTTTGCCATAAATAAGAGTGAGACAGATCTACATTACGGTATATGGTATGCTACGATCTACGTTCGGTACGCTACGTTTCTTGTTTTACTCGCAACTTCTCACAATCGTGCGCTTTTGTGATACCCTGGATTCGATTATTGTTGTAAAAATTGTGTCAGTTATTATCTAGTAATAGGAACTTAAAACTTCCATATTTTGCGCCAACAGCAGATATCGAGCGTATAGTCACGGGGTAGCAAACTTTGTACACGTTGCACATGGTACGGGTGGAAGTAGTTTTGTTTAAAAATTCGATGAGCAATGCTTTTCGGTATTCCAATGGATCGACAGGTTCCCAATTGTGGGGCGTCACCCATGACCACCGGGTGTTCATCTATGCACACCTCTCATACTCGCAAGGACTATTGCCTATAGTACTCGTATGGCGGCGCTGCAAACGGGAGACTCCAAGGACATAACGACGAAGTAGTTTTAAATTAAATTGAATTGGATGTGATCCTAGCGCTTGATCAGTGCGATTAAAAGATCCACTGGAATACCGAAAAGCATTGCTCATCGAATTTTAAATCAAAACAACTACCACCCATGACCCGTACCATATGCAACGTGTATACGAAGTTTGCTCCCTCGTAACTATACGCTCCCAGAGTTGATATTTGCTGAACAATGTTGGCAAAAACCTATTACTAGATAATAAAAAAACTTTCCAAGCTAGTGTAGTACATTTTTTTTAAATATGAAGTGTCAAAGTTAGCTTAAAAATTTTTGTTTGAAACATGACTCAGTCAAACATTATTTTTCTTACGAAACTTACAATATTTATTTTAAAATTTAAGATTGCAATCAAAAGCATGGTTATTAAGGATTACGTAAAAAAATAAACACGTCAAAGTTTTGAAATTTGTGACCACAGTACCCAAATATGTGGTCTAGGGTATCGATTTTCACTATTTTTGTAAATATTGCTATTATTACTTATCCAAGCGAGATGGAATTTTTTTTTAATTTTTTCCAGAACAGGTACAACCTACCCTATCACCCGTTACCTGCTTGACTTTGAGTTACGGGACACCCTGTATATGAAAGTATATACGATATTAAAAAGAAAAAGACATTTTTATATTCGAACGTGACAAGAATTCACACAGAACAGGAAAAAAGAAAAACTTGTGTCTTCAGAGGCGAATTGTGTTCAGCGTTCAGAGAATGGTGGCATTGCAAATAATGAAAGAGTTCACACGATGCAGTTAAAGTGCTAATTTCAATACTCCTCCTCAATTTAACAGTCTCCAGTGTCTTCAGCGTCAATATTTTTTACGAGTCCAAGTCCTGAACGAAGTTTTTCAAACTGGGGTCTTGGAAGCGGCTTTGTTAGAATATCAGCCACTAATTGTTCTTTAGAGCTCACATATTGAACATCAATTAGTCGTTTCTCGTACAGATCTCGAACAAAATTATACTTTATATCAAGGTGCTTTAAACGCTTATGTTCCCATCTTGAAAGTAGCTGTATGCATGATTGATTGTCTTTTAAAATTTTCGGAGGAGTTTCAATGGCTACACCAAGGTCAATCAGAAGATTTTTTATCCAAATAACATCAGCTGCTGCAGTTGCCAAGGCGATGTATTCAGCCTCGGTGGATGATAAGGCCACTGCCGTTTGCCTTTTAGTAGTCCAGGATACAGTATTGCAAACACTTTCATCAAGAATTCAGACGTAGATTTGCGGTCTAGTTCACTTCCAAAGTCAGCATCAACGTAACAAGTTAAATGTTCATCAATGTCTTTCTTATAGCGTAGGGTTGTATTTATAGTTGCTTTAATGTATCGCAGTATTCGTTTAAGTCCCTTTCAATGAGCTTCCGTTTTTTCATGTTGGTATCGGCTGAAATAATTTACAGCAAAGTTCAAGTCTGGTCTGGTAGTGAGCGTAGCGTACATTAAACATCCCACCAATTCTCTGTACGGCTTCGATTCGTCCAGCGGTGTGTTATCATCAGGAATGGGTGTTGTTTCCATAGGAGTTTTGGTTGGATTGCTGTCCTACATGTTGAATCTTTTAAGCATTCTTTCTAGGTAAGCCTTTTGGCTCGAATGAAGTTCTCCATTCACTCTATCTATGCTAATACCGAGGAATGATTTAAGTTCACCCAAGTCTGACATGTGGAATTTTTTTTTCAGCGAATTTTTTATATCATGAATTTTATTCATTTTATTTCCTGCAAGGATAATATCGTCAACATAAAGTAAAAGGAATATACATACGTCTCCTGTTTTCCAAGTATAAAGACATTTATCCACTTCGGATCGAGCAAATTCAAGTTCAGTCATATAGCTGTCAAATGTTTTGTTCCAGGCCCTTGGAGCTTGCTTCAGGCCATAGAGTGCTTTATTGAGCCTGAAGATGGAATAATTTTTGCCATCAAATCCCTCTGGTATTTTCATATACACCTCCTCCTCAATTTCACCATAAAGGAACGCATTCTTTACATCCATATGGCTTGTGAATAAGTTCCTTTTGACAATGATTGAAAGAAGAGTCCTCAGAGTAGTAAGCCTGGCCACAATTGCATATGTTTCTTCATAGTCATATCCATTCTTCTGTGCACAGCCTTTAATCACCAACCGAGCCTTATATCTTTCGATATGACCACTTTTATTTCTTTTAACCTTGAATATCCACTTGTTATTTAGTAATCGTTTACCTTGAGGAAGGTCAGTTAATGTCCAAGTGTTGTTCTGTACTAACGCGTCCATTTCATCTTGTACCGCTTGCATCCATTTGTCCCTGTCTTGGCGCAATTTGATGTCTGCAATATTTTCTGGTACGCCTTCCACGTACGCTTCTGCATTTAATGCTAAGACGGCATAGTCATCCAGATAACGTGGCTTGGCATGGAATCTTGAGGATTTTCTAGGTGTTTCTATGTTTTCGGGTCGCTGAGGTGTCTCAAAATGGTCATCATCGTTTTCTTCTTCGCTGTTCTCGTTTATCGCATCACCTTTGAGTTGCCCATCTTCGGTTTGTTCAAGTGAGTTACTTTTATTAGTATGGTGCTCCTCCTCCGAATGTATCCACTGTTCGCTGCTAAGGCCATCAAAAACAAATTTTGTTTCATCGAAAACCACGTCTCTTCCAAAAACAATTTTCTGGTCTTCGATACTCCAGAGTTTGTAGCCATTCGGACAGTAGCCGACAAAATAGCACTTAAGTGACCTCGAGTCGAACTTACCTTGGATTATTTGTTTGGGAATTCTCAGATAGGCGATACACCCAAAAACTTTGAGTTTTCCGACATTAGGTTTTTCACCATACCAAAGTGAGCCCGGAACTTTACCATTCAGCGCTACTGTTGGGCTTCGATTACACAAGTAAATTGCTGTTTGAACCGCTTCAGGCCAAAACGTTTTCCCAAGCTGACAATTTAGCAACAGGCACCTTGCCTTTTCTATAATAGTGCGGTTCATCCTCTCTGCTACTCCGTTCTGTCCTGGACTATATCTGATTGTAAACTCAAACTGAATTCCTTTGATTTCAAAGAATTCTTTTGTTTCTTTAGAGATGTATTCTCTACCATTATCACATCGGAATCGACTCAATTTTAAGTTGAAGTGGGCCGTTGCCATAGCTTCAAAACACTTGAAATAATGTAGCACTTCTGATTTCATCTCCAAAATGTAACTAGCAGTAAAGTGCGTGTAGTCATCTTTGAATGTAAGCACATACCTCTTAGAATCATGAGACGTTGGAGTGACAGGACCGATGACATCACTGTGTACTAACTGCAATGGACGTGTTGCTCAACTGCGTTGCTGGTTATGTGGTTTTCTTGTCTGCTTTCCCTCGATGCTTACTTGACACCTTTCCCTCGGTGATTTTGAGAAGTCAATTTTTATTCCGACGGTCTGGCATTCCATCTTCTTTATATCATCGTAGTTCAGGTGTCCTAGTCTTTTGTGCCATAGATCGTACCCTTCAGATTGTGCACTTAAATTTGCCAGAGGTAGTTGACTTAATTTGAGCTCGTACAGCTGAAGTTTATTTCTAGTGGCTACTGCTACTGTGTTATTTCCTTTGCTAACGATTCCACAACCTTTTTCAAATGTGACACGGAATCCATTCATTTCCAGTTTTCGTACAGAAAGTAGGTTATGTTCCAAATTTGACACAGACAGAACATCCTTCACTGTAATAGGGTTGACCTTTCCATCAACAATGCACAATAGTTGAATTTCACCAATTTCATTTGCTTCTAGAAACGCTCCAGACTTTGCAACTTTAATTTTAATTGGAACTTCAAGTTTTCTCAAATTGTTCAGGACAACGTTGCTGTTGATCAGGTGCTCCGTGGCGCCAGAATCAAGAAACCACTTGATAAAATTTGTGTTGCTCTCAGTTGTTGTTGAGAAGCAAAATCCACTTGAATTTGTCTTGCTTTCAATGTCGGTGACTACATTTGCACTTTGTGCATTCTTGATTTTCATGTCGTTTATTTTCTTTCTATACAGTCTGCCTGTTTGTGTCCAACTTTTCCACACCAGTTGCATTTGTAAGGGAACCTGCTGGATGATCTGTTAACTACTTTCTGTCGTGATTGTGAAGCGAATGCTGTTGTCGATGGTAATTCGCTAGCGTTAGTTCTTCTCTTTGTGTCCATCCTCTGTTTCTTCGTCCTGAAGTCTATTCTTAACAAAAGAGAGAGTTAAGGTATCACCTGAAAGAGTTTCGATGGCGGTGACCACACTGTCGAACTCAGATGGCATGGTCAGTAACAAATGGAAAACTATATCCAGCTCTTCTAGTGCAGCTCCTGTGGAACGAATGTTTCGTACAATTCAGTCGAATTTCAAAAAGTGATTTGCGAGCGTGTTGTGTCATGCGTCCAACTTCATGTAAAGAAGTGACTTCCGTATAAGTAGCTGACTCGCAATTCCTCTTCTTTCGAACGTTTGACAAAGTGTCGCCCACAAATCAAAGGCGTTGGTTTTATCTTTTGCATATTCCAAGTGGCTGTCTGCAATCCGTTGTATGATTTGAGACATGCATTTTTATCTCGTTTTGCGTGGAGGTTTTTATTCCTTCTTTCGCTTCGACTTCAGGAGGATTGTCTGTCGCAAGAATCCTCACCATTTCTGCATGGTCCTCTTCGATGTATGGAATAAGCTCCATTTCATTTAAGAGTGTCTCCATCCTGAACTTCCAATTTTGAAAGGCAACAGTTTCTTTTCTTTTTTTAATGAAGTTCCTTTTTTTATTTTTATTGCGAGCTGGGCCCATAATCTGTTGAAGGTGGTGAAATAAAAATGGAACAAAATTACGAAAAAAACTTTATACAGTTTTATTTAATAAAAGAAAGAAATTATATATATATGAAAGTATATACGATATTAAAAAGAAAAAGACATTTTTATATTCGAACGTGACAAGAATTCACACAAAACAGGAAAAAAGAAAAAGTTGTGTCTTCAGAGGCGAATTGTGTTCAGCGTTCAGAGAATGGTGGCATTGCAAATAATGAAAGAGTTCACACGATGCAGTTAAAGTGCTAATTTCAATACTCCTCCTCAATTTAACAGTCTCCAGTGTCTTCAGCGTCAATATTTTTTACGAGTCCAAGTCCTGAACGAAGTTTTTCAAACTGGGGTCTTGGAAGCGGCTTTGTTAGAATATCAGCCACTTGTTCTTTAGAGCTCACATATTGAACATCAATTAGTCGTTTCTCGTACAGATCTCGAACAAAATTATACTTTATATCAAGGTGCTTTAAACGCTTATGTTCCCATCTTGAAAGTAGCTGTATGCATGATTGATTGTCTTTTAAAATTTTCGGAGGAGTTTCAATGGCTACACCAAGGTCAATCAGAAGATTTTTTATCCAAATAACATCAGCTGCTGCAGTTGCCAAGGCGATGTATTCAGCCTCGGTGGATGATAAGGCCACTGCCGTTTGCCTTTTAGTAGTCCAGGATACAGTATTGCAAACACTTTCATCAAGAATTCAGACGTAGATTTGCGGTCTAGTTCACTTCCAAAGTCAGCATCAACGTAACAAGTTAAATGTTCATCAATGTCTTTCTTATAGCGTAGGGTTGTATTTATAGTTGCTTTAATGTATCGCAGTATTCGTTTAAGTCCCTTTCAATGAGCTTCCGTTTTTTCATGTTGGTATCGGCTGAAATAATTTACAGCAAAGTTCAAGTCTGGTCTGGTAGTGAGCGTAGCGTACATTAAACATCCCACCAATTCTCTGTACGGCTTCGATTCGTCCAGCGGTGTGTTATCATCAGGAATGGGTGTTGTTTCCATAGGAGTTTTGGTTGGATTGCTGTCCTACATGTTGAATCTTTTAAGCATTCTTTCTAGGTAAGCCTTTTGGCTCAAATGAAGTTCTCCATTCACTCTATCTATGCTAATACCGAGGAATGATTTAAGTTCACCCAAGTCTGACATGTGGAATTTTTTTTTCAGCGAATTTTTTATATCATGAATTTTATTCATTTTATTTCCTGCAAGGATAATATCGTCAACATAAAGTAAAAGGAATATACATACGTCTCCTGTTTTCCAAGTATAAAGACATTTATCCACTTCGGATCGAGCAAATTCAAGTTCAGTCATATAGCTGTCAAATGTTTTGTTCCAGGCCCTTGGAGCTTGCTTCAGGCCATAGAGTGCTTTATTGAGCCTGAAGATGGAATAATTTTTGCCATCAAATCCCTCTGGTATTTTCATATACACCTCCTCCTCAATTTCACCATAAAGGAACGCATTCTTTACATCCATATGGCTTGTGAATAAGTTCCTTTTGACAATGATTGAAAGAAGAGTCCTCAGAGTAGTAAGCCTGGCCACAATTGCATATGTTTCTTCATAGTCATATCCATTCTTCTGTGCACAGCCTTTAATCACCAACCGAGCCTTATATCTTTCGATGTGACCACTTTTATTTCTTTTAACCTTGAATATCCACTTGTTATTTAGTAATCGTTTACCTTGAGGAAGGTCAGTTAATGTCCAAGTGTTGTTCTGTACTAACGCGTCCATTTCATCTTGTACCGCTTGCATCCATTTGTCCCTGTCTTGGCGCAATTTGATGTCTGCAATATTTTCTGGTACGCCTTCCACGTACGCTTCTGCATTTAATGCTAAGACGGCATAGTCATCCAGATAACGTGGCTTGGCATGGAATCTTGAGGATTTTCTAGGTGTTTCTATGTTTTCGGGTCGCTGAGGTGTCTCAAAATGGTCATCATCGTTTTCTTCTTCGCTGTTCTCGTTTATCGCATCACCTTTGAGTTGCCCATCTTCGGTTTGTTCAAGTGAGTTACTTTTATTAGTATGGTGCTCCTCCTCCGAATGTATCCACTGTTCGCTGCTAAGGCCATCAAAAACAAATTTTGTTTCATCGAAAACCACGTCTCTTCCAAAAACAATTTTCTGGTCTTCGATACTCCAGAGTTTGTAGCCATTCGGACAGTAGCCGACGAAATAGCACTTAAGTGACCTCGAGTCGAACTTACCTTGGATTATTTGTTTGGGAATTCTCAGATAGGCGATACACCCAAAAACTTTGAGTTTTCCGACATTAGGTTTTTCACCATACCAAAGTGAGCCCGGAACTTTACCATTCAGCGCTACTGTTGGGCTTCGATTACACAAGTAAATTGCTGTTTGAACCGCTTCAGGCCAAAACGTTTTCCCAAGCTGACAATTTAGCAACAGGCACCTTGCCTTTTCTATAATAGTGCGGTTCATCCTCTCTGCTACTCCGTTCTGTCCTGGACTATATCTGATTGTAAACCCAAACTGAATTCCTTTGCTTTCAAAGAATTCTTTTGTTTCTTTAGAGATGTATTCTCTACCATTATCACATCGGAATCGACTCAATTTTAAGTTGAAGTGGGCCGTTGCCATAGCTTCAAAACACTTGAAATAATGTAGCACTTCTGATTTCATCTCCAAAATGTAACTAGCAGTAAAGTGCGTGTAGTCATCTTTGAATGTAAGCACATACCTCTTAGAATCATGAGACGTTGGAGTAACAGGACCGATGACATCACTGTGTACTAACTGCAATGGACGTGTTGCTCAACTGCGTTGCTGGTTATGTGGTTTTCTTGTCTGCTTTCCCTCGATGCTTACTTGACACCTTTCCCTCGGTGATTTTGAGAAGTCAATTTTTATTCCGACGGTCTGGCATTCCATCTTCTTTATATCATCGTAGTTCAGGTGTCCTAGTCTTTTGTGCCATAGATCGTACCCTTCAGATTGTGCACTTAAATTTGCCAGAGGTAGTTGACTTAATTTGAGCTCGTACAGCTGAAGTTTATTTCTAGTGGCTACTGCTACTGTGTAATTTCCTTTGCTAACGATTCCACAACCTTTTTCAAATGTGACACGGAATCCATTCATTTCCAGTTTTCGTACAGAAAGTAGGTTATGTTCCAAATTTGACACAGACAGAACATCCTTCACTGTAATAGGGTTGACCTTTCCATCAACAATGCACAATAGTTGAATTTCACCAATTTCATTTGCTTCTAGAAACGCTCCAGACTTTGCAACTTTAATTTTAATTGGAACTTCAAGTTTTCTCAAATTGTTCAGGACAACGTTGCTGTTGATCAGGTGCTCCGTGGCGCCAGAATCAAGAAACCACTTGATAAAATTTGTGTTGCTCTCAGTTGTTGTTGAGAAGCAAAATCCACTTGAATTTGTCTTGCTTTCAATGTCGGTGACTACATTTGCACTTTGTGCATTCTTGATTTTCATGTCGTTTATTTTCTTTCTATACAGTCTGCCTGTTTGTGTCCAACTTTTCCACACCAGTTGCATTTGTAAGGGAACCTGCTGGATGATCTGTTAACTACTTTCTGTCGTGATTGTGAAGCGAATGCTGTTGTCGATGGTAATTCGCTAGCGTTAGTTCTTCTCTTTGTGTCCATCCTCTGTTTCTTCGTCCTGAAGTCTATTCTTAACAAAAGAGAGAGTTAAGGTATCACCTGAAAGAGTTTCGATGGCGGTGACCACACTGTCGAACTCAGATGGCATGGTCAGTAACAAATGGAAAACTATATCCAGCTCTTCTAGTGCAGCTCCTGTGGAACGAATGTTTCGTACAATTCAGTCGAATTTCAAAAAGTGATTTGCGAGCGTGTTGTGTCATGCGTCCAACTTCATGTAAAGAAGTGACTTCCGTATAAGTAGCTGACTCGCAATTCCTCTTCTTTCGAACGTTTGACAAAGTGTCGCCCACAAATCAAAGGCGTTGGTTTTATCTTTTGCATATTCCAAGTGGCTGTCTGCAATCCGTTGTATGATTTGAGACATGCATTTTTATCTCGTTTTGCGTGGAGGTTTTTATTCCTTCTTTCGCTTCGACTTCAGGAGGATTGTCTGTCGCAAGAATCCTCACCATTTCTGCATGGTCCTCTTCGATGTATGGAATAAGCTCCATTTCATTTAAGAGTGTCTCCATCCTGAACTTCCAATTAGGCAACAGTTTCTTTTCTTTTTTTAATGAAGTTCCTTTTTTTATTTTTATTGCGAGCTGGGCCCATAATCTGTTGAAGGTGGTGAAATAAAAATGGAACAAAATTACGAAAAAAACTTTATACAGTTTTATTTAATAAAAGAAAGAAATTATATATATATGAAAGTATATACGATATTAAAAAGAAAAAGACATTTTTATATTCGAACGTGACAAGAATTCACACAAAACAGGAAAAAAGAAAAAGTTGTGTCTTCAGAGGCGAATTGTGTTCAGCGTTCAGAGAATGGTGGCATTGCAAATAATGAAAGAGTTCACACGATGCAGTTAAAGTGCTAATTTCAATACTCCTCCTCAATTTAACAGTCTCCAGTGTCTTCAGCGTCAATATTTTTTACGAGTCCAAGTCCTGAACGAAGTTTTTCAAACTGGGGTCTTGGAAGCGGCTTTGTTAGAATATCAGCCACTTGTTCTTTAGAGCTCACATATTGAACATCAATTAGTCGTTTCTCGTACAGATCTCGAACAAAATTATACTTTATATCAAGGTGCTTTAAACGCTTATGTTCCCATCTTGAAAGTAGCTGTATGCATGATTGATTGTCTTTTAAAATTTTCGGAGGAGTTTCAATGGCTACACCAAGGTCAATCAGAATATTTTTTATCCAAATAACATCAGCTGCTGCAGTTGCCAAGGCGATGTATTCAGCCTCGGTGGATGATAAGGCCACTGCCGTTTGCCTTTTAGTAGTCCAGGATACAGTATTGCAAACACTTTCATCAAGAATTCAGACGTAGATTTGCGGTCTAGTTCACTTCCAAAGTCAGCATCAACGTAACAAGTTAAATGTTCATCAATGTCTTTCTTATAGCGTAGGGTTGTATTTATAGTTGCTTTAATGTATCGCAGTATTCGTTTAAGTCCCTTTCAATCAGCTTCCGTTTTTTCATGTTGGTATCGGCTGAAATAATTTACAGCAAAGTTCAAGTCTGGTCTGGTAGTGAGCGTAGCGTACATTAAACATCCCACCAATTCTCTGTACGGCTTCGATTCGTCCAGCGGTGTGTTATCATCAGGAATGGGTGTTGTTTCCATAGGAGTTTTGGTTGGATTGCTGTCCTACATGTTGAATCTTTTAAGCATTCTTTCTAGGTAAGCCTTTTGGCTCAAATGAAGTTCTCCATTCACTCTATCTATGCTAATACCGAGGAATGATTTAAGTTCACCCAAGTCTGACATGTGGAATTTTTTTTTTCAGCAAATTTTTTATATCATGAATTTTATTCATTTTATTTCCTGCAAGGATAATTCGTCAACATAAAGTAAAAGGAATATACATACGTCTCCTGTTTTCCAAGTATAAAGACATTTATCCACTTCGGATCGAGCAAATTCAAGTTCAGTCATATAGCTGTCAAATGTTTTGTTCCAGGCCCTTGGAGCTTGCTTCAGGCCATAGAGTGCTTTATTGAGCCTGAAGATGGAATAATTTTTGCCATCAAATCCCTCTGGTATTTTCATATACACCTCCTCCTCAATTTCACCATAAAGGAACGCATTCTTTACATCCATATGGCTTGTGAATAAGTTCCTTTTGACAATGATTGAAAGAAGAGTCCTCAGAGTAGTAAGCCTGGCCACAATTGCATATGTTTCTTCATAGTCATATCCATTCTTCTGTGCACAGCCTTTAATCACCAACCGAGCCTTATATCTTTCGATATGACCACTTTTATTTCTTTTAACCTTGAATATCCACTTGTTATTTAGTAATCGTTTACCTTGAGGAAGGTCAGTTAATGTCCAAGTGTTGTTCTGTACTAACGCGTCCATTTCATCTTGTACCGCTTGCATCCATTTGTCCCTGTCTTGGCGCAATTTGATGTCTGCAATATTTTCTGGTACGCCTTCCACGTACGCTTCTGCATTTAATGCTAAGACGGCATAGTCATCCAGATAACGTGGCTTGGCATGGAATCTTGAGGATTTTCTAGGTGTTTCTATGTTTTCGGGTCGCTGAGGTGTCTCAAAATGGTCATCATCGTTTTCTTCTTCGCTGTTCTCGTTTATCGCATCACCTTTGAGTTGCCCATCTTCGGTTTGTTCAAGTGAGTTACTTTTATTAGTATGGTGCTCCTCCTCCGAATGTATCCACTGTTCGCTGCTAAGGCCATCAAAAACAAATTTTGTTTCATCGAAAACCACGTCTCTTCCAAAAACAATTTTCTGGTCTTCGATACTCCAGAGTTTGTAGCCATTCGGACAGTAGCCGACGAAATAGCACTTAAGTGACCTCGAGTCGAACTTACCTTGGATTATTTGTTTGGGAATTCTCAGATAGGCGATACACCCAAAAACTTTGAGTTTTCCGACATTAGGTTTTTCACCATACCAAAGTGAGCCCGGAACTTTACCATTCAGCGCTACTGTTGGGCTTCGATTACACAAGTAAATTGCTGTTTGAACCGCTTCAGGCCAAAACGTTTTCCCAAGCTGACAATTTAGCAACAGGCACCTTGCCTTTTCTATAATAGTGCGGTTCATCCTCTCTGCTACTCCGTTCTGTCCTGGACTATATCTGATTGTAAACTCAAACTGAATTCCTTTGCTTTCAAAGAATTCTTTTGTTTCTTTAGAGATGTATTCTCTACCATTATCACATCGGAATCGACTCAATTTTAAGTTGAAGTGGGCCGTTGCCATAGCTTCAAAACACTTGAAATAATGTAGCACTTCTGATTTCATCTCCAAAATGTAACTAGCAGTAAAGTGCGTGTAGTCATCTTTGAATGTAAGCACATACCTCTTAGAATCATGAGACGTTGGAGTGACAGGACCGATGACATCACTGTGTACTAACTGCAATGGACGTGTTGCTCAACTGCGTTGCTGGTTATGTGGTTTTCTTGTCTGCTTTCCCTCGATGCTTACTTGACACCTTTCCCTCGGTGATTTTGAGAAGTCAATTTTTATTCCGACGGTCTGGCATTCCATCTTCTTTATATCATCGTAGTTCAGGTGTCCTAGTCTTTTGTGCCATAGATCGTACCCTTCAGATTGTGCACTTAAATTTGCCATAGGTAGTTGACTTAATTTGAGCTCGTACAGCTGAAGTTTATTTCTAGTGGCTACTGCTACTGTGTTATTTCCTTTGCTAACGATTCCACAACCTTTTTCAAATGTGACACGGAATCCATTCATTTCCAGTTTTCGTACAGAAAGTAGGTTATGTTCCAAATTTGACACAGACAGAACATCCTTCACTGTAATAGGGTTGACCTTTCCATCAACAATGCACAATAGTTGAATTTCACCAATTTCATTTGCTTCTAGAAACGCTCCAGACTTTGCAACTTTAATTTTAATTGGAACTTCAAGTTTTCTCAAATTGTTCAGGACAACGTTGCTGTTGATCAGGTGCTCCGTGGCGCCAGAATCAAGAAACCACTTGATAAAATTTGTGTTGCTCTCAGTTGTTTATGAGAAGCAAAATCCACTTGAATTTGTCTTGCTTTCAATGTCGGTGACTACATTTGCACTTTGTGCATTCTTGATTTTCATGTCGTTTTTTTTCTTTCTATACAGTCTGCCTGTTTGTGTCCAACTTTTCCACACCAGTTGCATTTGTAAGGGAACCTGCTGGATGATCTGTTAACTACTTTCTGTCGTGATTGTGAAGCGAATGCTGTTGTCGATGGTAATTCGCTAGCGTTAGTTCTTCTCTTTGTGTCCATCCTCTGTTTCTTCGTCCTGAAGTCTATTCTTAACAAAAGAGAGAGTTAAGGTATCACCTGAAAGAGTTTAGATGGCGGTGACCACACTGTCGAACTCAGATGGCATGGTCAGTAACAAATGGAAAACTATATCCAGCTCTTCTAGTGCAGCTCCTGTGGAACGAATGTTTCGTACAATTCAGTCGAATTTCAAAAAGTGATTTGCGAGCGTGTTGTGTCATGCGTCCAACTTCATGTAAAGAAGTGACTTCCGTATAAGTAGCTGACTCGCAATTCCTCTTCTTTCGAACGTTTGACAAAGTGTCGCCCACAAATCAAAGGCGTTGGTTTTATCTTTTGCATATTCCAAGTGGCTGTCTGCAATCCGTTGTATGATTTGAGACATGCATTTTTATCTCGTTTTGCGTGGAGGTTTTTATTCCTTCTTTCGCTTCGACTTCAGGAGGATTGTCTGTCGCAAGAATCCTCACCATTTCTGCATGGTCCTCTTCGATGTATGGAATAAGCTCCATTTCATTTAAGAGTGTCTCCATCCTGAACTTCCAATTTTGAAAGGCAACAGTTTCTTTTCTTTTTTTAATGAAGTTCCTTTTTTTATTTTTATTGCGAGCTGGGCCCATAATCTGTTGAAGGTGGTGAAATAAAAATGGAACAAAATTACGAAAAAAACTTTATACAGTTTTATTTAATAAAAGAAAGAAATTATATATATATGAAAGTATATACGATATTAAAAAGAAAAAGACATTTTTATATTCGAACGTGACAAGAATTCACACAAAACAGGAAAAAAGAAAAAGTTGTGTCTTCAGAGGCGAATTGTGTTCAGCGTTCAGAGAATGGTGGCATTGCAAATAATGAAAGAGTTCACACGATGCAGTTAAAGTGCTAATTTCAATACTCCTCCTCAATTTAACAGTCTCCAGTGTCTTCAGCGTCAATATTTTTTACGAGTCCAAGTCCTGAACGAAGTTTTTCAAACTGGGGTCTTGGAAGCGGCTTTGTTAGAATATCAGCCACTTGTTCTTTAGAGCTCACATATTGAACATCAATTAGTCGTTTCTCGTACAGATCTCGAACAAAATTATACTTTATATCAAGGTGCTTTAAACGCTTATGTTCCCATCTTGAAAGTAGCTGTATGCATGATTGATTGTCTTTTAAAATTTTCGGAGGAGTTTCAATGGCTACACCAAGGTCAATCAGAATATTTTTTATCCAAATAACATCAGCTGCTGCAGTTGCCAAGGCGATGTATTCAGCCTCGGTGGATGATAAGGCCACTGCCGTTTGCCTTTTAGTAGTCCAGGATACAGTATTGCAAACACTTTCATCAAGAATTCAGACGTAGATTTGCGGTCTAGTTCACTTCCAAAGTCAGCATCAACTTAACAAGTTAAATGTTCATCAATGTCTTTCTTATAGCGTAGGGTTGTATTTATAGTTGCTTTAATGTATCGCAGTATTCGTTTAAGTTCCTTTCAATGAGCTTCCGTTTTTTCATGTTGGTATCGGCTGAAATAATTTACAGCAAAGTTCAAGTCTGGTCTGGTAGTGAGCGTAGCGTACATTAAACATCCCACCAATTCTCTGTACGGCTTCGATTCGTCCAGCGGTGTGTTATCATCAGGAATGGGTGTTGTTTCCATAGGAGTTTTGGTTGGATTGCTGTCCTACATGTTGAATCTTTTAAGCATTCTTTCTAGGTAAGCCTTTTGGCTCAAATGAAGTTCTCCATTCACTCTATCTATGCTAATACCGAGGAATGATTTAAGTTCACCCAAGTCTGACATGTGGAATTTTTTTTTTCAGCGAATTTTTTATATCATGAATTTTATTCATTTTATTTCCTGCAAGGATAATTCGTCAACATAAAGTAAAAGGAATATACATACGTCTCCTGTTTTCCAAGTATAAAGACATTTATCCACTTCGGATCGAGCAAATTCAAGTTCAGTCATATAGCTGTCAAATGTTTTGTTCCAGGCCCTTGGAGCTTGCTTCAGGCCATAGAGTGCTTTATTGAGCCTGAAGATGGAATAATTTTTGCCATCAAATCCCTCTGGTATTTTCATATACACCTCCTCCTCAATTTCACCATAAAGGAACGCATTCTTTACATCCATATGGCTTGTGAATAAGTTCCTTTTGACAATGATTGAAAGAAGAGTCCTCAGAGTAGTAAGCCTGGCCACAATTGCATATGTTTCTTCATAGTCATATCCATTCTTCTGTGCACAGCCTTTAATCACCAACCGAGCCTTATATCTTTCGATATGACCACTTTTATTTCTTTTAACCTTGAATATCCACTTGTTATTTAGTAATCGTTTACCTTGAGGAAGGTCAGTTAATGTCCAAGTGTTGTTCTGTACTAACGCGTCCATTTCATCTTGTACCGCTTGCATCCATTTGTCCCTGTCTTGGCGCAATTTGATGTCTGCAATATTTTCTGGTACGCCTTCCACGTACGCTTCTGCATTTAATGCTAAGACGGCATAGTCATCCAGATAACGTGGCTTGGCATGGAATCTTGAGGATTTTCTAGGTGTTTCTATGTTTTCGGGTCGCTGAGGTGTCTCAAAATGGTCATCATCGTTTTCTTCTTCGCTGTTCTCGTTTATCGCATCACCTTTGAGTTGCCCATCTTCGGTTTATTCAAGTGAGTTACTTTTATTAGTATGGTGCTCCTCCTCCGAATGTATCCACTGTTCGCTGCTAAGGCCATCAAAAACAAATTTCGTTTCATCGAAAACCACGTCTCTTCCAAAAACAATTTTCTGGTCTTCGATACTCCAGAGTTTGTAGCCATTCGGACAGTAGCCGACGAAATAGCACTTAAGTGACCTCGAGTCGAACTTACCTTGGATTATTTGTTTGGGAATTCTCAGATAGGCGATACACCCAAAAACTTTGAGTTTTCCGACATTAGGTTTTTCACCATACCAAAGTGAGCCCGGAACTTTACCATTCAGCGCTACTGTTGGGCTTCGATTACACAAGTAAATTGCTGTTTGAACCGCTTCAGGCCAAAAAGTTTTCCCAAGCTGACAATTTAGCAACAGGCACCTTGCCTTTTCTATAATAGTGCGGTTCATCCTCTCTGCTACTCCGTTCTGTCCTGGACTATATCTGATTGTAAACTCAAACTGAATTCCTTTGCTTTCAAAGAATTCTTTTGTTTCTTTAGAGATGTATTCTCTACCATTATCACATCGGAATCGACTCAATTTTAAGTTGAAGTGGGCCGTTGCCATAGCTTCAAAACACTTGAAATAATGTAGCACTTCTGATTTCATCTCCAAAATGTAACTAGCAGTAAAGTGCGTGTAGTCATCTTTGAATGTAAGCACATACCTCTTAGAATCATGAGACGTTGGAGTGACAGGACCGATGACATCACTGTGTACTAACTGCAATGGACGTGTTGCTCGACTGCGTTGCTGGTTATGTGGTTTTCTTGTCTGCTTTCCCTCGATGCATACTTGACACCTTTCCCTCGGTGATTTTGAGAAGTCAATTTTTATTCCGACGGTCTGGCATTCCATCTTCTTTATATCATCGTAGTTCAGGTGTCCTAGTCTTTTGTGCCATAGATCGTACCCTTCAGATTGTGCACTTAAATTTGCCAGAGGTAGTTGACTTAATTTGAGCTCGTACAGCTGAAGTTTATTTCTAGTGGCTACTGCTACTGTGTTATTTCCTTTGCTAACGATTCCACAACCTTTTTCAAATGTGACACGGAATCCATTCATTTCCAGTTTTCGTACAGAAAGTAGGTTATGTTCCAAATTTGACACAGACAGAACATCCTTCACTGTAATAGGGTTGACCTTTCCATCAACAATGCACAATAGTTGAATTTCACCAATTTCATTTGCTTCTAGAAACGCTCCAGACTTTGCAACTTTAATTTTAATTGGAACTTCAAGTTTTCTCAAATTGTTCAGGACAACGTTGCTGTTGATCAGGTGCTCCGTGGCGCCAGAATCAAGAAACCACTTGATAAAATTTGTGTTGCTCTCAGTTGTTGTTGAGAAGCAAAATCCACTTGAATTTGTCTTGCTTTCAATGTCGGTGACTACATTTGCACTTTGTGCATTCTTGATTTTCATGTCGTTTATTTTCTTTCTATACAGTCTGCCTGTTTGTGTCCAACTTTTCCACACCAGTTGCATTTGTAAGGGAACCTGCTGGATGATCTGTTAACTACTTCTGTTTCTTCGTCCTAAAGTCTATTCTTAACAAAAGAGAGAGTTAAGGTATCACCTGAAAGAGTTTCGATGGCGGTGACCACATTGTCGAACTCAGATGGCATGGTCAGTAACAAATGGAAAACTATATCCAGCTCTTCTAGTGCAGCTCCTGTGGAACGAATGTTTCGTACAATTCAGTCGAATTTCAAAAAGTGATTTGCGAGCGTGTTGTGTCATGCGTCCAACTTCATGTAAAGAAGTGACTTCCGTATAAGTAGCTGACTCGCAATTCCTCTTCTTTCGAACGTTTGACAAAGTGTCGCCCACAAATCAAAGGCGTTGGTTTTATCTTTTGCATATTCCAAGTGGCTGTCTGCAATCCGTTGTATGATTTGAGACATGCATTTTTATCTCGTTTTGCGTGGAGGTTTTTTTTCCTTCTTTCGCTTCGACTTCAGGAGGATTGTCTGTCGCAAGAATCCTCACCATTTCTGCATGGTCCTCTTCGATGTATGGAATAAGCTCCATTTCATTTAAGAGTGTCTCCATCCTGAACTTCCAATTTTGAAAGGCAACAGTTTCTTTTCTTTTTTTAATGAAGTTCCTTTTTTTATTTTTATTGCGAGCTGGGCCCATAATCTGTTGAAGGTGGTGAAATAAAAATGGAACAAAATTACGAAAAAAACTTTATACAGTTTTATTTAATAAAAGAAAGAAATTATATATATATGAAAGTATATACGATATTAAAAAGAAAAAGACATTTTTATATTCGAACGTGACAAGAATTCACACAAAACAGGAAAAAAGAAAAAGTTGTGTCTTCAGAGGCGAATTGTGTTCAGCGTTCAGAGAATGATGGGTTTGCAAATAATGAAAGAATTCACACGATGCAGTTAAAGTGCTAATTTCAACAGGTTTGATCACTTTTTAAACAGGGTGATCTTTTTTTTGATATTTTTGGCGAAGAGACAGATCATTGTATCATTGATTGTAGGTGTAGTGTGAACACTTAGATGGATTGTTTAGACGCATAGACCAATTAGCATACGATTGATCACTCTTTGTTGGCGCGCTGTGATCTCGTGGCGAGGTATGCTTTAGATGGAATTCGTCGGAAGTTTTTTTTTTATTTTTCGTTAATTCGCATGAATCGGCAACGTAAGCGCATGGCTTACTAATGACAAAATTTGCCAAAGGGGATGGAACGAGCGTGATTCGCTCAAGATTTTTGGGTCGATAATTGCGGGAAAATACAATTTTTTTAAAAGAAAAATTACACACGTTTTATTTAAGTGTTTGGACCGTGTCCCCACATCGAGGATCTATTCGTGGACGTTTAGCTTCTTTTTTTCGACCGCACTGTTTTAGTCTTAGTCAGAGAGAAAGAACTAATAGAGAGAGTCAAATTTCCTCATCTCCGTCCCCTCGAAACCTTTTGTTTACATTTTTTATAACGTGTTGAATTCTTATCGGTGTGTACATGTTTTCACCTCGGGCAGTGCAAAACAACAAAAAAGGTGGTGAGTATGCACATCTTCTTGCATATGTATTTGTCCCCACATTTTTTTTAATATGGAGTTAATAATTATACATATGCAAGATGGTGCGCAAGTCGCAACATCGTAGCTTGTAGGCTAAAGGAGAGCCACCGTCGAATTTGACTCTCTCTATTAGTTCCTTCTCTCTGGTCTTAGTACCCAACTGAACTGCCGAGTGACGAGCGTAATTTTTAATGGCGCAGTATTTCCTCACCACTACCATCAAGGATTCGTATCCATGATTGTTCCTAAGCACTTCCGTTTGAGCTTTTGTGATCTAGATTTTAATCACAAACTTAATTTAAAGATCTTAAAATTCAATTGGGAATTTATTAAAAATATGTGTTTTTAATCAAAATCTTACAAACTCGGGATTCCCGGAAGTCATCCATAATTTTCACCCACAGAGATTTGTGACCACTTTTTCGTTCTCTTTTAAGCTCGTTAAGTCCTTTCTTTTCCACCATCATCTTTGAAGTTTTAAAGAGTTTTCGCTAAGTTGATAGGGTTCGGAAGTTTTATTTTGGTAATTAATTTTCAGCAAAAAAAAAAAAAAAATTGTGGTTGAGGTTGAGGGCTGATTTTCTACACGTATTTAACTTCAAGGTTTCGTCTTTTTCTTGTGCCTCTTGAATCTGTTTGAAGCAGGAAGATCGGAAAGAGTTTCGACAGCGTATACTCCTAGATCTGCTTCTAGGTCCGTTTCACCCAATTTATTAATCGGTTGGCGGGAAAGTGCATCCGCTGAAATGAGCTATTTGCCTGATATGTATCTAATTTGAAAACGGAACTGCATAACTCTCATTCTCATTCTTTGAAGTCTGCGAACTGGGTCGTTGTGGTTTTTAGCTGTATATCGATACAAGGGGTTGGTGGTCGGTGTCCACTTCAAACTGCATACCCACCAGGTAATTTTGAAATCTTTCGCAAGTCCAAGTAAGTGCCAATCTATGCGTATCGCTTTTCATTGTCCGAGAAAGTACGTGAAGCGTAAGCGACTGATCTCAGCTTTCCTTCTCCTTCAACCCGCTGCAAAACGGCACCTTTGCCGAATGAGGATGTATCTGCTGAGACGATTGTACGAAGTTTCGGGTTGAACGGTATGAGTGTTGGATGAGATGTTAGTATAGCTGCTTGAATTTTTCAAATATGGAATTCTGCACTGAAAAACTGTTTTGCTACGTAAAAGTTCGTTAATTGGATGCAATAATTGAGATAAATTTGTAACGAATTTACCTAGATAGCTTACCAGTCATAGAATTTGGCACAGTTCTGATACATTTGATGGACGTTGAAATTTCTGGATTGCTTTGATCTTGCACGATGCCTTGTTGATCAATTTGGTGTCCAACGAATATCACACTGTTTTGGTCGATTGAACATTTATCTTTGTTGAGGGTAATACCTGTTTATTTCAGTCGCGTTAGTACTTTTCTCAGCTTCATGTCGTGTTCTTCTATTGTTGTACCATATACCAAGATGTCATACATGTGGCATATGACTCCAAGTAAATTTTAAAGAATTCCTTGGATCTTGTGTTGAAAGTGCTCAGGTGCAGATGTAATTCCAAATGGGAGGCACTGAAAACAAAAACGACCAAAAGGAGTTAAAAACGTAGTAAGTAATTGACTTTTTGGTGCTAGTTTGATCTGCTAAATTCCTGAATTAGCAACGAGTTTCGAAAAATATTTAGCATTTGCTAGTTCCGCTAAGGAATGTTCTGGTACTAGGATCTCTTTTAACACTTGCGTTTAGGTTGTTGAGATCCACACATATCCCTATGTCTCCGCTAGGTTTATTAACGATTTGGTTGGTTTTTCAACAGCTTTAATAACGTTTTCTCGTATCATTTCGTTTTATTTTTGTCTAAACTTATGCATTAGGGGAATCGGAACTCTTCTCGCAGAATTTACAGCGAATGGTGTAGCATTTTCCTTTAACTCAATAGCGCAAAGTTATATCTATATATTTATAACATATTGTAAAAGAGAATACTTTTACTGTTTACTTTCATTTGACTTTTTGCTCCCGTAGAAGATCTCTTGTTTTCTCCCTCCCGGTGAGTGAAACTTTTACATATGTTCTGCCATTGAAGCATTCTGAGACTGCATTGTATCCCAACAATTTTGCCTACCATTTCATGCCACCAACATCTTACTGAGGGACTGAGCTATATTGTTGCCTACATACATGCCAAAGAAAATACACTTGCGTTGAATTATACTTTCGATCCCGCTGAAGGTTTTCTACTTTCATCCCTCCCCGTCCAAACATTTTGCCTATCATAAACTTGGAATATAGAGCACACTTGCTGCTCTTTGCGAGCTCTGTTTATCGCTCGTGCTTGGATTCTTTGCTTTCCGTTTTCCCTGGTGAGTGATAATTTTGTATATGTTCTGCATGAAGTTTAAGGAGACTGCATTGTATCCAAACATATCTTACTGCCATTTCATACTGGATGGTTCCTGCCTGGATGATTGAGATGTGCCTGCTGAGCATCAACATTTTTCTCGTTGACCATGACAAGTTGTTTTGATTAACTTAATAATTAAAACAACAACTTTTCGAAACAATCTGTCATCTGAACTCAACATCTGTAATCTGTCATCAATCAAAATCATCTGTCATCTACCACAATACCGACTATTCATCTTCACATTGGTTTGTGTATTAACTAAATTGATATCTAATTTTGGGGTACACTTAGAACCAACATTGCTAATTTAAATTTTTAACTAATAATTTTTAAACACCATTATAAACATGACAAAGTGCGCATCTTGTGACAACATATCTGACTACATGATTGATTCCATCATATGTTACGGCAACTGCCGACGGTGCTTCCATGTTAAATGCATTGATGCACCTTTTAGCACTATCAAATTATTTGGTAAAAATAAGACATTCTACTTTTTTTGTGATGATTGTGACCCGTTTGCATACACGAATGTAGCGCGAGACGTTATACAAAACACTAGACAACTGGAAAACTTGAACCGACAATTAACCCAACTTTCAGAAAAAGTTGATAATTTAAGTGCCAAGCCTGAAGACAGCATTATACTAACGTGGAGTAAGGCAAAAAATAAAAACACAAACACTCTCTCAAACAAAGAACCTTTTACTAAAAGAACATCTAAAAGAACATCTGAAGTACTTGACAATCCGATTGAAATTCAACAATCTAAGAAACTAGCTAGTTCTATATTCGAATCATTTATTCCACCTCGTTCCATTTCTGATTTTAACTTCAATAATGGTGTGCCTGTACCATCAAGCCTTCTTCCGCCACTGCCATCATCGTCTTCGTCAACATCACCTTTGTCAACATCACCATCGTCGTCGTCACCATCGTCGTCGTCACCATCGTCGTCGTCACCATTGTCGTCATCATCGTCGTCATCATCGTCATCATCATCGTCATCATCGTCATCATCGTCATCATCGTCATCATCGTCATCATCGTCATCATCGTCATCATCGTCATCATCGTCATCATCGTCATCATCGTCATCATCGTTATCATCGTCATCGTCGTCATCATCGTCATCATCGTCATCATCATCGTCATCATTGTCACCATTATTATCATCATTATTACGATCATCAATATCATTACCATCATCCAAAACTCCTCCTACAATCTCATGTTCAGACGCTTTAAGGTCTTCATCTAACCAAAATAATCAAGAAAATGATTACATATCTCCCATTACGTCAGGCTTAAGAGCTGTTGAAGGTCAGAAAATTGTATTTATCTCTAAGCTCCATCCCTCAACCAATGCTCTAGACATAAAAAAACATATATCCACAATAATTGGTCCACAATTGAAGCTTCAAGTTGAAAAGATGATCCACCGCAACTATTCAAAATATTCTTCGTTTAAAATTCGTGTTCCTGACTCCTACTTTCACTTACTGAATTCTTCTTCGTCCTGGCCTAATGGAATAATTTTCCATGAATTCGACAACAACTTAAACAAGAGACCCCAGAACCCTTTTCGTCAAATTCGGACAATGCGGAATCAACATCTGAGCAGCTCAAACAAATTTTAGTCTACTACCAAAATGTAAATGGACTTCGGACAAAGACTAATATGGTCTATAAAAATGTAAACAACCTTCCCCACGATGTCATTATACTAACAGAAACTTGGCTCAACTTTTCTATTCTTGACTCGGAGCTTTTTGATGCATCATATCAAATTTTCAGACGTGATCGACATGATGAAGAAGACTCTAATGTTGTCGGAGGAGGAATTCTTTTTGCGATCAAGACCTCACTTACGTGCTACCTGATAGATGACTTTCGTGCCACAGGTGTCGAAGCTCTATGTATATACCTCCAAGTTCAAACAATGACGCTTATGAAAAGTTAAATGACTGCATAGAAAATATTTATGTACTTATGGAACCCGAAGATGAAATTTTGATCGTAGGGGACTTTAATCTACCAAACCTTAATTGGACAAAAATTGATGACGACAACTTCCATGTCCCAATAAACGCGTCAAGTCTTAATGAACTAACATTTATAGATGGTATGTCTTCGTGTGGTTTGAGTCAATTCAATGGATTGAGAAATCGTTTTGAAAAAATTCTTGACTTAGTGTTTTTCGCCGATACAATTAACAACGAAATTTCTGTTTTACCTGCTACTGTTAAACTAATTGACGAAGATCGACATCATCCTGCATTAGATATTTCACTAGGTTCAAACATGTCTTCTCCTTACAGTTACAATATTAACAACAAACTTGAATTTGACTTTTCTAAATGTAATTTTGTAGATCTTTTTGATATGTTAATAACTGTAAATTGGAATCAATTATTTTGTAATTGCAATATTGATGTTATGTGTAATAATTTTTATAGAACTCTTTTTAACTGCTTTTACGAAACTATTCCTTTAAAAAGATCACGTTTTGCTTCAAATGCACCACCATGGTTTGATACGCGTATTAAAAACTTAAAAAATAAAAGGAACAGGGCTTGGGTAAAATATAACATAACTAGAACTGACGATGATTACAGAACTTTTTTAATTCTAAAACAACTTTTCACTGATTATTCTAACACTCTATATGACGATTATATTTGTAAAATAGAACATGGTATTAAATCTAATCCAGATAGTTTCTGGAATTTCGTTAATAGTAAAAGGAAAACATGTGGCTATCCGAATTCGATGTCAAATAATTCGTCAACTAGTCATGATCCAAAGGTTATTGCAAACATGTTTGCTAATCAATTCAAAGAAGCATTTGAAGAATCAGACTTTAATAATTCCTCTTCTTTTTCTTCTTCTTCTGACAGTTTTACTCATTTAAACGCAATTAATTTCGAAATAAGTGAGGACGCAGTTGCTCAACATTTATTAAAACTCGATGAGTGCTTTACTCCTGGCCCCGATGGTGTTCCATCTTATATATTAATAAAATGTGCTTCCTATTTGACATATCCGTTATGTGTTCTCTTCAATGAATCCTTAAAAAGTTCAATTTTGCCTGTTATCTGGAAAAGTTCATTTATTATTCCCATACATAAAAAAGGCCCAAAGAATGAAATAATGAACTATAGGCCCATTGCTAAACTATCTGTGATACCTAAACTGTTTGAGTCAATTGTGAGTAATGTTCTTTCTTTTCATTGTAGTTCTATTATTTGTGATAGCCAGCATGGCTTTGTCAAAAAGAGATCCACTGTTACTAATTTATTTAACTTCGTGTCCTTTTGTCTAGATGTATTTAAAAAACGCGGGCAAGTTGATTGCGTATTTACTGACTTTAGTAAAGCCTTTGACAAGCTATGTCACAATACACTAATTCTAAAACTATACCATCTAGGATTTAACAACAATTTTATAAATTGGATTTCTTCATACTTAAAAAATCGTCGTTATTCTGTCTTGTTTCGTAATGAAAGTTCAACTCAATTTGTTGTCAATTCTGGCGTCCCTCAGGGCAGCCACTTAGGTCCTGTTTTATTTGTTTTATTTATTAACGACTTGGTTTCAAACTTAAAAAACTCGTCTGTCCTTGTTTATGCTGATGACATTAAGCTTTTCAAAAGTATAAAATCCTCCTCTGACTGTTTATTATTACAAGAAGACTTAACAATATTTAGGGAATGGTGCAATAAAAACCGACTTGTTTTAAATGTTGACAAATGTAAAACTATGAGTTTTACACGTAAAAAATTTCCGTTTTTGTACAACTATACGTTTGATTCTTGTCCGTTATGTAAGGTTTCTATGTTTTCTGACTTAGGTATTATTCTAGATCCCAAATTATCATTTAATGATCATTTAAATTATATTATTAAAAAAGCCAATAGGGTTCTTGGATTCATTAAAAGATTCGGTCGTGATTTTCGGGACCCTTATGTTCTTAAACTTCTATTTATTTCGTTTGTTAGACCAATTCTAGAATATGGCTGTGTAGTATGGTCACCTTATTACTCAATACATGTTACAAGAATTGAAGCGATCCAAAAAAGGTTTCTGCGTTTCTGTCTTCGGTCTCTTCCATGGGCAAGGGAAAATCTACTTCCGCCTTATTCTCAAAGACTAGCTTTGATCAGCCTCCCTTCTTTGACTAGCGACAGAAAGTATATACAATTTTGTTTTATTGTTGGGATTATTAATGGTTCGATATCATTACCATCAGTTCTAAGTAAAGTAAATTTCAGTTTCAGTCGTTCAAGTTTAAGGCGACAGCAACCTATTATTCAAATATTTAGCAGATCAAACTATGGTGTATGTAGCCCATTCAATCAATTAATAACAATTTATGACGAGTTTCTTTTTTGTTTAGAATCTGTAAATGATAATATAAAATGTATTAAATTTAAACTTATGTTTTTCAACAATGTTTAATAATAATTGTAAATTATGATATTAGATTATATTAGATTATAAGAACTATTTTTTTTTTTTTTTTTAACATTGTTATCGTTAGATTTTAACGAAATAAATAAATAAATAAAAAGCGCAGTCTCCAGGTAAACATCCAAGGTCTCTAAAGAGCTCTGGAAAATCTTTGTTTATATCGACTCCGGTTACCTCGTTATCGCCTTTGTTTCTTAAGAGCTGATTTAATCGTGAGATTATATTTAAATTTTCGCCATCCCTAAGACTTAATAGGGGAGTTTGCACGTGGTCTAATACGTAAACAATTGTTTTTATTCCAATTCACTGTCAAATTTTCCCCAAATTCTAAGTACATTTCCTGTAGGAACAGTGAGCACACGATCTGTTCTTGTTAACTTCATCGTTTTTAACTTTGATTTAAAAAGAGAAGATGGGAAAATCGTGACTGGAGCTCCGGTGTCGACTAAAAATTTAACGGTACATTATCCACCAACACATTTACATGCCACTGTGTATGAGACAATTTGCTTTCAGAGACATTTCCTAAAAAAGTATTTACTTCATGTACGGGACTTTTATATGCTTTACATACTTTAGCAAAGTGATTCCACTTTTTCCATAGCCGGGCATTGTGAATGCCTGTGTCTGCTGTTGCCACAGCCTGTGCCTACGTTCTGTGACCCTCGCGTCGATAAAATTGGACGAGAAACGGTGAAAAGTGGAACAAAACTCATACGATTTGTTTCAAATTTCAATGTTTCTCCACTACTTTTGTCGATGCGAGAGTTACAGAACGTAGACACCGTGCAAGTTTTATTTTGTTGGAAGCTTAGAATAAGAAGATAAGGAAGAGGTATACATCACATATACAGTGTATGTGTAATTAAAAAAAAAAAGGTGCCTATCTATCATTTTGCCGAAAGTTTTTCGAGATTTTAAATCGTTAATACAGTGAAAAAAGATAATTAAACTAAATAAAAAAATGAAATAAAAGTGAGAAATAGTGAAAACTTTCAGTACTTTATTATTAAAAACATAAAACAACATGCGGTGCTGTGTTAAATTGTGTAAAAACACCTATAATATGGAGTTAAAAATCTTTTCATTCAACGGGCTGATTATATCTCAAATTCCACATAAATTAATGTGAAGTGATGTTTTTCTATGTAAATACATTATCCTTGAATACTTTAAAATTGATATTTCATAGCATTTTGCTATAAAAAAGCCTAATTTGTTGAAAATGCAAATATACTTTGAAACGTGATATGTCATGTGCCTATCTGTCAAAATAAAATTCTCGCCCAGGATCGAATTAGCTTTTGTTGGTGATGGCAAGACGCTCGTAGTGCCCGTAGTGCAGAGTAATTTTACTTTCTTTATGTGGAATAACAGACACAACTGACCTGTCAAATGAACAAAAGTTGCAATGCTTTTACAGGATTTAACGGAGCACCGCATGTAGTTTTATATTTTTATTTCAATGAAGAATAGCATATATTCACGTTATTTACTTTTATTTCACTTTTATTTACTAAGCTTTTTTTTCTATTTTGACGACTTAAAATCTCAAAACACATTCCTCAAAAAAACAGCAAAAAATTCGCCTCATGATTTAGCTGTCTATCTGCATGCCTTTCCTGTGTGAATGCACTGTGTTTATGTAACTCACACTATTTTGAAAAATGCTTCACTTTTTCCTCGATATGCCCGTTCCTCTATTTCTTCTTCTAAGCACGGTTGCCACTTTGGTCATTTGTGACCAAATTTGGTCATTATTTTTTCACTTGGGCACATAGTATTTTTTTTATTCTTGTGTAAACCTTGTATTTATCAAGAACTACTCAGAATAAAAACAACTGAAGTAATTTAACATAAACGCAATTCATTTATTCAAACAAGCTCTCTAACGACATCTACATACCACGGTGATCTAAACACGTCACACGACTGACTCTCGGACGGCTGTACTTGTGTACCAGGTCTCTCTGTGCAAGTGCTTTTAGGACCTGTTTGTACCGGTCTCCACCGAACCTGTTTGCACAGGTCTCCACAATTCTATTTGGTCATTTTTTTACGAAAAGAAAAAGAAACTCCACTTTAATTTTTTGGCAAACTAAAACTTATACTGTGATCTCATTTTAAAATGCTGTGAAAAGTTAATATTTTTATGATTCGTTACTTTTATTTATTTATGTTAATCTAATTCAATTAAGTTTGCTAGGTACCTACTTTGTGAATTTGTTTGTACCGGTTTTTTATTTTTTATTATTAATAATTCAAAAAAAATAATATTTCATTTTGCACAGATGAAGAATATGTAAAAAAAATGTGATGAATTCGTATTTCAGACTTAAATTATTTTTAGTAATAATTCTGTAAGTTATTTCATATTGTTGATGTTAATTTCGGCTACTATATGTGTATTGTTTTAATGTATTTTGTGAATAAAAGCCTGATGATGAGCGTAAACATGCTCGAAACGTCACATAAAAATAAATAAATAACATCTTTAACTTGTCCTATAGCCCACTTAACATATGAAAATTATTTAATTATTTTAGTCATTTTTAGCTACAGTTGGTCATTTTTATTTTCAATTTTAGACACGAACTTTATTTTCAAGTGGCAATCGTGCTTCTAAGGTTGGAAGTTTCGTTTGCATTGGTAATTGCTAGTCAATGGTTGATTTTTACCGTTGCTGTTATTTTTCGAATCTGCTTTGTTGTTTTTATTTGTGTGGACACTATGTATGCTGCTGTTGTTTCTAGTTGTTTGAGAAAAGAGTTCTTGTTGTTGCCTATGTACAGCATCGCTTTGCCTAGCAGTTCGAATCGCACTTTAAAGGGTTAGGTGTGATTCCAACTGTAATTTTTCTGACAACCGTTTGTCACGAACACTAACAACGACGTGCCTATCTATCATTTTGCCGAAAGTTTTTCGAGATTTTAAATCGTTAATACAGTGAAAAAAGATAATTAAACTAAATAAAAAAATGAAATAAAAGTGAGAAATAGTGAAAACTTTCAGTACTTTATTATTAAAAACATAAAACAACATGCGGTGCTGTGTTAAATTGTGTAAAAACACCTATAATATGGAGTTAAAAATCTTTTCATTCAACGGGCTGATTATATCTCAAATTCCACATAAATTAATGTGAAGTGATGTTTTTCTATGTAAATACATTATCCTTGAATACTTTAAAATTGATATTTCATAGCATTTTGCTATAAAAAAGCCTAATTTGTTGAAAATGCAAATATACTTTGAAACGTGATATGTCATGTGCCTATCTGTCAAAATAAAATTCTCGCCCAGGATCGAATTAGCTTTTGTTGGTGATGGCAAGACGCTCGTAGTGCCCGTAGTGCAGAGTAATTTTACTTTATTTGTGTGGAATAACAGACACAACTGACCTGTCAAATGAACAAAAGTTGCAATGCTTTTACAGGATTTAACGGAGCACCGCATGTAGTTTTATATTTTTATTTCAATGAAGAATAGCATATATTCACGTTATTTACTTTTATTTCACTTTTATTTACTAAGCTTTTTTTTCTATTTTGACGATTTAAAATCTCAAAACACATTCCTCAAAAAAACAGCAAAAAATTCGCCTCATGATTTAGCTGTCTATCTGCATGCCTTTCCTGTGTGAATGCACTGTGTTTGTGTAACTCACACTATTTTGAAAAATGCTTCACTTTTTCCTCGATATGCCCGTTCCTCTATTTCTTCTTCTAAGCACGGTTGCCACTTTGGTCATTTGTGACCAAATTTATTTTATTTATTTATTTTATTTTATTTTATTTTATTTATTTAATTTGTTTTGCCTAAACAGTAAGATACAAAATCTTATAAAATAGTTTAAAGCTTCAAAATTGATCTTAAACAAAGAAATACTACGTAGAAGACAATGTTTAAATTTGATTTTAGTTTTGAATAAATAAGTGATTATATTTAAAAGTTAAACAATAGTTAAATTCAATTAATTTCTCTAGGTTATTCAGTATCGTGTTCTTTTTTGTATTAAAAATCTCCATATATAAATATTCTATAAAAAATTGTTATCTTCGGTATTAATAAGATTGGAAATAAATCAGTAAATCTCTGCGAAACTGTGCCTCACCTCTCAATTCCCTAACATGTCTTGGTAAAGTGTTCCACAGGCGGATGGAATTGATGAAAAACTGCCTCTTCGATACGAGACATTTATAACGCGGATGTATGAGAGTTAGAGATCTGTTAGAGGAACAAAATCTTAACCTATCAAAGAGATAGCTTGGTTGATGTGTTTGTATAATATTAAATAGGAATATTAACGTTCTAAATTGGAAAAAACGATCAAGTGAAATATTAAAGATTTGCCGTGAAAAATAAGTAATATGATCATATCTTTTTATGCCATATATGTAGCGGGCAGTGTTGTTGAGCGCAACATTAAGTTTTCTGCGACTGACCGCATCACAATCGTTAAAAACTTCACATCCAAATGTTAATATAGGTATAACCAGCGTTTTTGCAAGCATTAAACGTGTTTTTAAGGGGGTAAAATACTGTGAGGCCCATAGCATGCGGAGTACTCCATAAACTTTTCCTACTGCTGCATTGATGTGATTCTCCCATGTTAATCTTCTATTAAATAAGACTCCTAAATTTTTGACTGTTTCAACATATTCGATTGGAGAGTTGTTGAGGATTATGGTAGGAAAGTAAGAAAGATTCAAGTGGTTTTTACTAACAACAATGCATTTCGACTTTGCCGGGTTTAAAAACAAACCATTTCTATCTGACCATCGTGAGATTTTTTCTAGGTTAAAATTGATGGTATAAGCACAATCTTCAATTAATCCCAGAGGACAGCTTTTAAACAATTGAACATCGTCAGCATACATTTGAATATTGGAGGACGAAGTTACTGAGGGAAGTTCATTTATGTAGAGAGAGAAGAGAAGAGGACCAAGTATGGACCCTTGTGGGACTCCCCTAACTAAGGGTAAGAAGCTTGAAACGTTTTGTCCAGCCACGACCGCTTGTTTTCTATTAACAAGGTAAGACGACAGTAAGTTAGCAGCAGAAGTTGAAAACTTATACAGGGTTAAGAGTTTATGTCGAAGTATGGAATTATCAATAGTGTCAAAAGCCTTGGAAAAATCGAGAAGCACAAGAAAAGTGACATGATCGTCATCTAAAGCTTGTCTCATATCGTCCACCATGTTAATAACGGCCGAGATGCAGCTATGTTTTTGACGGAAGCCAGACTGGACAGGAGATAAGATTTTATGCCTTGAAATATGAGCTCCAATTTGCTTTTGGGCAACTCTTTCAAATACTTTTGATAGAAAGGGAAGGACTGAAATAGGTCTAAAATCATCACCTTTACGATTTTTAGGAATAGGTATTATCTTAGCCAATTTCCATTGGTTCGGAAAAATACCAGTCATTAATACGGTGTTGAAGGCATGTGTAATATAGGGCAAAATTACAGGCAGTATGGCCTTGATGAACACAGGATGTACTCCGTCAATACCAACAGCATTCGACTTAATGGACAAAAGGTACTCTAACACGTCAGTGCTGTTTATACATGAGAACTCAAAAGCGTTTTCTAGTAGATTCTGGGTAGTACAATAGATATTATTAGTACTTACTGTAGAACCAGTACTATAATTATAAGTATTAGTATTAGACGAGACAGGAAACGGTAGAGAAACAAATTTACGATTTAGTTCTTCAACATTAATATTTTCGACGCAAGAATTATTTTGTTTACCAATCCCCATTTTTTGTAAGTTATTCCACAACTGTCGCCCTTTTAATGAAGGGCTTAAGGTACTATTATACATGCGTATTTTTGAAGCCTTTATTTTACTAACAACTAAATTGCGCAACCTGCGATAGAGTTGATTGTGGACAAACAACCTAAAACGTCTCCATTGCCTATATGCTTGATCACGTTTAAGTAAAAGACACCTTATTTCGTTTGTAAACCAAGGACGTTCGCCTGGTAGGATGGTTTTACACCTGAGAGGGACATGATTATTATAGAGTGAGAGGATGTTATGTTTAAGAAAATCTATTTGATCATTCGAGGAGATTAGGTTGTAAATGAAACTCCAATTTACACTCCGAGTATTTCGCTCAAGACATTCATAGTCAATGCGTTTAAAATCCCTAAATTCGTATGAAGTAATAGGACAATCAAATCTGTAATCAAAAGTAAGAAAAATTATATCATGTTTTGAAAACCCTGGGGCAGATAGTTGGTCATAAAGTAGAACATTGTTTATATCATTAACGAAAAAAACGTCCAGTAACGTGCTTGATTCTCCTACGAAATGTGTCGCGCAGGTTGTGTTAACTGGGAACAAATTGAATGTTCTCATACCATCAACAATATGGCTTTCAAGCAGTAGGTTACTGTTAAGATCACCACAAATTATAATTTTAGAAGTGCACAAAATATTTTCTTCAAGTAGTGAGAATAGGGTGGTGGCATCTATATATCTGTTTGGTCTATATACTGAACCAATGATTAGATCACCACCTTCACTATCTGAAATTACGTTGACAAAAAGGAAATCGATAGCGCTTTCAACTTCCGATCTACAGATAAATTTGCATTTGATGCCTTCGCTAATGTAGATTGCTGTACCACCACCTCTTCTCCCATCGATCCTATCAGCACGGAAGAGTTTATATCCAACCAAACAACACATTCTATCATTCACATTGTCATTGAGCCATGTCTCAGTGACACATATGATATCGACCTTTGATCCCTCGAACAAATCCCTAAACTCGTCAATTTTAGCAAATAAGCTCTGAGCGTTTAAGTGACATACATGCAAGCCACTCTTTTGACTTACTAAGACACGCATCATACAACGAAGCGATTCCCCACTGCCCCCACCCGAAGAAACTCCACCAGATTCACCAACTTCTGTTATCATCATACAATAACAAAAAAAATGATAAATACCTGTCAAGGAGGATGAGTGGTGAAACAAGCCTCCAGAGCACAGACTTACCTTCAATCATTTCGAAGAGAATTTATTTTAGAAAAAAAAGAAAAAAAAAAGGAAATAGCTATTTGGAGAAAAAAAGTTTAAAGAGAAAAAAAAAAAAAAAAGAACGCTAATAAGAAGAAATAATGATTATAATGATACAATTTAGTTTAAATAGAAAAAATGTTGGTACCTATCGATAAGAAATAATATTAGAAAAAAAAATAGGAAAAGTTAATGTTTTTTTTTTTTTTTTAAAAAAGAGAGAATTAAATATATAGAGTTCCAAATAATTCATGGGTGGTTGGCAATTCCGTTCAAGTCATCTATGGTTTTGATTAGTACAGCTTCTGTGTCAGAGCGATGCTTAATATAAACCAAACCTCGCATAGTAAACACCGAGAAGATTATTTCTTGTTTTTTTTTCTGAAGTAACTGGCGCAGCAACATATTGTTTTTTTTTTGTCAGACATTCGCGAATGTAAATGGGTAATTGCGCGTTCAGACCATTAAGCCCTACATCACTTTGGCAAAGTTGTTTTTTCTTTTCATTACGACATTTAGTTATAGATGTTAATACATAGTTTTTATCATAAGCTGATCGAAATTTAATAATTATAGTGGTGTTGTTATTGTCACTTTTAATTGTCGGGCGAGTGCGAAAGATATCATTCAGAGTTGGTGGTTTTATCTGGATAATATGACAGAGATGATTAAAATAAGTTCGAAGGTTTTCATCGGGTGTATGGGGAATTCCAAACAGCACCGCATCACTCGCTATCCTTTTATTATCGTGGTCCTCAAGTGCGCTTTCGATCTCTTGTACCTTCTTTGAAGTGTTTGACAGTTCAGATTGCCAGGCAGACAGCTTAGTATTGGCATTCGATAATGAAGATTTAAGTTGAGTAATATCTGATTTAAGTTCGTTAATAACAGTGTTTGAAGTGTTGCTTGAAGACTCAAGCTGTGTGACCCTTGTGTTAATTTCAGAGATATTCGTATTAATTTCGGCAAATTGATTTTGCATGCTAAGAACAAGCTTTTCATTCTCTTCTTTTAGTTGTGAGGATATTAAAGAGATGATGCACTCACTTTGCTTTTTTAGTTTCTCGTCCATTATTTTCCACATCTTGCTGTCATCCAATGTCATATTTGTTGATTTCAGTTGTGTAGATCCCAAGGAAGTTCCAGGTGAGTTTGGTTGTGAATTAGGTTGGGTGTTTTTGTTTGAGTTGACTCGTTTTTTAATAAGATCTGACATTTGGTTATTATTGGTTGTAGGAAAATGTATGACAGACTAAGTTTGACAAGATTTGGTTCGGGACAGCACGACAAAGAAAACTGATTTTTTATTATTTCTCTTTTTTTTCAATTAATGAAAATTCAATGAATTCGGCACTAAACACCTTCCAATTAACAGCTTTTGTTAAAAAATATATTCAACTTTTGACTACTGCACTGTACTGAGATAATTTTGATAATTTATGTGATAACTAGAATAAAAATTTGCCCGCCAAAAAGAAACACGTCTATCCTGTAGCTCTCTTCATACTTCATTTGGTCATTATTTTTTCACTTGGGCACATAGTATTTTTTTTATTCTTGTGTAAACCTTGTATTTATCAAGAACTACTCAGAATAAAAACAACTGAAGTAATTTAACATAAACGCAATTCATTTATTCAAACAAGCTCTCTAACGACATCTACATACCACGGTGATCTAAACACGTCACACGACTGACTCTCGGACGGCTGTACTTGTGTACCAGGTCTCTCTGTGCAAGTGCTTTTAGGACCTGTTTGTACCGGTCTCCACCGAACCTGTTTGCACAGGTCTCCACAATTCCATTTGGTCATTTTTTTACGAAAAGAAAAAGAAACTCCACTTTAATTTTTTGGCAAACTAAAACTTATACTGTGATCTCATTTTAAAATGCTGTGAAAAGTTAATATTTTTATGATTCGTTACTTTTATTTATTTATGTTAATCTAATTCAATTAAGTTTGCTAGGTACCTACTTTGTGAATTTGTTTGTACCGGTTTTTTATTTTTTATTATTAATAATTCAAAAAAAATAATATTTCATTTTGCACAGATGAAGAATATGTAAAAAAAATGTGATGAATTCGTATTTCAGACTTAAATTATTTTTAGTAATAATTCTGTAAGTTATTTCATATTGTTGATGTTAATTTCGGCTACTATATGTGTATTGTTTTAATGTATTTTGTGAATAAAAGCCTGATGATGAGCGTAAACATGCTCGAAACGTCACCTAAAAATAAATAAATAACATCTTTAACTTGTCCTATAGCCCACTTAACATATGAAAATTATTTAATTAGTTTAGTCATTTTTAGCTACAGTTGGTCATTTTTATTTTCAATTTTGGACACGAACTTTATTTTCAAGTGGCAATCGTGCTTCTAAGGTTGGAAGTTTCGTTTGCATTGGTAATTGCTAGTCAATGGTTGATTTTTACCGTTGCTGTTATTTTTCGAATCTGCTTTGTTGTTTTTATTTGTGTGGACACTATGTATGCTGCTGTTGTTTCTAGTTGTTTGAGAAAAGAGTTCTTGTTGTTGCCTATGTACAGCATCGCTTTGCCTAGCAGTTCGAATCGCACTTTAAAGGGTTAGGTGTGATTCCAACTGTAATTTTTCTGACAACCGTTTGTCACGAACACTAACAACGACGATCGTAAATCATTTCATCGCAAAGGGAACTGTACTCACAATTAGCAGATAATGTGTTAAAGAGCCGTAATAAAATCCTCTATTTTCTCGCTTTCTGTCTGGTTTCTCGAGTTGAATTTTACACATTCGTAGATGACATTTCGCTTTATGATTAAATGATTTTCGAAGGCTTCCATTACGTCTGCGTAGCTTGCAGGCTTAAAGAAAGATACCTCGTCGCCTTGTGGACCCATAAGATATATCAGTGTGTGGACCTGTTCACTGCTCGGTTTGTTCAATAAACCTGATGCGATCCGAAATCACTCGAAGCGTTGCTTCCACTTTGGCCAGTCATCTGGGAAGAAAGAAAACTGCTCTGGTGCTTGGACTGTGAAGTTGCTTACATTCACTGCAGTGTTAAATATGGGTAAACATGGGGCGTCTTCTGTCATTATTATTAATTTTTTTAAAACAAAATAACTAATATTTAATATCTAACTTAATTCTTCGCGTAACAGCTGCTACATATATTGTTCTCGTTGTTTAATAGCCCCGTTTTATTATCGCAAATAACCCATATGGTTCACTCCGATATAATGGGTGATATGCATAAAACATAGTAAATGCTTTTACTAAAGAATTTTAAAGTAGTTACTTTTTTTGATATGCATAAAAATGCAGTAAATACTTAAAATCCAGTATTTACTTTGGGGTATAGCACTTACTTTTTTCGGATGAATTTTTTCAGTAAAAACTTTATTCCGCATGCACTAAAAATAGTAAGTACTTTATTTCTGTAGGAATTACTTAATTTTTTCAAAGTTGCAAAATAGCAACTTGAACATTTTAAAGTACATACTTTTTTGCTTTAAACCACCAATTAGGTTGCTTTGGAACCAGAAAATAATAGTCTTCAATCGTATTTTTGGCTACTGTGTTTATTGAAATTGGGATTGCCATAAATATTTACCGAGTTATTTGCATACTTCATTGAAACGCCATTGCAATTAGCCTTGGAAGACTATCGATTAGATCTATATGAAGAGCATATTTTGATTTCTTGGAAATGACTTTTATCATTTAATTGTTTTTGGTTATTTTGGAAACTTATTTAAATAAAAGATTTATTCGCTTCAGAAAAAAAACCATTACTATATTATTTATGAAGTTGAAGATTGCTGCATCCGAAGTTTTTTTTTATCTTTAGACTTGCAGCTCTCGATAAGTATCAATGCTATTGAAAAAATTTAAACACCAAAATGTTGAAGGCAAGTTTTTCCGGGGCGATGTCCGTTACTTTTTATGAATTTTTTTTCACTGAGTTTCTAAACTTTTTAAGTCATATTTTTTTTTAGACGTGCAGCTAGACCATAATAAATGTTTTATAAAAAAAAAAAGAAAATTGCACTATGTAGAGCGAACGTTTCTCTAGGGGCGATGTTGCTTATTTTTTTTATTTTCTTATTGAGCTTTTTTGACCATAAAACTTAAAAGGAAATACAGGCAAGTTTAGACCCTTATAACTTCGGACCAACGAATGGTAGATAAAAAAAATTACATGCACAAATTAGATTTCCGAAACTCTAGAGGCGATGTTTTTTATTTTTTTTTTATTTCTTAAGTCTTTTATTCTTGCCTAACAACAAATTATAACAAAATGGTAATGATCTTGATCCGAAGTTATAACAAATGGTTTATGTAGGTATTTATTTTAGATAACTAAACAAAAAATATATACAATTTTTTCAGGTTTTTTTGGAAATCCTGGTTTTCAGGTTTGTTATTCGGGAAAGTATACATATATTTATAAGCTAAGTCGAAATACTGTTTCAGAACAGTTAATATTTTTTTGCAAACTAATAAAAGATTGAGCCATTTGATAAAATTTCCATCAAATTATGAAGAACAACTGGATGCAAAAGAGGAATGGTTTAGCAAATACATCTTTTCATCATATATAGAGGAACCTGGAATGTAGGTACTCATGTTGAAAAATTGAAACCTTTATTCCATTCGGAAGAATCCATTAATTGGAAAGAATATCCACCCAACAATACCCAAGCAACATCTGATCTAATTGAATATTGTATGTCAAGTGTTAATCTTTTAAAAATTGTGTTTATTAGCAAGAAATAGTAGAAAAAACAGTATTTACTTGAATTTCCGATGAATTCTTAGTATTTACTTGGATGAATTTAGTATCTACTGATAGTATTTGCCTGCAAGTATGAACTTAATTTTATGCATACGAAATGAAGTAAATACTTTGAATCTAACCTTTTACTAAAAGTTATAATTTTTACTTTAACCTTATACTTTAAGTAATTACTTCCGTTTTATGCATATCAGCCAATAAAACGATACGGATCCAAATGAAAACAGTGTTGTATGCTCATCTCTTTTTGTCTTATGTTTGTTTATTTTTCATGTAGATACTGTCTTTTTTCCTCGCACCGGAGCATGTACTTTCTACTGACTGAAGAGCCGTCTATCCGCCAGAGTAAGAACCTATATTTCTGGTTCCATAAAGCAAACCCCAATATAAACCTAGATCCAAATTTGTTTTTGTTTTATGTGATAAAAGATAACCCCGACCCAGACCCGTAGATAATACAACGTGGCTAATATGAAACACGTCCAATCAGTTACGTTGCTAAGATTCAACTGGCATTAACATACATACATATTAATTTAAAATACGTATGTATGTAAATAATATGTATTATATAACATAAATCCTTGACTCCGCGCCAATTACTAGACAGTGCCACATTCATAGGATTTTTTTTTGATAAAATACAACAACGACTTGGTAGTCAAATTTGTGAGTGGATTTAAGTTGAGAATTTTTTTCTTTAAAAATTTGGTGAACAACCGAATGGCATTACGTTGCCCTACTCTCTCTTCTGTTGGATTTGCCAATATAAAATAACTCACAAATTTCTAAGAGAATGTATGGAGCAATAAGTTTTGGAGAATATTACTTTTCAAAATTCTTAAATTTTTCATCATCTTTTCCTTTGTAAAAGTGAAAATAACATTGATGAAATTTGTTGTGCCGCCTCCCAAAAAAAATATGTACCTGGCAATTGGCAATCCCTTTTTTTTAAGACCTTAACCTTGAAGAACCGACAATTAAAACCGAAGTTATAAGGATCCCCCACACCAACGCGAATTTTCGGTGGCGACGACGAAAACAATAATAACAACGTGTTGCAGTGGCGTAGCGTAGCAGGGGCAAGGAGGGCACAGGCCCCGGGCGGCAATTTTCCCAAATATGGGGGCGGCAAATTTTAAATACATCCGGGAGGAAACTCGCTAGGGGCGGCAATTTTTCAAAATATTAATCAAAACAGACGTTAGTGTAAAAGATTTGTGTATATATGGTCTGTTTTTATATACATATATTTCGATGGCCCCGTGCAAAATCATACTAAGTGCACATAGTATAGTTTTGAGTTATCGATATACTATTGAATATAGAATCGATATATTATTTGAATATTTTTTCTTGCGAATCTAACAAGAATGCCTTTAAAACAGAGGTCAAATAGGGCTCAGTATATTCCCTTATTTCTACAATTATCCCAAACAAAATTAAACTTTAAAAGTCTCTCCTGAAAAATAAAGCAGCAAAAAACATAAATGGTAAAAAACAGCCAAGTTCTTCTATATAAAAATCTGTATATTTAACAACTCAGCCGTGAAAAGTGGTGAGATCTAAAAGTATGCCAAGTTCTAACTTTATGAAGGTTTAATATCAAATATTTTAAGAAGAGTAATATTGAAACAACACCAAGTTATGAGAGAAATTTATTATTTAATGATTACTGACTAAAATTTGGGGGTTCACATTATCAAGTTTTCAAAACGTTTTGAATTGAGAGCAATTAAAAGAAAACTTGCCAAGTAACCGCTGTAATAGAATTCCGATAGAAACGAAATAATTATTTGTCGGTTAATTTTTAAAAAAGCGCATAAGTCAAAGGGAAGTCCAATGAATAATACAATTCGATAGATTTAAAATACTAATGTAATATAAATAATACTGTGATATTAGTTATAAAGTATAGAAAAGATTTTAAATTAGTTAATAGTGGTCTAGACAATAGTATTAAAACCTAGCTTCATTTACGAACCCTAGAAGAGTAAAGAAGATAGAAAAAGATCCCAAGTTTTTTTTTGAAGATCCAGCTACCCTTGAAGTTATAGACTTATTATATAATTTGAAAACAAAGAGTTATAAAGTACATAATAGGGGTCTATGTGAAGATAGACAAAGGGTAGTGATAGTTGACTTGCAATCTTTAGTCAGTTTGGTTGATTTTTTTAATTTCTTTTCCGTTTAAGATTTTTACTTGAATTATTCAATATAAAAAAAATAATTTTTAACCGGAATCCAAATTTTTAATTCCTAAAAAGTTGAAAATATCTATATAGAAAAAAAATCGAATTAAGGAAAAATAACTGAAATTAAACACCAAATAAATGCAACAAACTTCAACCAAGAACCATAAGAGTGGAAATTGAAATTTCCACATAAATATTCTTTCTGGAGTTCTGAAAAGCCTCTCAGATCCAAAAGGATATTCTAATATAAGAAAGACAAAAACTAGTCAGAGGTATGTTACCTGAAAAGTGAAGTTAATAAAAGTGTTCTAATTGTGATACGTTTACCCGTCTAGGTACTCTTTTGTGTTCTCTTTTGTGTGGGGCTCCACATTCAGAGTGGACACATTTAGTGCCTCTGCCCCTTTAAGGTTAAAGGTGCCCTATATCTGTGAAGAGTATAAAAGATATCGAAATACGAGATCTAGGATCTAGGTCGATGTAGGATTCCACATCTAATTAAAGGACCTCTTGAGATAGGATACAAGCTTTAATCAACATAAAATTTATTTTTCTTTATTTTTTTATTAACGTAAAGATAATTTGGTATAAATTAAAGAACAAAGTGTACAACCTGGGGCCCATTTCTCAGATCATACATCACATACATTTTATACAACAAACAACACTTCCATACATCATACAATTTTCTGTTTCTCAGATTTAACTGGAAGTGTTGTATGATATTTTGTTTGTTGTATGATGTGTATGATTTTGACATTTCATTATTATTGAGTGGCAATTTAAATAAATCTCAATTTTTTTACTACGAAGTCAATTATAGAGCGTTTGTTTCCAGAAATAAAAGTAAATTATAATAATATGAAATAAGAAAAAGTCATCCTTTATTTACAATTCACAATGGAGTTACTTTCCATATTGCAAGGCCAAGGAAACTATGTTGCTCGAAGCTTACGTTATCTCTTCTTTCGTTTTGTTCGATCCAGCAAATTGGCTTGTTATTTCCCAAAGGACAAGTATTTGTTGTTCTTTAGTTGTCTATTAAAAAGAAAAATCATCACAATTTTCCATTTTTTTAATTCAAAAATGACTTACTTTTGTATATTTTCGGTTGTTTACGTTCATTTTGCCCTTACATTTTTAACAATTACAACAAATTTATGTGCTGTATGAAATGTATGAAAAATTTGAGGTTAATTTGCTGTATGATGTGTATGATAAATTTCTGAGAAACAGAATCATACAACATTCCAATATTTCCAGTGTAATCTCCGGTCATACAATGTTGTATGACAGTGGATCATGCAACAAATCTGAGAAACAGAAATCATACAACTGAACTGTCAAAATCATACAATGTATGTGATGTATGATTTGAGAAATAGGCCCCGATCTGTTTTTAAAAGTTAAATTGCAATATCGCGAAAGAAAAAAAAAAAAAAGAAAAATATATATTTTGTGGAAGGTGAATTCATCGTTTCTGATCAGTGCTGCCGGCAGGACGTCGAGGGACGAGTTAGAAAAAACCGTATATATTATGTTAAATTTGTCCTGGGATGAACAAAGAATACCCCAGATTAAGACTAAGAATTATAGAACGGTTAAAAACAGATAACGGTTTGCTTTTTAATTCTTTTATTACTTTTTAAATTATTTTTAAATTTTAAATTTCTAAAATTGAATTTAGCATTTGTAATAAACAAATCAATCTAGTTACACGGAACAAACATTTTTTATTCAAAAAAAAGCAAAAGAAGTTGGTATCTAAAACAACATTATAATGTGTTGTTAAAAACTAAGCGATAGGTGTGTGGAGAGCCTTGTAAGGCCGTCTAAAAAAGGAAACAACATTGACATGACGTGAAGTGGACTACGAACTTTAATCTTCATGGCTGAAAATCGAATTAGGGGCTATCTTCCATAACATAGGCCAAGGAAGATAGCAAAGGATATGTTTCTGTAACATATGGGAGGGCAGGCCAAGCTGTGCCAATAACATCAGGCAAAACCGTGTTGATCTCAGCGAACCATTATCTTGGCGAGACGATGGAGTGGGGTGGCGATTCTCTTGAAAAGATAGCAAGCAAATTAGATTTAGGTAATATAGGATTAGATGGGGGTTAAATATACTTAGTTTTTATACTTACTAGGTTAGGATATGAATAGGTTTAGTATTTAAGAAGATATGGTTTCTATCTTATTTAATTGAAGGGAATAGTATCACCATGCGTAATGGCAAAGGTATGTGAGTGTGTCTCTTCATTTTTCCTTTCTTTTTTTAGCCTGTCCAATGTCCGTCTGATCTTCAATTTAGTGTATTTTAGCTTTCTTTACCTCCTTTAATTTTTTTTAACAAATTTTGGCATGAATAGAAAAAAATGAATTTGAGCAAAAGGCGTTTTTGAGAAGGATAAGAGCCACCCCGTCCGACGAGCTTAGCTAAGCCGAGACAAGCATGCCGCCGTCCTAAAGCAAAACACCCAAGACACCCCCTGTGGCAAATGATAAGCTCATTTCAAACCACTTGTTGTTATTGTTGTTTTCGTCGTTGCCAACGAAAATTCGCGTTGGTGTGGAGGAACCTATAAGCACAGATAATAAACTATACAGATGTAGCATCCATATGAGAAAAAATGTCCATGAAAACGAAATTCGTCCAAAAAAAGAGCTTGCTTAAAAGTTCAACTTCTTAGAGAAGGGACAACATTTCAATTTATTTTTCCTACTACTCTAACCTATGGGAGAGGTACACACGGAAAAAAAACGCACAATTTTGTTTTTGTTTTCTTATTTCTTTTACTCCTTCAAGAGATATGAAAAAAACGAACGGAAAAAAACCTGTTTGCTTCTCTCTTTTCAGGGATCGTGTGTTTATTGTTTTTGTTTTCATGATCTTTAGTCGCTATGTGCAACCGCAGGTCAAATTTGAAACAAATTTGATATAAAAAAATCTGAGTCTGGTATGCGGTTTTCAAATCGAGGATGAAAATCATCTACATCGTTAGATTTATGAGTACGTGTGTTTCATTATATACATATGTATTTTGCATGTGCGCTTCATGATATATTTGTTAAGATAAATATAGAAATTTAATTTTTGAAAATGTTTGGAAAAAAATAATTGAAATAAAAATTAATTTAAATAGGTACTTTAAACAAGAACGTTTCATTCAAGGAAAATTTTATTTCAGTTTACACAGAGAAGAGGTATGTATTATTTTTAATAGATTTAGGGAGGTTTGCTGATACTACACATACGATTTAGGTTGAACTTAATTTCTTAAGTATCACTTTATGACATGGAAAAAGTACCCCTTAAGAATTTAAGTTTAACTTAAATCGTTATGTGTAGTATCAGCAAACGGGCCTTAATGAGTTACGTGGAAGAGCGTCGTCTTCGGTTAGCTATTGATTTTATATATGTAAAGGCTGATTTTTTAAGAGGTTTAGAACTTTAAAAAAAAAAAAACACAAAAAATTCGAAAAAATGAATGAAATATTTATTTGAATCGATAGTTTGAACCTTGCAATTTAATGTTTAAAGATAATTTCATGCAAATGTTGACCGCGGCTGCGTCTCAGGTAGCCCATCCGCTGAGTCCAATTTTGGCATACTCTTTCACACATATCGGCCGGTATCTCACGAATGAATGCATGGATGTTGGCTTCCAGTGCGTCAATCGAAGCGGGCTTGTCCCTATAGACATTAGCTTTGACATACCCCCACAAAAAATAGTCTAATGGTGTCAAATCGCACGATCTAGGCGGCCAATTGACCAGCCCGAAACGTGAAATTAACTGTTCACCAAACTCGCCTCGCAATTGCGCCATTGTTTCGCGTGCTGTGTGGCATGTGGCACCGTCTTGTTGAAACCACATATCATGCAAGTCAAGAACTTCCATTTCGGGCAAAAAAAAGTTTGTTATCATCGCTCGGTAGCGTTCACCATTGACAGTAACGCTGCGATTCGCATCATCTTTGAAGAAATATGGCCCAATAATGCCGCCGGCCCATAAACCGCACCAAACAGTGGCTTTTTCGGGATGCATTGGTAGCTGTTGCAATGCTTCTGGCTGATCTTCACTCCAAATGCGGCAATTGTGCTTATTTACGTACCCATTCAACCAAAAATGAGCCTCATCGCTGAACACAATTTTTCGATAAAAAAGCGGATCCTCGGCCAGCTTTCCAAGAGCCCATTCACCAAAAATTCGGCGTTGTGGTAGGTCGGCTGGCTTTAGTTCTTGCACCAGCTGTATCTTAAAAGGCTTTACGCCCAAATCCTTCCGCAAAATTTTCCACGTAGTGCTGTAACAAAGGCCTAACTGCTGGGAACGGCGCCGAATCGACATTTCGCGGTCTTCTGTCACACTAGCTGATACGGCCGCAATATTTTCTTCACTACGCACAGTACGTAAACGTGTTGGTGGTTTAATGTCCAACAAAGTAAATTTGGTGCGAAATTTGGTCACAATCTTCCGAATAGACTGCTCAGAAGGTCGAGAATGCCGACCATAAAATGGAAGCAGCGCGCGATGAACATTTCGAACCGAGCACGAATTTTGATAGTAAAATTCAATAATTTGCAAGCGTTGTTCATTTGTAAGACGATCCATGGTTAAATTGCAAACCAAACTGAAGCTGTTTGACAGTGACACAAGGTACTAAACACACGTCAGCTGTCAAAACCAGTGTTGCCAAAACCAAACCAGCTAAAAAATCACCCGTTATATGCAATTATTTTCATCTATATTTGATGGAAGATCAAATAGCTTTTGCCTAGATTCAATTCATTATTGGTGATATATCGGGGTGATGTTCGATTGAGGTAAATTTGTAAATTGTATGAGTAGGTATTTAGTGCGTGCTAAAAGAACCTTTTTTTTTATTTATTTTTTTATTTGGTATGTTTATAAAAAATCTTTTTTTTGTTGAGGTTATTTTTTGTTGATTTTTAAATTTTGGGGATTTAATAGGGTAGGTTTAAATAAAGGAAGGTTTAAAGATTAGGACGAAGTATAAGCTGCTAAATTTTGCTCAAAACCTCGCGGAACATCTTTTGAATGTTTTAAATCCCTTTCCAGAAAGTGCAGTTAGGTACAAATAATTTACATTTTGTTGATAGAAATGACGAATTGGAAAATCCCTTCTTCACGCGCAAAGAAATAAAAAGCATGTGTCAACACAAGCTATCAAATGTAAAAGCACAGGGGAATATTCTAGTTACTGCTCAGGTTTCGAAAGAAATGCTAACAGTAGCCTTCAAAAAACTCCAATATGTAATAAACGCATGTCTTAAGCTTCGATATGTACCACATCATTGGAAAATTGCAGAAGTCATTGTTATTCCTAAGCAAGGAAAGCCACCAACAGAAGTAACTTCCTACAGGCCAATATCTCTTATACCAATTATGCCAAAAGTTTTCGAGAAACTGCTCATGAAAAGGCTTAGCATTGTAATAGAAGAAATGTTAACTAATCCCAAACTATCAGTTTGGATTCAGAAATAAACATTCGACGATAGACCAAGCGCATCGAATTACGGATTTTGTTGAAAAGGTATTGAAGAAAAACAAGTATGTTCCGCTCTATTTCTAGATGTTGCTCAAGCCTTTGACAAGGTTTGGGACTTTAGTGCCAACTGCATAGAGACCCCCAAGGCAGCTCTACGAAATACTGAAATCCTATATGTTACAGACCGATTCTTTAGACAACGGTACGAGCAAGAGTATTCAGAAATTAATGAAACTGAAGCCGGTGTACCACAAGCGAGTGGCCTAGGACCAACAATGTATTTGTTATATACTAGGGATATTCCAGTGGACAATTATGCTATCTTCGCCATATTTGCAGATGATACTGCAATTTTAGTGCCTGATAAATGCGTTGTGAAACCTGATAAATGCGATGTATCAAGAACAAAATAATGCTATACACAAACAAATACTGAAACCAGTGCCTACGTTCTGTAATTCTCGCATCGACAAAATCAGTCGAGAAACGATCAAAATTGAAACAAATCGTATGAGTTTTTTTTTTCCATTTTTCAACATTTCTCGACCAATTTTAACGATGCGAGAGTTACAGAACGTAGGCACAGTTTGGACTTATGGCATCCAATTGTGGGGTTGTACAAAGAAATTTAATACTAAAACCATCCAAAAATAAAGTCCTTCGTGGAATAATAAATGCACCTTGGTATATTATAAATAGCGATTTTCATCGTGACCTACAAATAGAAATGGTTTCTGAAGTGATTAGAAAACACGCTGTATTACTTAATCAGCATCTACATAGTCATTTTAACTCCGAGATGGATACTGTATTAAATGTAAGAGATAATGTTCGAAAACTAAGAAAAACAAAGCCTCATGAGCTGATGGTCTAAAAGCGATGGGAAAGTATTAAAATTTTAAACTTCTCCCAATGCGATCTTTCATATATTGGTCCGAATATTACCAAGTGTCCTTTGAAAATTTCCACCTGTAGAGAATTTTTTTTGGATTTGTAGGTAGGTATACCTAATCTACCTATCGGATCAAATTTAAATATTTTATTATAATTACATATAAGAAGGTTTTTTTAATAACACAAATTCTATATTCTATACTACTGAAATACATCAGCCAAGTAGAAGACTTAGCACTATTTTAATGGACTTTGTTGAATTATTGATTCAAAATAGCTTTTAACGGCCTTTAATTCCTACAAAAATTTGCGTTTCGTCGATCCGGCGATCTCACTTGGACTCATCAGTTGGCTATAGCTAAGGGGTTTGTCAATACGCAATTTTTGCTACGTTCAGTTCATCAGATTTCGTGACGAATACCTAGTATGAACTATATCCAACAAGACTAGGATTCCTAATCATTAAATTGGAATTTTTTGTTTTGACAAAGGCCCTCACTATAGTCAACTGATGAGTTCAAGTGAGATCGCCGGGACGAAACGCCAATTTTTGTAGGACTTAAAGGCCGTTAAAAGCTATTTTGAATCTATAATTATATATTTTTAAATTATTTTGTATTTGCTTCCTTTTACTAAACAACAGGTTCAAAATGTTGAAATGTATTAAAAATCCCTAGAAATAAATTTCTTAATATAAGAAACTGGAAAATAATTATCTAAATAAAATTAAAAATAATGTTTACCTAGCTAATCAAAAAATGCGCCGATCTAAAGAATCTAGAATAAAAAACACGAAAACTACACAGAAAATAAGACATTTTTCCATCTTTAAAAAAATTACCCCCACCACTCAAAAAAATTGTTCTACCTACCCACATAAAGAATATATCCAATATCCACGGATGCAAAGAAGAAAAAGAGTTCACATACTTTTTATTTTTTGTCGCCAGCCTCAGACGATCTTAAAAAAAATCGTACATACAGTAAAAAAAAAAAAAAAAACATAATCGCAATGTCTTTCGTTTTCCCCTCGATCGTTGCTGACTGCATATTATTGCAGAAACAAAAAAATACATTTTTATTCTATTATTCCCCATTCATTTCATTCCTATACCCTGAGTAACAGAGGAAGAGGGAAAATATATGAGCGAGCACGCAAGAGAGAACTTTTTCCAAAAGACAAAATATAGCTTTCTTTCTGTGCTTTACTATGAACAGGCAAAGAGCTTTCTTGCCTGTTGATCGTCTGCGTGGTGTAAAAATAGTATAGTTTATTATCTGTGCTATAAGCTTCCTAAGGCAACCATATCAATCGATTTTGGAGGTTTTACATAAAATATCAGAACTCTCTCACTGGTGGATGATGGTTGGCAGTTGACCAAGCAGGGAATTTTTATAATTTTTTTTCGATTTATTGATTGATTTAAACTTAGAGTTGTGATTTGATGCTTGTGCACCTCGTACAATAACGTTTGATATATCAAAATAATCCTTTCATTATTTACTTACGCATTACAAAAAAATCAATACATACAGATACTGAAGATTTATTACTTGATAATTGAAGGCAGTATAAAACTGTATTTTTGAATATTTTTTTTATTTTTTTTTTTTATTTTAATGACAAGGATGGAAACGAATGCATTTACACGACTGCCAAATATTAAAGATTTAACGGGACTTTAAAAAAAAAGGGGGAAAAAACCAAGTTCCATTTGAAGATTAAAGTCGGCAATCAGTGATTGAAACCAAAAAACAACAAAAATTTAAGTTAAAATGCAATCAAATTCAAAAAGCATTGCCTTACTAGGTGCATTATTGGTTTTCGAAGATCAAGAGGAAGAAGATCATCATGCTTCAATCAGGCGACAAACAAAGGTTTGGCCATTATTTTTAGAGAAAGGCTTCTTTGAAACGCTGCGGGGATAGCTTCGCCACAGAGACCCGGATCTATTCAAAAACATTGTAAGAATGCCTGAAGATGATTTTGATTTTCTGGTACAAAAACTATTGCCAATTGTGAAGAAGCAAAACACCTACATGCGGGAAGCAATACCTGCAGCAGAACGGCTTGCTATAATACTGCGTTTTCTAGCAACTGGGGACAACTACAGCAGTTTGATGTTTTTGTTCAAAAGATCAAAATCATCCATTTGCAACATTTGTTAATAATGTGTGTGGAGCGTTACACAAAACTTTGAAGGACGAATTTTTGAAAGTAATTAGTCATTTGTATTGAATATAAATATATTTATGTTAAGTTACATTAAGTTTTCTTATATAAACATATATGTACTATATTGCATGCTTTTGAAGTATATAACCTCCCCCAGAAGAAAACCATGGGTGCCTGAAGTTATTTTAAATCAAAAAAATTAAGAGAAAATTCTCTAGTTTTTTCTTCGTTTTCAATTTTGTAACCTTTGTTAGTTATAAAGCTTCAGTTTGTGAAAAATTAACTCCTCAAGTGCTCAGAAAACGAAGAAAAAACTAGAAAATTTCCTCTAAAGTTTTTCGATTTCAAATGTCTTCAGAAAATCATGTTTTTTTTTATTTATTTATTAAGTACTTATTCTCGTTTACAATTATATTTTAACATAAAAAGAATAAAACAATTTAACTAGAAAACATAACAATAATTAAATAATATCAAATATTGAATAATTGAATTTTGTCTGCGGGGGTGAATACAGGACTCCCTTCATATAAAAGACTAAAACTAAAACACCAGTTTATCTATCATTGAAACTCATCATTTAAAATGATGGTGTTCAATTTTGAGTCCTTTAAAAAGACGGACAAATAAAGCTTGAGATTTTATTAATATTTCTAGCTAAAAAAAAAAATTCAAATAGCTTTTCACTTTCCACATGAAATGGCTTTTATTTCATAAAAGCGCAGATAATAAACTATACAGATGTAGCATCCCCATAGAAAAAATGTCCCAATTTATTTTTACACCACGCAGACGATCAACAGGCAAGAAAGCTCTTTGCCTGTTCATAGTAAAGCACAGAAAGAAAGCTATTTGTCGTTTGGAAAAAGTTCTCTCTTGTGTGCTCGCTGATATGTTTTCCCTCTTGGTGTGTTACTCAAGATATACGAATGAAATGAATGGGGAAAAAATGAATACAATAGAGTGTTTTTGTTTCTGCAATACTATGCAGTCAGCAACGTTCGAGAGAAAGACGAAAGACATTGCGATTATGTTTGTTTTTTTGACTGTGTTGTATGTACGAATTTTGTTTAAGGTCGTCTGAGGCTGGCGACAAAAAAATAAAAAGTATATGAGCTCTTTTTCTTCTTTGCATCCGTGGATATTGGATATATTCTTTATGTGGGTAGGTAAAAAATTTTTTTGAGTGGTGGGGGTTATTTTTTTAAAGACGGAAAAATGGGCTCCGGGATCTTAGCACCTCATATATTGGATATTCGCAAAAAAAAGTATGCCATCTAAAAGGTCACTAATTGGTCACAAAAGGTCAGCTATTTTAAGAAATTGGTCAGGCCTGGAAAACTTGTAATCCAAGCTTGAACTTTTTTAAGGTCATTAGCGATTTTTGGCACCTCTAGTTTTCGTATTCTATTCTAGATTCGTAAGATCGGAGCATTTTTTGATTAGCTAGGTAAACATCATTTTTAATTTTATTTAGATAATCATTTTCCAGTTTCTTATATTAAGAAATTTATTTCTAGGGATTATTAATACTTTTCAACATTTTGAACCTGTTGTTTAGTAAAAGGAAACAAATACAAAATAATTGAAAAATGTGTATCTAATTATAAGAAAATATTTAAATTGTATCTGATAGGTAGATTAGGTAGGTATACCTACCTACGAATAAAAAAAAAATGTCTCTACAGATGGAAATTTTCAAAAGGAACTTGGTAATATTCGGTACCGATCGTAGTGTGGGACTTGTGCTGTACTAAAACCACCGGAAAATCAGGACCAATTAATGAAAGATCGACAATTATTTCTTCAAGAAGGAGAAGTTTAAAGTTTTAATACTTTCCCATCGCTTTAAGACCATCTGCTCATGAGGATTTGTTCTTCTTAATCTTCGAAAATTATTTCTTACATTTAATACAGGGATGGAATCGGCTAACGCGATATTTGATAGTTGATAATCAAAATCGACATTTTTGCTTTATGCAAGGTGATTATCAAATCGACAATCGTTTTTTTGTACTGATATTAAGTGACACCTTTTTATTTGTCGTTTTCATACATTTATGCAATTTTCATAAAAAATTTGTTGCGGTCGGCTTAAAATTGGTTGGTGTTTTTAATATTATAATTAATATGTGAAGTAAAAAGTGTGTTTAAAGAATAAAAAATAGCAAATTAGTTCAATTGCAATGTTTACATCATTTGCAATTTTTTAAACTGCACGGAGAGTAAGGAGTAAAAATAATTTTAAAAAGGTCCGACTGATTAGATCAAATCTGAGAAAAAAAGAAAACATTTTGGAACTATGAATCAGTTTATGGATATCCTTGAGAACATTTCTTAGCACCAAAAAGGCAAAAATGACGTTTAATTAACATAATTAACATAATTGTAAGTAATGCCAAAAAACAAACAATTTTTGGCGATCGAATTAAACAGAGCAACGAATAGTTGATAATCAAAAAAGGAGAAACGATGAAAATTGAAACAAATCGTATGAGTTTTGTTCCATTTTTCACCGTTTCCCAACCAATTTTATCGATGCGAGAGTTACAGAACGTAGGCACGTTTCAGTATTTGTTTGTATAGCATTATTTTGTTCTTGATAGAACGCATTTATCAGGCACTTAAATGGCAGTATCATCTGCAAATGTGGCCAAGATCGTCGAATGTTTATTTCTGAATCCAAACTGATGGTTTGGGATTAGTTTTCATTTCTTTTATTACTTTGCTAAGCCTTTTCATGAGCAGTTTTTCGAAAACTTTTGCCATAATTGGTATAAGAGATATTGGCCTGTAGGAAATTACTTCTGCTAGTGGCTTTCCTTGCTTAGGAATAACAATGACTTCTGCACTTTTCCAATGATGTGGTACATATCGAAGCTTAAGACATGCGTTTATTATATATTGGAGTTTTTTGAAGGCTACTGTTGGCATTTCTTTCAAAGCCTGAGCAGTAACTAGAATATTCCCCTGTGCTTTTTTATTTGATAGCTTGTGTTGACACATGCTTTTTACTTCTTTGAGCGTGAAGAAAGGATTTTCCAATTCGTCGTTTCTTTCAACCAAAATGTAAATTATTTGTACCTAACTGCACTTTCTGGAAAGGGCTTAAAATTATTAGAGATATGCTCCGCGAGGATTTCAGCTTTCTGTTTCGGGTTTGCAATCCATTTTCTGTCTTGTGCTTTGATAGGCGGATTTTGAATTTGTGGTCTTTTTAGGCGTTTAGCTGCTTTCCATAATTATAATACTAATAATTATATATTAATAATTATAATAATTAAAAATCGAAATATTTTGTATAGGTATTTATACATTATTTATTTATACATTATATAAAGTTTTGCGCAAAATTGTGCAGCTTATGCTTCGTCCTAATCTTTGAACCTTCCTTTATTAAATCCCCAAAATTTAAAAATCAAAAAAAAATAACCTAAAAAAAAAACATTTTTCATAAACATACCCAATTAAAAAAATTTTTTTTTAAATTCTTTTAGCACGCCTTAAATACCTACTCATATGTACAATTTACAAATTTACCTCAATCAAACATCACCCCGATGTATGACCAATAAAGAATTGAATCTAGGCAAAAGTTATTCGATCTTCCATCAAATCTTAATGAAAATAATTGCATATACCTATACAAAATCAACAGCTAACCGAGGACACGCTCTTCCACTTAACTACCCTCATTAAATCTATTAAAAATAATAAATAATTCAAAAAAACTTCTTCTCATACCAGACTCAGATTTTGTTAATATCAAATTTGACCTGCGGTAGAACATAGCGACTAAAGATCATGAAAACAAAAACAATAAACACACGATTCCTAAAAAGAGAGAAGCAAACAGGTTTTTTTCCGTTCGTTTTTTCTCATAGCTCTTGGAGGAGTAAAAAAAATAAGAAAACAAAAACAAAATTGTGCGTTTTTTCAGTGTGGAGCTCTATCACAGGTTAGAGAAAATAAATTGAAACGTTGTCCCTTCTCTAAGAAGTTGAACTTTTAAGAAAGCTCTTTTTTTGGACGAATTTCGTTTTCATGGACATTTTTTCCCATATGGATGCTACACAAAGATACTGAATTATAAAGATTGGAATCTTTCGTACGTTCCATCCCTCAAAACCCATTTGTTTACATTGTTGTTTTTGTAATTTCATCTCGTGTCGATGAATAGATGTGAATTGCAACAACAATTTATGCAGTGGTGAATTCATATTTTTGCACTAGTGTGCGTTAAAACATGGAACACTAGTGCAAAAATATGAAATCACCACTGTCCGCCATTTTGTTTAGCTTGTAGGCAAACCAGAATGACAGCCGAGGATTCCAATCTTTATAATTCAGTATCTTTGATGCTACATCTGTATAGTTTATTATCTGTGGTATAAGCACTGATCTCTATAATACACTGGATAGTGTATTCCCTACAAAGTATAACAGTTTTTTTGACTCCAATTGATGTTGACATTTGGGAAGGCAGCTCCACTTTTTGACATCTTCCGAGCACAAAAAAAATCATTTTGATGTAAGAATTTTATCTGTGAAAACAAAATAAAACTGATAGCTGTGATTTTCAAGCTACTTATTAGAATAAATTAAGCCATTTAAAATAGAAAGTTTTATTATATTTTTAAGAAATGTAAAAAGTGTATTGATGACATTAACTCCTGTTTAAATAAATAATAACAGTATATTTCTTTTTTTCTTATTTTTAAGCAAATAAAAAGCACACAAATTGAAATACGTTGGTTCTTAATTCATGGTAGCCGCTGTTTCTGTTGACGGTGCTATTGCTGTTCTAATCTCTTTCTCGCTTCACACTTATCGGACCGCAGCCATCTTTGATGGTGCCTAGAGAAACGGAGCTTGCTTCTGGAATTTGTAACATCACTACCAGGATGAAACAGTGCATGTCTTTTTCTTTTTTGATGGCACTCTCGAAGATGTCAGTGGATTGCAATGGACCGATAGCTATTGCACCTGGTATGCTAGCCACACTACCAGTTGCTTTATTTTTGTATGCATTATGAACGGGAATTTGCATAATTCACAGGAGTTTGTTTCAGAAGCGGTCAGCCATTTGCTGATGGCAGGTTTGATAGACGTATTTAAGGCTACCTGAACAGTAGCATGGTGTAAGAAGTGCTTTTTGTGAGTCGCTTTCGCAGTGGCATATTGGAAATATGTATATGTGTACTACTTCTTGAAGCTTGATTACTGCTGGAGCTAAATCTGACAACGTTGGTGCCCGGTGCCGGTACTCCTGTCCACATTTTTGATATCCGATGATTTCCCAACATCGCATTTTCTTGGATTTCTCTAAAAAAAAATTTCACGAAAATAATTTTAAATTTAGGTACCTATTTCTTTTTTTAAGGGTGATTCTTTTTCAACAAATTTTGATACTCGTTTTAAGAGAATCAGTAATTGTTGATTCCAAAAATGTATCAACCATCACTGTACGGCTTACAGTTGGTCAGTTTTCAATTTTCTTCATGATGGCAAAAATTAAGAAAATTGAAAAAGCTTTTGGGGTGTATCTAGCCAATGGTAAATCGTACAGAGATGAATGATACCTTTTTGGAATCAGCACCAAATGCTGTTAAACGAAGCATTCAAATCTTTTGCTCAAAAGTTGTAATGAGAAGAAGCACTCTTAAAATACGCATACAGGTTCCAATATTCGAGTTCCAAGAGTAAATTTTGTTTAATGGTGATTCTTTTTCAAGAAATTTTGATACTCGTTTTGAAAGCATCAATTTTTGATTCCAAAAAGGTATCAACCATCGCTGTACGACTTACCGTTGGTCAAATACACTCCAAACCGTTTTTGATTTTTCTTCATGATGGGAAAAATCAAGAATATTGAAAAAGGTTTTGAAGTGTATCTGGCCAATGGTAAATCGTACAGAGATGAATGATAGCTTTTTGGAATCAGCACTTAATGTTGTTAAAATAAGCATTGAAATATTTTACTCAAGAGTTTTTAATGAGAAAAAGCACTCTTAAAATACGCATACAAGTTCCAATATGCGAGTCCCAAAAGTAAATTTTTTTTAATGGTGATTCTTTTTAAATAAATTTTGATACTCGTTTCTAAAGCATCAATTGCTGATTTCAAAAAGGTATCAACCATCGCTGTACGACTTACCGTTGGTCAGATACACTCAAAACCGGTTTTGATTTTTCTCAATGATGATAAAAATCAAGAATATTGATAAAGGTTTTCGAGTGTATCTGGCCAACGGTAATTCGTACAGCAATGGTTGATACCTTTTTGGAATCAAAAATTGATGCTTTCAAAACGAGTATCAAAATTTTTTGAAAAAGAATCACCATTAAAGAAAATTTACTCTTGGAACTCGCATATTGGAACCTGTATGCGTATTTTAAGAGTGCTTTTTCTCATTACAACTTTTGAGTAAAAGATTTCAAAGTTTCTTTTAACAGCATTAAATGCTGATTCCAAAAAGGTATCATTCATCCCTGTACGGCTTACCGTTCGCCAGATACACTCCAAAACCTTTATAAATTTTCTTGATTTTTCCCGTCATGAAGAAAAATCAAAAACGTTTTAGAGTGTATCTATACAACGGTAAGTCGTACAGCGATGGTTGATATCTTTTTGAAATAAGCAATTGATGCTTTCAAAACGAGTATTAACATTTCTTGAAAGAGAATCACCATTAACAAAAATTAAATAAAAAAAACTTAAATAAAAATCGCTTTTTCAAAAATATAAAAAAAAATTGTTTAATTTATTTCCTTTGAAGTTTTAACATAGTAAAAAACGTAAGGTAAGCCAAAATTAGTAGTATTCAGTGCACCTATATTATGTTCATACCAACAGCACTTCCACATAATTATTGCATTATCCAAATACAATTCTATTTGGAATATAAGACTGTTGCTACGCACGGATGATAACCTTCATCTATCTTAATGATTGGTGTTTAAGAATCATCCACTATCCCTGGAACACAAATAAAAATTGACTTCGAGCATTTTCAGCAATAGAGCTTAGGACATCCAAAGTTGAAACATTAGTTGCATTTGTTGAGTTCCTAAATATAGAAAGTGCATTATAGGCAAAAACAAAGATTTCATATAAGTTGCTCTTAAATGATTTAAGCTTAAAAAAGTGTCTTTTTTAAATCGTGGTTAAAAAGGAGATTATTTCAATTTTTCAGAAGTTACTTTTATATGGAATTTTTTTGAAATCTATGTTCGATTTGAAAATGGGTTTTAGAAACACTTAGAGGACTTCAATTCAAAACTCAAAAACGTTCTAATAATCTAAATGAAGCAAGTAGTTTGGAAATGAAATGAAATATCGACGTTGGAAATTTTTGGAAATCCTTGTTCGACTCAAGTGAATTGAGTTTCAATGCGATGTTTGGCTAACAGTTGTAAAGGTGTAAGGAAACCGGTTGCCTTTTCAAGTGGATTGTCTTGACGTTCGAGCTTTTCGGCGATCAATTCGGCAACTGCGGAGACTCGACCTCGTGACATTTCTTCAGAGAGTCACCCCTTTTCCCAGACGCTGATAACCCAATAAACATTCTGTTTGGAACCACATGCATTGAATTTCCACATGTTTTTAGCGCACTTGGAGTTGATGTACCTTAAAAACACATTTATCATCAAAACCAAATACAAACGCCACCTTGTTTTGTACTCACCTATCTGCAGTGTCTAAGCTTTGTGTGTTTATCCAGCTAAATGTGCGTTTCCACTGGACTACCCGCATGTTTGTAAATTCGTCTTTTGGAGACAAACAACTCTATTTATGATCGATGGCTATGTTTATGAATTCCAGCGCATCACTTTATTTGAGGCTTCTAAAATGTTCGCCTCATGCCGAGTTGATTTTCTTTCACGAAATTTTCTTTCACAACTTAGTTTAGTGATGTAACTATCCAAAAAAAGTATAATGTCGTTATATTTTGGACTTGATTTTAATGGTTCTTCAATAACGAGCTCAGTGGTAACCGATGTTGGGACTTGTAACTTCCCTGTAGATGGGTTGGGTTAAGATGCGTTGAAATGCGTTTGTGAACAAACATTACTGATTGTTTTCTGAAGTTGCGGATGCACATCCGTAGAATAAAAATTATGTTTCATTTTATTATGGCCATTGCAATTATTACTGCCACCACCACCTGAACTCACAACACAAAAATACGAATGAATTAGCCGACGCGACGTACTCACAACTAACAACTGAGGCATTAATTGAAGATAATACCTTTGCGAAGATGTATTTAAGATTTAAAAATAGAAATAATTTCAATAAAAATGTTTTTTTTTCCCCGAATTTATTTTTTTAATGAAATTTCAACAAACTGAGAAAAACGTTTCACATTTTCAACTTCTTTGACGTTTGACTTCGTCACTTTTTATATGTTATAAAGTTAAACTGTTATACAAAAAAGTAGGCAGCTCCACTATAACAGTTCTTCAAATGGAGTCAAGTTTCTTGTATGGGTACGCTATCCAGTATATTATAGAGATCAGTGGGTATAAGTCAATACGCCCTGGTTCCAGTGTTGTCACTTTACAACAATTGGTAACATTTTTATAATCTACCACTTCCACCCCGGAAGTAAAAAATTCTACCCCTTTTTGCTAGTCCAGAAAAAAATATAAAAACAATAAATAAAATATCTTCTTCGATTTTTGAAAAAAAAATTTTTGTTTCAGCACTTTTTATACTGTTTTACCTGAATACATTTATTGGCTTTATCTCACAATGCTTTTTTACTCAATTTGAATGCTTTCATCTGTCATTTTGCATACGCGTATCTACCTATCGTTTTCTCTTTTTTCCGCATTAGTTAGGTACATACCTACGTTTATTTTGTAAAAAAAACAAAGTTCTAGTCTATAACTTAAGTAGATAAGTAGATTCTACTTTCTACTCACTTACTCCTAAGATTGTGTGCCTTATTTTAAAAGAGTAATATTGTTTACTTGGATTTCGTATTAACGGTAAACAGTTAAACGTTTATTGTTTTCGAAATTTTCTAGAAGAGTGGTCAGTGGAAGTCAATTGTGTTTCAAGTGAAAAAAAAATTAAAATGCGAAAATTTTTAATTAAACCGTCTGAAAAGTAAGTAAAAAAGATTTGATTTTTAAAGCGATCGATTGATTATTAAAAACAAAAAAAGAAACCAGCTTGATGTATTATTTTTGCAAAAGAAATGACAAATAAAGATGAAATATTTATTCCATCTCCAGAAATGATTCGCTTTTATTTACAATTTAAATTTGTTGGTGGTAAATTTGAAAAACCATGAAATTTATTTTAAAACTGTATCTACCAAAAGTTGGTACATAATATTCAATTAAAGAATTATATATTTTCTTTATATGAATGTACATATTTAATATTTACGGCTGTGCATAAACTGATTCCAAATAATTGTGACTTAATTTTTCTTCAAAAGAAAACGATAAGAGTTTAAGTTAACTTAATTTACTTAAGGTACCTACATTATTTCTTTTGTATCTATATTTAATAAAAATAAAAACTAAAAACTAAATTTGTTTCTCTGTTTATTTAAATTAAATCTACCACGGAAAATCTGAATCCACCACTTTTTTTTAGCGTTATCTACCACTTTTTTTTTAAATAGGAAGTGACAACACTGCCTGGTTCTCTATGAACTGTTGCGCGACTAAATTTATTTATTGTTTAACATTTAAGCACCTGATTTTTAGTATTCAACTAAAAATTGATAAGAGCGTTCCATATATTTAATTAAATTGTAGAATGTAGATACTTAAATATATTTTGATAAAAATCAGTTCGCATTTTCTAATGCGAATCACCCAGTATACCTATATCTAAGATATTGTAATAAATATTACTTGTGAGAAATAAACACTTTAAACTGGCTATGGTTTGTTTCGTCTTTTTCGTCCCGTTTTTTTATTGTTTCGTTTTAGTCGTTTCGAATATCGTTTGTTAAGGATTTTCATTAATACGTTTTTTCAATTATGTATTTGGTTTATAATTGTTTCGAAAAAAAATCATTTTATCTTTCACTTAGACCTTAGTTCGTTTTAAGGTAATTTCGCCTTTTATTGTTTAGTTTTACGATTATTTCGTTTTTTGTTCAGTTCGATTTCAATTATTTCGCCATCGTTTACGATAAACAGTGAGGTATGTATGCAACCCCCCTGCTTGTGCACACTATAGGATTTGGGGTAGGTGCGAGGTTGGGTGCATGCAAAGTTTCTTTTGCAAACTTTGAATTTATCCTATACATATATCCTATGTCAACAGCATGCGCGTAGTTAAGGGTGGGCAAGGGTGGGCGGCGCCCACCCTAGAAAATCGACAGTACTAACTTGTAATTCATTATAAAGACAACAAAATTTCTATTTTTCCTACATTAAGGTTTTTTACCAGCATGGTCGTCGTATTTTTCTCAAGTTATGTGTAAAAAAACGCAGACATATAATAACAACGTATCACTATGTTCGTACGTATGTGCAATACGTGAAAAACTAATTGCAAACACAATACCTACAAACAAACGGGTAATTCGTTTATATGCAGGATCGAAAATCCGACCCTAATCCAACTCGATCTTTCGTTCTTGCATATAAACCAGATATTATAAAGTTATAGATAGGAAATATGCAGTGTCATTTAGGTTTTGCAGGAGTAGGCGTTAAGAAAGGTATACCAGTCAAAAAATGTCATATCCACCACTCTCATCTATGTTTTCAGCTCTTAGGCCGTGTCCGAATTGCGTTAAAATTTTCTACCACTGGTTAAATTTTGACGTGTGGTTTAAATGGGATAATTTATTTTTATTTTTGCATGTCCGAACTGGATTAAAATAGGATGGGTTAAATGGGATTTTTAGTTAAAATTCCCGCAAGATTAAAGAAATTTCCCTAACCTCAAATGTGTTTTATTATTACAGAAAATAAATATTTCATACAAAGTCCAGCTTGAAATGTATCAAAATAAAAATTCGACGCGAATAAAGTACAAATTTCTTAACTTGATTTACTTTTTAAGGTTTTGCATCGATTATATCCCCAAACATTACGGAAAAACTCCTATTGTGTATTGCTTGAATTGATTATGCAGTCTGCGAACACTAGGTCAACAAACTACAAAAAAAAAAAAACAAAATAAAACAACCAATTGGTATTAATTTTGCAAGATGAATTTGAGAAAGTATATGTATAATAAAGAAGAATATAAAATTCATGTTTGCATTTTTTGATGCAAAAAGATGATCGAACCCGATTCTGATTTTTACAAGCCTCAACTTTTCTCCTTCCGACCCTATAGAAACAAGAATACAATAATTGTTTTTATTGAATTTGTTCAAGCTTACATTTAGAGTATGGTTTTCCAGAAGCTCTTGGTTTCCTTGTTTGCCGGTCCATTGTTGCACTTTTAAAGATAATTTCCAATTCAATTTTCTCTCTTTCTTGAGAAACGTCAAAATTTTACCACTGTAGTATCAAATTTTAACCTGCTCTGGAGCTGGGTAATTTTTAACCCATTTTATTTACCACCTAGTGTCAAAATTTAACCAAACGTCAAGTTATAACCAACATTTTAACGCAATTCGGACACGGCCTCACTGCAGCATACTATTGCAAAAATTTAATATTCACCACTCTCAACTTTGCTTTTCAGCTCTAAGCAAAACAAGAATGACAGCTGACAGCCTATCTTTATATGCATTAATAGACTATGCTCAAAACTCTGAAATCTGTTGTCTCCTATGTTTTTTTTTCCTGTATTCAATCGATTTGTATGCGCATTTTTTAAATCCGATTATCTATGCGCGGCACACGCAGAATGCAGAGCGGCTTCTGATGTAAATGGTTAATTTAATAACTTGATTTTAGTTTGTAAAAGCTTACAAAATTGAAGAAAATTAATGAAAAAGGTATTTTGATTTTCTCTACTGTATTATTAAATTAACATTATGTATTTTGCATGTTTACTTGGTCAGTTTCAGATTTATATGGGTTAGTTTATGATTCATTTTTTTGCTTAGGTAAAAATGAAGAAACATAGAGACGATCATTTTTTAGAAAACCCGCACTGTCAAATACACCCACAATCAAAAATTAATAAACAAAAGTCTATTTTTGTAAAATTTGGTTATTTTGTAGATCTTTATTTATTGAATGCAATAAATTTTGATAAAATGTACCAATTCTTTTTTTAAATATCGACTTTTTTAGAAAACAACATTTTTGATTTAGCAGAGTATAGTGTGGTGTCACTTCGTATGAGAGTGAACTTACTCATTTTTTACAATACTTATGGTTTTGACAAAAGCTCTATCCATAAAACCTAATGATTTTCTATTTAAAGTAAATATTTCTGAAAGTATTTTTATAAATATTATTAAAAATTAAATTTAAATCTTGCGGTGGTATATCAACTGGCTGCCTGCCCCCCCTAGACAAAATTCCTAACTACGCCAATGGTCAACAGCTGTTTTCTAAATATACATAGGTACCTATACGTTGCTCAAATTATCAGCTATGATAATGTATTGCATTATGGGTCTAAAGTTTTTATAATCTAAATTTTCACCCACGCTAAAGCATTAGTTTAATTAAAACCTAGTGCGAAATAACCTTGACTCAAATAACTCTGCACTTTTAACGAAAATGCAAAACGAGTAAAGAGAGAAAGAAAGAAATGCGAAATGACTGTAAGGCGAAATTATCGAAAAATAAAATACATAAAACAAAAACAAAATAAGGTATTACGAAATAAACAAAAATAATTGTAAGAAAAACGAAACAACAAAAATGCGAAGTGGAAAAGACGAAACAATAGGCACCCCATTGAACTGTGTCTATATTTTTTTTTCTTCAAGTCACCGATTAAATTGTTTCAGCTGTTTAAAATAGCTTATTGAAACTTGGTGAAGTGTATCACAGATTATGAATTATTTTAGTTCATAATCTCTGGTGTCTATAAATTCCATATTATCAGAAACACTTGACTCTTGAGTTGTTGATTGAGTTGTTTTTTTTCCCACATGTCACCGCACGGGACAGTTTACAGACATATAATAGTCACTGAATAACATACAAATACAGTAACACAAAACAGCCATAGAACCAGCGTTGCTGAAGAGGCACTATCCTGACACGAAAATTTCATTGTAGCACGAAAAAAATCAATATGGCAAGTTTTTCTTATTTCCATTTCTTACTTCAAATAAAGTTCGAACAAAAATTTAGGAAAATTGCTCCAATTGGAGTAAAAACTTCTTTTTTTGACAATACACAAAAAATAATAGAAATAACTTGCTCTATTCAAATTATTTCTATTATTTTTTTGATGTACATATTTCACTCCACAATTGAATTGTGTATATACATTTTTTTAATAGCTGTATTTTCTATCCACATGATCTGATCTGGATCTGATTCTCATAATTAAACAAACAGGATCACAGTGTCAGCCAGTGGTATATAACCATCTCTTTTTTTATTCATGTCGATTATGGAATCCGCAATACTGGATCCACTGTGATTCGAAGTGCAGTGCTCTCTTTCTTATCTACTCATTTGCCATGAAAAGAAAAGAGAAAATTGTACTGACAATCACTATAACTGACAATCCATAATCGGAATTTTTTCATGGGGCGGCAACGCTGAACTGAAATTTATGAAAAATTAACAATCTATAGGACTCATTTTGCGTTATATTTTGTTTTCAGTTTCAGTAAAAATTAAACCACCGAGTTGTCCGCATTATTTTTAGTTCCAGCTACACCGCACCGGAATCTTGATATTAAAGACTTATTTTTAGTTTTTGGTTTCAGTGTCTTTTGGAAAAAAAAAATGTCATTAGTGCGTTTGATCAGGGCTGAGGTAGGTGCAGTTTCTTCTGGAAGATTTACTTCTCAAGATGATTTAAACATAAAAACAAAAAAATACAATTTATTATTTTGAACATAAGTCATAAACGAATCAGATATTATACTTGTGCGGCATGTGTAAAATTTACGTAATATAATATTTTTTCATTGATAAGAAGATCACCTAACTATTTAACGTGTCGTTGGCTTTTTTAATCATGTATTTCACAAATATATAAATACCTGTATTAAAACCAAATTGTTATTCCTATCATTTGATGGTCAATTGGTGGATGCATTTGTTGGAGGTGTTAATTTTGTTTTTAGATAAGTGCGACAATGCTAAATTCATTGAATTCTATTTGTCGCTGCGGGCAAAAATAGCCACGCGATTGATATGCTAGTACACAACATAAACCTGCTTTATTTATTTGTGAACCCATCATATACCTAGGTACTATACAGTATGTGTCAAAAGAAAGTGTACCCGTTTTTTTTTTTGTTGAAAACGATAGATGATATGATTTTTGGAAAATATAGTCTTACGTAGATCGCGCTAAATTTTTGCTTCCATACGAAATACTCTCCATAATTGAGGCACTTAGTGCCAAAACGGCCTAACTCTCATTTTCAAAATCATTTATAGGTAGGTAGGTATTATAAAAAAAAACTGAAGTTCTTTGTTGCGCAAAAATGTTTGTACTCCATAAAAAACACCAAAAAGGTTCGAAGATAAAGTGGCGCCATCTACTTAAAAATATAATTTTCAAAAAAAAACTGCGTAAGTTAACCCAACAATACATAATATGACTCTGGACAATAAATTATTTTAAAACCAGAATAATCATCAATTTTTATTTTACTTTTAATAGAAAATTAAAAAAAAAAATTTTAAATAAGGTTCTCTTTAAACTCATTTATCTCAGTTCGAAAATTTTAGGGTTAGGCCGTTTTGGCGCTGAGGACCTCAATTATGGAGAGTATTTCGTATGGAAGCAAATTTTTTTCCGCGATCTATCATAATATCGTGATCTTTCGTTTAAATTTTGAAAAGTTCTGTAATTGGATACGTTCAATGCATTACGTTTTACATCTGAATTTTCAGAATTCTGAATTTTTAGAGCTTCTGATTGGCCAGGTGTCATAAAAAGTTAGTTAACTTTAAGTGACTTTTAGTTACGTTTCATCTGAATTTTAAAACAAGAAATTCTCATCTGAAAATTCAGATGAAAGTTGTTTGTGGTGGGGGAAGTGCCAAATCAGCTGAAGCACTGCATATAAAAAACGTCTTGTTGGTGGTTGATTTTATTAGTTTTTTGTCATGAAAATTCAATACTTATTTAAATGAACGAACTTTTTGTTTATTGTTTAGTGAATTAAAAAAAAAATTAATATTGATGTTTGGAAAATTTGTCTATGTTTTTGTATATCAATAAAAGGACTTTTAATGAAATAAATAAAACCTGTTGCTGATTTGGTTACATATATTTTCGGTGGAGTGCCATAACCCCCGCGGCATTAACCCTCGCGGGGTTAATTCCACTTTCAAATGGTATTAACCCCAACAAGAAAAAAAGGCAATAACAACCACGGATATTAATTCCCATTCAGAAATGGCGTTAACCCCCATTTTTGTTTGGTTTCAGCTTTGCTTTAGAATAGTAAACAAATAAAAGATAAAAATAATTATTATATATATACAAAATGCAGAACTAAGTCGCAAGATCTTGTTCTGTGGGTTGAATTTTAAAATTATTGATTCAGATATTTTTGGAAAATAATTCTTATGTTGTTTTACGCATTTATAAATGTACTCAAACCTTAAACTTTAACATAAATAAAATATCAATTCTTTTTAGAAATTGAGAGTTTTCAAAATGAAATTCAAAAAATTATGAAATATTTGACAGATATTTCTGCTGTCGTCTTAAATGATATGATAGGGTTGACATATTCAATTTTATACATTTCCTTAATTATAAAAACAGTCGTTTATAACTATGGAAATGGTGGTTTTATTTGTTTTGTAAGATATTCAGAAAGTTTGCGCTTTTCTATGGAAACAAATGTACTTGTATTATGTCTGAAATTTAGATATTTTTTAAAATTATGTATAGACATAATATGTATGTATATATGTATGTATGTCTGTAGATGAAAATTATTTTTGTAGAGATTTGAGTTTTTAAATAAAAATGATTGAAATCAAATCAGGGGCTACCTATATTGTTTTTCGTGATATGAAAGCTGCATTGCTTAAGTATGTACATTATGTAAAAATTGAGTTCTACTGGTCTGATGTTCAAGGTAAAAGTCTTAAAATGCAGGAAATAATAAAAGCTACATTCATGGTACTTTGTTTTGATTTGACTAGTGAAAGAGGAGAGGAATGGTGGGAACACAGAATTTCTGAACTCTGGGGGCTGCAGAAAAATAAATAAAAAAAATAATTTAAAGTTTTAAAAAACCTTTTGATATTAATTATAAATATAAATGCATATATACATATGAACAATGTTCATTGTACATACATTCTTAAGGATATTCAATACATACATTTTTAAGGATATTCAAATTCAAAGTTTTAAAAGGCTATTGAATTGATTGAATTTGTATACGTAGATATTGTGTTATCAAATTATGAGTTAATTATTTAATCTTTAAACACATACTGGTAAAATATTATACAGCCACAACTGGTATGAGAGCTAAAAATTAATAAAATTACTGCCAGGTGCATACAATAATTTATTACTTTACATATTTTAGTAAATGATTTTTCCTTTTATGTGTCCTTGTAAATTATATAATGTTGTTTGAATTTTGAATGGGCTTTATTTTAATTTTTGAGTTTTTGATAATTTGTAATGTCCTTTTCAAAACTTTAAAATATTGAAAGATTAATTATATCGTATAATTTTTAAAAAATTTAAAAAAAACATCCAGAAATACCCAAAGTCCACTCAAGATTCAATATTTAAGTTCACTATTTTATATTTATGAGCTTATTGTAGAACGCTTATTTTGATAAGGTTTGAGTTATGAAGCCAGTGGGATTAAATACAATGTCAATTTTTAATTCAGGACCAATTGTTAATTTTGAGTAGATTTTAAACTTCTAGAGTTAAGTAGGTATACTGATTACTGATACAATATTGTTTTTATGATATTTTTTTCTGAAAATCAAATTTTTTAGAGAAAGATATTAATTGAAATGCGTACTGAAGAAGTGGAAATGTTAAAAATGTAGCCCTTAAGTTCAAGAAAAATTTTGGATTTTTTGCATTTGTTAAGATGAATTTGTTAAGGTCAATTCAATCAAATCCAATTACAATTAGGTCATATATCTATACTGAATATTGAAGAATAATAGTTTTATATCATTTTAAAACTCTTTTTTAAATTTGTTCAAACAATTTAAAGTTTTTCTTGTTACATTTATGTTAGGCTTTATTTGATATACGAATATAAGGTGTGTTTTATTCATTGCTGCATAGCCAGCGCAGCAAAATTTCCCTTGGCAAACAAAAACAATTTGATTGCTGGCGAAAAAGAATTCAGTAAAAATAAAGATGGCTGTGCTGGCGATAGAGCTTTCAATTATTGAAATGAACGTATAGAGTGAGCTTTCGTTTTATTCAGACTTGTGCTGCGCTGGCTATGCAGCAATGAATAAAACACAAAAGCATTTAAGAAACTTACTATAAATACACAAAAAAATTGTATTTTTTGTTCTCTTTGTATCTCAAATTAAACTTAAAAATCTCGACAAACTATATATACATTTATTTCAACACATCCTACTTCAGATTATCATATATCAACAATTAATATTATTTAACCAATAACAGCTTTCCTTTTTTGAGAAACTTTCATTTAAAATAACTTTATGCTTTATTTTTATATCTACAGCTTTCCTTCAATTTTTTGTTTTAAAATTCCATTAATAAAAAATAATTTATGCTTATTCAATACCTTTGTACATTTACTATTTAAATGATCATTGATCTATTTAACAAAAGGCAACCATCCTAAATATGGCTTAGAATATCAAACTTTTTTAAATTTGTATTTTTGCCCTAAGAAGGACTGTCATAGAAAACTTTATGAGAAGATTTGTATGTTCCAATTGAGGACATGGAAGTGAAATTATGTCGATGCACTTTTGTTGGAGTTTTTCAACTATTTTACATTCATAATATAAAATATTGAATTGTTTTTCGAAACATACAATTATTTCGTCAAGCATTTCCTTGAACTCTTCCGTTGGAATTGTGAGTAATCCTTGGGTTGTTGTTTCATATTGCCTAAGTTTTATAAAGTTTTCGGTGTCCTTATATTTGTTTGTTTTGTTTTTATACATGAATTTTATAATCACATATTTTTAAGACTTTGCTAAGCTGGCTATACTCTAAAAAAAACCCGGTTTAAATTGCTTCGAAATATGAAGATAAAGCTGCATTCGTCAGACCATATACGCGTGTTTTCTTATAAAGAAAGTCTATTTTAAAATTTATTTAATTTCCATTAAAGTCTAATTTGTAATATGTAGTATATTTATTAATTTTATTGAATAAAATCAAGTTACTTTAACCAAACATCATCATTTCATAATTACGAAATCATTTAATAAATTTGTAGGTGATAAGTTCCGTCATTTTGTCAAAACATTTTATCGGTTTTTTGTGTTTAACAAAGTGCAATTCAACGGCCTTCTGCAACTTGTTTCGAAACTTTCCATCTTCATATATGTAGAGAAACATAAAAGCAAAAAACTTTAAACTAAAATCAACCTGAACGTAAATCCCTGTAAATTACTATAATACCGATAGAAATATTACTATCTTTATTCCACTAGCAGAAACCTAGATTTCGTTGTTACAGCTAAAAACCTGGGTATCCCCTTTAATAAAACTATTACCTGGGATAACCATATCAGATCAGAGCGAGCTAAGGCCTATTTTGGTCTTCGTACCGTTTGGGCAACACAATATATCAAAACAAGGAAAATACTTGCCAAATTTTGCTTATTCTCATCATACATTTTGGTTGCGAAATTTTTTCAAATTGTGATTATGAAAACAAACGTAGACTAATTAATGTAGCTTTCAATAGCGTTGTCCATAACGTGTATGGTCTGCGAAGGTATGAACATGTCTCATACTTTTCTAAATCGTTATATGGCATAACTTTTAAGAACTTGTTGAATTTTAGGACATTGACTTTGTTACCTTTTTAATCGAATTCCTTCTCGGTCTACAAGAACACTTGATCTTGCACCCGTTCGTTACTCTTTTGCTGTATCCGAACGACAATTCTTCGTTAACGCATTCCAGCTGTGAAATTCCCTCCCTATAGATGTATCAGATTGATATTTGACACATTTTTGATTTGTGACATTTGGATTTTGGAGGCATTTGGATGAGGATTTTTAATTTTTGACTATTTTATTATTATTTTTCAAAAATTGTATTCCTAACTATTTTTTATTATTGTTAATTAATATTAATTGTTTTTATTATTTTTTTGAAGTCACTTAGAATTCACTTATGTATTATACACTCAAAGCCGTATTTTTAAAGAAATGTTAAGGCCATCTTAACTTTAAAATACCTCTAAATAGCTCTTAAGTGCGAAATCGGTATCTATATAATCAATTTTCACATTTAAGCACCATTACTTAAAGGCCTCTTAACTTAAACGCCAATCATGGCGTTTAGAGGTAACGTAAAGCCTTTTTAAATACATATATTTTGACATCTGAGAAGAATTGTTTTTGTGTATTTATTAGCGAAATATGTATATACATAACATTCTGTATGTATGTAGGTAGAATTTCCAGTTTTGTGTTCTAATTAAAGTAGGTATGAATAATAATTATAAAAAAGATATATGTATTTATATCAAACGGCTGAAAAAAAACCAAAGAAATTTGTGAAAATAAAAACACGTCATAAAACAAAATGGAGTCTGGTTTCATTTCTTTTGCTTTGGATTTCATACCTCCAGTTTCTTCTCTTCCTCTCTTATTTGCTAATAAATTTCTGTCAAAGCCTTTTTAAGATCAGAAAAAAGTTCTGGTTGAATTTCTAATGTGACAAGCCTGTTTCTCACTTTGTCACTTACTTTTGTTGCTATTACAAATTTGATTAACTTTTTCTTTTCTAATTCCTCACCTACTGTATCATTATAATTCGATTAGTCCTAAAAAATTTGATAAATTCTTCGACTCACCATTGAATTCTGTTATGAGCTTTGCAGCTACTAATATTTCAAAATTTGCCATTTCCTTTCAAATTGTCCTTTCTAGTTTTGGTATTAATAGTTCTGTTATTTTATTTCTTATTTCTAAATATAAAATTTTTATCTCTTCTACTTCACCTTTTTTACAAGTTATTAAAATTTCATTCCAAATATCTTCTATTTCTTTTTTTGTTTTTGAAATTTACTCAGAGTATTGTGGATTTGGATTTTTCTTTAAGTTTTTCAATATACTTTTTAATTCTTCTATTTTATCCATTGAAAGGAAATTAATTTTTTTTTATATATATAGGTAAATATTTATTAAATTATTCCATTCAAAAGTTACTCATGTCAAAGCTTATTTTTTTTTATATATGGTTTATTCTATTTCTTATAAATAGCTTTTTAACATATTTTTTGTAATAAGAATGTATTTTTAAAATTAAAAAAAATATTTGTATTATCAAGATGTAAATATTTATGTTGTTCCTATTGAATATTTGATTTGAGGCGTTATTGTTTAGGTTGTTGTTGATCACCTCTTTTGAGTTCGGTTGTCCCATCCTTATTCAATTTTTTTAATTTTTCTATTAATTTGTTTTTCAGTTTTCTGTCGGTCGTTATATTCCTTCCTTCTTGTTTTCTTGTATTCAGATTCCGCTACAAATTGATTTTGATGTTTTATTTGTCTTCTTCTATACTCCTCAATTGTCAGTGGTTAAAGGACCGGCATTCTTTGGAGTAGGGGTGTATTCTGGGGCTTCTGATGCTTCGCCTGGATGGTATGGACAGCTCGTCTAAATCTTGTTTACTATACGACATAACAGGAGCTATTTGTAACGTTTTCTTTGGAGTTCTTGTGGTCCGCTTGCCTGTTGGTTACTTTTCTTTTTTGAACCCTAATAGGTTGGCAGTATCGCCATGTAACGAGTTTTGGTTATAAGCCCTAAGCTATTATGGCGTAGCACGCTATTTATGTTTTATTAAGCGCAGCTCGCTGATAATAAAAATGCAGGATGCCGCTATTAGTTAAGAGTCCAATGGTTTGTGTTTAAGACTAATTTTATTTACACTACTTAATTCTATTACAATTTTTGGGTTATCCCCACTTACCAATTTAATTCTTCATTACTGACACACTTTATAATTAATGCATCGTCATTTTACATCTTTTCTTTATAGTCTAATGTTTCTAATAAATACTGGGGCATTATTTTGTGACTCAATAATATGGCTACTGTGGAGTATAGTGTAATAAAATTATTCTGTGCCACTTCAAGTGCATAGTCACCAAAGTGGTGCCAATGCCCTGAGCAAAATTATATTTATGTTTGCCAAACCGAAAATATGAATTTGAAATTAAATTTTACTACGGTTTCGGGTATCAATGGAATAATTATTTCAATGTTACGATAGAATGTGGCTTTGTTTACGTTGGGTTTGCTTAAGGAAATGAAATTAATGAATGATGTTATTACACTACTACAGCTTGTTTTTTGTTTGATTTTTTTCGAAGCTTTCAAAAACAGCCTAAAAGTATGCAATTCGTAGAATACATGACACAATCGTCGTTTAGTTAGACCCTGTTTAGATTGGGAAGATTGAGTCCGGACTGGTGAGTGCCATCGTGTTTCCATTTGAAACTTTGAGGTGCCTCAAAATACATTGAAACAACAAAAATTTCAACATTTCACACATTGAAACAACAACAAAGTAGACTCATGAGTCCGGTTTTTATGTTTTCTTCGTGCCTCACGATATACCTCACCCCACACTTCTCTTGCCTACGAACTGCCGTGATACCGACCTCAATCTTCCCAATCTAAACAGCGTCTTAATTATCAATGGGAAAACGATTATAGATAAGAATTTAAGTAACATCATTTAAAAGCAAATTAAATATTTAAGCAAACTTAACTAAATGGCCTCTAAGAGACGTTTTAAGAAAATCAAGTAGATACGGCTGTCAGTGTTATATACTGAAGTGAGAGTCACAATCAAGCAATTCAGTCTGTGTAAGATGATATCATATATTGATAGCTAAAGAGCTATCACATCAAAAATATGATTGTCATTTTCCAACAAATTTGACGTTTCTCCCTGAATACGACTAGAGTTACCAGCCTACAAAAATTGTATGAATTTTTCAGAGTTCTCTTTTTTTACCGTTCATACAGACAAAAATGATCATTCTTGTGACCAAAAAAGTTTACTGCATTCCGGAATATGAAGAAAACATAAGAATTATATCGCAAAGACGTCATTTTCGTTCTATATTTTCGATAGCTCATTACAAACATTTGAAACATTCACTATGGCAACCATATTTTTGACAAATGCCATTGGAAAGTATTCAATTGTATTGAATTGAGTTGAATCACCTTACCCAGACGGAAATCTAAATGACAATAACATTTGACCACGGTTGATGTGACAATCATTTATCACCTTAGCCGATTCCACCCCTGATTAACTTGAATTTTTGTTCACAATATTCTTACAGTCGTATTTATTAGATTTCCTTAGAACACTCTTGGACAGTTGTCCAACTAGCTACTGTCTAAATATTTGGACATCTCCTTATTTATAAAAGCATTCCAACAGCTGTCTAAATATGTTCTCAAACACTCACAAACATCCCTCATCAATTTCGTGAACATTTGGATACGTTCAATCATTGGCGTAGTTAGGAATTTTGTATAGGGGGGGCAGCCAGCCAGTTTATATACCACCGCAAGTTTTAAATTTTATTTTTAATAATATTTATAAAAATACTTTCAAAAATATTTACTTTAAATAGAAAATCATTAGGTTTTATAGATAGAGCTTTTGTCAAAACCATAAGTGCTGTAATAAATGAGTTAGTTCACTCACACGAAGTGACACCACACTATACTCTGCTAAATCAAAAATATTGTTTTCTAAAAAAGTTGATATTTAAAAAAGAATTGATATATTTTATCAAAATTTATTGCAATCACTAAATTAAGATTTACAAAATAACCAAATTTTACAAAAAAAGACTTTGTTTATTAGTTTTTGTTTTTAATTAAGTTTTAATTTTACATGATCTTGGCTGAACTGGTTCAGGACTTTTTCGGAAGTGATTTTATTTTTAACTATTTCATTTTCAATATTAAGTAGTGATACATTAGAGAAACGATTTTGGAGCATTGTTGTTCTCGCCGCATTGCTGAGAAACTCCTTTCACAGCTGGCGGAGCTCACTGGAAGAGCTAACGCTGCCTGAAGAAGTTCGTAAAAGTTTGGAAACATCTCTTTTGAAACATTTTGTTTTAAATTTTCGATGCTTGTTTCGCAATTTTTCAGTTGAAACATATTTTTTAATATCAAAGCTTCAGCACTCAGTGCTTACACAATCAACTTTAAAAAATTATTTATAGTTATTAATAAAACCTTCTGCAGTAGGTAATCATGTTTAATTTCAGGAAAGCGTCTACAGCATTTGCTAATGGTAGGTTTTCAAAACGGCGCGGCGTTTAAAGTTGACAAATAATGTTATCCATTACCTAAGCATTAGTATGCTGCAGTAAGAGCTGAAAACATAGATTAGCGTGGTGGATATGACATTTTTGGACTAGTATACCTTTTTTAACGCATACTCCTGCAAAACTTAAATGACACCCCCATATTTCCTATCTATAACTTATAATATCTGGTTTATATGCAAGAACGAAAGATCGAGTTGGATTAGGGTCGGATTTTCGATCCTGCATATAAACGAATTACCCGTTTGTTTGTAGGTATTTTGTTTGCAATTAGTTTTCACGTATTACACATACGTACGAACATAGTGATATGTTGTTATTATGTTTGCGTTTTTTTACACTACCTTGAGAAAAATACGACGACCAGCTGGTAAAAAACCTTAATGTAGGAAAAATATAAATTTTGTTGTCTTTATAATGAATGACAAGTTAGTACTGACGATTTTCTAGGGGGGGCAATACGATTTCTAGGGTGGGCGCCGCCGCGCATGCGTTCAATGAACATTTCATTTAATTTTCAGCTTTTTGTGCATTGAACAAACCCACTTTAGAATAGGTTTGGACAGCCAATTGCAGTGTCTAAGTTAGACACTCGATGCAACATTATTATAAATAAGATTTTGTAGTCGGACAGCTGTCCAAAGTTAGACATACTTTGGAATGGGTTTATAAATAAGACTGTTACGCCCATATTATTCACTCGATACATCCAGATTAAAACTCAAATCCAGATGTATTTAAATTCAGTTTGTATAGTTAACATCCGGATTTAAGTTTTTAATCTGGATGTATCGAGCGAATAATATGGCGGTTAGTGTTTAGGATGTAGATTTATTGACCAATTTGATTTGTATTATGTTGATTGGAAAATATGTTTTCCTTCGGCTGTTTTGGTCACAATAATTTTAGCAATGAAACAAGATTTGTTACATTTATTTTTCCCGACGTTTCGACAGGGGTTGCTGTCTTCTTCAGGGTGAACTTTATTACATATAAAATAAAAATATAGTTAATCACAATGTTATGCAACAACAATATACAGTGAAAAGTAAAACTTACACTTTAAGAGTTATAAACGTAGTTTAAATTTTACATAGTAAACTTAAATAATTTATAAAATACAATTTAAAAATAATAATAAATTCGGAAAGAAATTCAGAATTATTTGAAGAACAAAAAAAATTAACCCTTTTTTATCAGACACTGTTTTCCGAAAGTCTTCATTTTTTAGTTCCACATTCTCTAACATTTTTCAAAATCAAATATTCGCAACATCATCAAGATCATCTAATGAAAATTAAAGTGTCCATTTTTCTAAGTACTTGATATATTTTTTGTAACAATTAATGCATTTTATTTCAAGCATTGTACTTCACTTTCAACCCGCTTTTATTTAAATTGTTAAGGATTGATTTAGGGCTGAGTGGAATACATTTTTTTTGAGAGAATCTAAAATTGTTGAAACTTCCAAGTTCCAATGGTGAATTGTTTTCAAAGTTGAGAATCACATAAAATTTGAAATACAATTAATTTTGAAGTTCATTTGTGGAAAACCTATTTTGTATTTCGAAAAAGAGACTAAAAAGAGGACGTGCAAAAAAAAGATAACAAAAAAAGAATTTTATGAAAAAAGAGAGCGTAAAAAAGATCGGAATGGAAAAAGAGAACATGTTCTCTATAAAAGAGATGTTCTGGAAACCCTAATATATACCGATGGTACTAAATAGGGCTACCGCTACCCGTACCTAATTTCTATTTCATCTTATTAACAAAAAGTTTATACATTATACACTGCCGTTTTGATAAATGTGAGTTCTTAAAAAATGGTTTACCTAATTGTATGTTAAGTAGGTTCATGTTTGACACATAAGGCGTGTTTTTTTCCAAGTTCGAAGGAAATTGGATGAAAAAAACGATTCGGGGGTAAATAATTTACATGCTAAATGCAACAACAACTAATCCCCAATGGGCTTACCTTAACCCAGATAATTTTCGGGGTTTAACTTAAGCACGGAGAAAACTGTATTACCGGCGGAAAATACATACTTGTTATCGATATTTTGTATAGAAACTCCATTTTTTTCTGTAATGGCGTCGCTTATCCCGGACATCGTTTTTTTACCAGTTCCCTCCGGGATTGAAAAAAAACACACCTATAAACAGAATCTTTATCTCCCGTTGATTTTCTTATTGCATATACAAATATACATAATATAATACTTCGCACCCAAGTAAACATCTTCTTGCCTGACTACCTGCAACCAGGGTTGGCCGAATTAACTACACTTCATTTTCTACATGATTAAATACGCGTAGTTAATTTAATAAACTACACACCTTATTTACTACAAAATGTTACGTTTGCTACATACATAGTAAATCTTGGTAAATAATAAAATTTCAATAAAAACATTTCAACTCAAATTTAATCTTCAATCTACATATCTAAACTACGTAGCAAATGTAAAAAATTTATGTTATTCCAAAAAGCGTTCGGCCATCCCTGCCTCCAGCGTTATACTCAAAATGTTCCATTTTTCTTTCACAATTTATTTTGCAAAAAAAGAATGTGAGAAAAAAAATAGAGTGGAAAAAGAGTAAACAAAGAGAAACCTGCACAACATAAATAAAAAAACTTAAGGGAGGTAGAGAAAATGCAAGAGGGTGGAAATGATATGAAATGAAACCAAGCAGCGGCCTCGTGAATGCGATTGAATTAAATTTCTGGATTTAAAAAAATAGAAAAAGTTAATGACTTAGACATTTGTTTGTATTTATTTCTCAGGTTGTATGCATAATTAAGAAAAGATCTAGGGCTTAAAATTTGCATACAAAAATTGACTTTTGGAAATAATTTTTGTTTTTTTTAAGTATCAATTAGTTTCGTATTTATATGTGGGTCAATATCAAGAAAAAAGTTGACCAAAAATTTAAAAAATTTAGTTTTCGTAATAAACAAACGAATTAGATAAACAAAAACTTGCTATTTACAATCTTCTAAACACTAACCTTGCCCCTTGTGTTACATTGGGACGACAAAACAATTTCTTCGTCAAAGAATGTCAAATCATAGGTCCGACATAAACACCAATAATCCAGGCAAAACTGCACTCGCCAGCCATGTAATTGAAAGTGGCCACTCTCCCGACTTTGACGGTGTCCAAGTTCTCCAAAGAGAAACCCACACTTCCAAGCGGTACACTTTAGAGACACTTCATATTCTAAATAACAAGAACAACATGAATCGAAAACAGGACACACAGAATATTTCAGCGGTATACTGCTCCCTCGTTTCAAATTAAATAATGCGTAATCTACCTCTCTCTCTTCAGTTATTGACTCAACTTCTTCATCGGAAGTCTCATTGTTTTGTTTTCATAAATTGTATTTTATAAATTATTTAAGTTTACTATGTAAAATTTAAACTACGTTTATAACTCTTAAAGTGTAAGTTTTACTTTTCACTGTATATTGTTGTTGCATAACATTGTGATTAACTATATTTTTATTTTATATGTAATAAAGTTCACCCTGAAGAAGACAGCAACCCCTGTCGAAACGTCGTTAAAAATAAATGTAACAAATCTTGTTTTATTGCTAAAATTATTGTGACCAAAACAGCCGAAGGAAAACATATTTTCCAATCAACATAATACAAATCAAATTGGTCAATAAATCTACATCCTAAACACTAACCGCCATATTATTCGCTCGATACATCCAGATTAAAAACTTAAATCCGGATGTTAACTATACAAACTGAATTTAAATACATCCAGATTAAAACTCAAATCCAGATTTGACATTCTTTGACGAAGAAATTGTTTTGTCGTCCCAATGTAACACAAGGGGCAAGGTTAGTGTTTAGAAGATTGTAAATAGCAAGTTTTTGTTTATCTAATTCGTTTGTTTATTACGAAAACTAAATTTTTTAAATTTTTGGTCAACTTTTTTCTTGATATTGACCCACATATAAATACGAAACTAATTGATACTTAAAAAAAACAAAAATTATTTCCAAAAGTCAATTTTTGTATGCAAATTTTAAGCCCTAGATCTTTTCTTAATTATGCATACAACCTGAGAAATAAATACAAACAAATGTCTAAGTCATTAACTTTTTCTATTTTTTTAAATCCAGAAATTTAATTCAATCGCATTCACGAGGCCGCTGCTTGGTTTCATTTCATATCATTTCCACCCTCTTGCATTTTCCCTACCTCCCTTAAGTTTTTTTATTTATGTTGTGCAGGTTTCTCTTTGTTTACTCTTTTTCCACTCTATTTTTTTTCTCACATTCTTTTTTTGCAAAATAAATTGTGAAAGAAAAATGGAACATTTTGAGTATAACGCTGGAGGCAGGGATGGCCGAACGCTTTTTGGAATAACATAAATTTTTTACATTTGCTACGTAGTTTAGATATGTAGATTGAAGATTAAATTTGAGTTGAAATGTTTTTATTGAAATTTTATTATTTACCAAGATTTACTATGTATGTAGCAAACGTAACATTTTGTAGTAAATAAGGTGTGTAGTTTATTAAATTAACTACGCGTATTTAATCATGTAGAAAATGAAGTGTAGTTAATTCGGCCAACCCTGGTTGCAGGTAGTCAGGCAAGAAGATGTTTACTTGGGTGCGAAGTATTATATTATGTATATTTGTATATGCAATAAGAAAATCAAAGGGAGATAAAGATTCTGTTTATAGGTGTGTTTTTTTTCAATCCCGGAGGGAACTGGTAAAAAAACGATGTCCGGGATTAGCGACGCCATTACAGAAAAAAATGGAGTTTCTATACAAAATATCGATAACAAGTATGTATTTTCCGCCGGTAATACAGTTTTCTCCGTGCTTAAGTTAAACCCCGAAAATTATCTGGGTTAAGGTAAGCCCATTGGGGATTAGTTGTTGTTGCATTTAGCATGTAAATTATTTACCCCCGAATCGTTTTTTTCATCCAATTTCCTTCGAACTTGGAAAAAAACACGCCTTATGTGTCAAACATGAACCTACTTAACATACAATTAGGTAAACCATTTTTTAAGAACTCACATTTATCAAAACGGCAGTGTATAATGTATAAACTTTTTGTTAATAAGATGAAATAGAAATTAGGTACGGGTAGCGGTAGCCCTATTTAGTACTATCGGTATATATTAGGGTTTCCAGAACATCTCTTTTATAGAGAACATGTTCTCTTTTTCCATTCCGATCTTTTTTACACTCTCTTTTTTCATAAAATTCTTTTTTTGTTATCTTTTTTTTGCACGTCCTCTTTTCAGTCTCTTTTTCGAAATACAAAATAGGTTTTCCACAAATGAACTTCAAAATTAATTGTATTTCAAATTTTATGTGATTCTCAACTTTGAAAACAATTCACCATTGGAACTTGGAAGTTTCAACAATTTTAGATTCTCTCAAAAAAAATGTATTCCACTCAGCCCTAAATCAATCCTTAACAATTTAAATAAAAGCGGGTTGAAAGCGAAGTACAATGCTTGAAATAAAATGCATTAATTGTTACAAAAAATATATCAAGTACTTAGAAAAATGGACACTTTAATTTTCATTAGATGATCTTGATGATGTTGCGAATATTTGATTTTGAAAAATGTTAGAGAATGTGGAACTAAAAAATGAAGACTTTCGGAAAACAGTGTCTGATAAAAAAGGGTTAATTTTTTTTGTTCTTCAAATAATTCTGAATTTCTTTCCGAATTTATTATTATTTTTAGGTCTGTTCCATTGGGCCCTGCAAAGTTTCTTCTTGGTATTTACTAGTAGATGATGAATGGAGTAATTTAATTTTGCCAACAAATCTAACCTCAATATAAATGTAATTTTTGTTGTTGTATTTGTATATTATTTTTGATTAGAGAAACACCAACAACAGTAATTTACTATATATGTAATTTCTTTTTACTGATAGTGTTGCTTTTTTGCGTGGATACAATTCGTATCTACATTATTGAAGTGCTTTAAACTTATTTGACTACGGAGCCAGAAGTACTTAACAGTAGATGATGCAGGCCAAAGGAACATACCTAATATAGGGTGATTTTTTAGCTGGTTTGGTTTTGGCAACACTGGTTTTGACAGCTGACGTGTGTTTAGTACCTTGTGTCACTGTCAAACAGCGTCAGTTTGGTTTGCAATTTAACCATGGATCGTCTTACAAATGAACAACGCTTGCAAATTATTGAATTTTACTATCAAAATTCGTGCTCGGTTCGAAATGTTCATCGCGCGCTGCTTCCATTTTATGGTCGGCATTCTCGACCTTCTGAGCAGTCTATTCGGAAGATTGTGACCAAATTTCGCACCAAATTTACTTTGTTGGACATTAAACCACCAACACGTTTACGTACTGTGCGTAGTGAAGAAAATATTGCGGCCGTATCAGCTAGTGTGACAGAAGACCGCGAAATGTCGATTCGGCGCCGTTCCCAGCAGTTAGGCCTTTGTTACAGCACTACGTGGAAAATTTTGCGGAAGGATTTGGGCGTAAAGCCTTTTAAGATACAGCTGGTGCAAGAACTAAAGCCAGCCGACCTACCACAACGCCGAATTTTTGGTGAATGGGCTCTTGGAAAGCTAGCCGAGGATCCGCTTTTTTATCGAAAAATTGTGTTCAGCGATGAGGCTCATTTTTGGTTGAATGGGTACGTAAATAAGCACAATTGCCGCATTTGGAGTGAAGATCAGCCAGAAGCATTGCAACAGCTACCAATGCATCCCGAAAAAGCCACTGTTTGGTGCGGTTTATGGGCCGGCGGCATTATTGGGCCATATTTCTTCAAAGATGATGCGAATCGCAGCGTTACTGTCAATGGTGAACGCTATCGAGCGATGATAACAAACTTTTTTTTGCCCGAAATGGAAGTTCTTGACTTGCATGATATGTGGTTTCAACAAGACGGTGCCACATGCCACACAGCACGCGAAACAATGGCGCAATTGCGAGGCGAGTTTGGTGAACAGTTAATTTCACGTTTCGGGCCGGTCAATTGGCCGCCTAGATCGTGCGATTTGACACCATTAGACTATTTTTTGTGGGGGTATGTCAAGGCTAATGTCTATAGGGACAAGCCCGCTTCGATTGACGCACTGGAAGCCAACATCCATGCATTCATTCGTGAGATACCGGCCGATATGTGTGAAAGAGTATGCCAAAATTGGACTCAGCGGATGGGCTACCTGAGACGCAGCCGCGGTCAACATTTGCATTAAACATTAAATTGCAAGGTTCAAACTATCGATTCAAATAAATATTTCATTCATTTTTTCGAATTTTTTGTGTTTTTTTTAAAAAAAAAGTTCTAAACCTCTTAAAAAATCACCCGTTATAATTATGTATGAAGTTTTTAAAACATTTTTGTTTTTTTTTCTGTTTTCCTCGGAAATATTTGAACGTGGAGCATACTTTTTAGAAGAAAATAACAGTTTAAAAGTGGGAACTGGGAACTGTTAAGTCAATTTTAATAGTGGCTTACAGTTTGAAGGATGAAAACTTTCAAAAGCTTTACAATATATTTTTAAATGAAAATAAATACCCATCACAAATAAGAAATTTTCAAAAATATGAAACTTCAGATTAAGAATCATAACATTCACCCTGTTCTGAATTCCCATCGGTCATAAAATCCTATCGTTTTCAAACTCTAGCAGTCGTACTTATTAGATTTGTGTCTACTTAGACACTGTCAAACTATTTTCAAATTGGTGGAAAAATGGTAAACAAACGAACACTTAACGGACTTACCGCGATTAATTATTATAATCGAAAATTATTTTCTTTTCGATTTATTGCCCGACGTTTCGGCAAGGTTTCACTTGTCGTGATCACGGGTTGACTGATGGCTTGTGGGATGGGTGTTGTTTATTCTCTTATTCTTTTGGTCTCGTTCGTAGATTGTACCGGTGCTTCTGTGCTTGCAGTTGAGATGGTACATGTTGTTGCAACTGCATTGATTGTTGTTGTTGTAATTTTTGATAGTCTTGAGAGCAGGCCCAACTGATAGCATCAGCTGGTAGGTTGTTTTGATTTTTGTGTTTGTTGTTGTTGTTTTTAGCTTCGATATTATTCAGCTTTAATCTGTTTATCAGAGGATCCCATGCCGAGGAGAGATTAAAACTTTGATCACGATTGAAATTTGAGTGCATTTTTATTTCGATTGCCTCTCGCACCAATCTTGGAACATAAAATCTTTCCGTGGAAATTGATTTAGCTAGATCAAAACGTATAAAGTGATCCTCATTATAAGCTAAATGCTCACATATTGCCGATTTGGTTACTTCGTTCTTTTGTATGGCTTTTATATGTTCCTTTAATCTTGTGGAAATTGCTCGTTTTGTCTCTCCTATGTAAGATGAGCCACAACTACAGGGCACCGAATAAACTCCTGGATTTTGCAAAGGAATTTTATCTTTTGGAGATCTTAGAAGCTGGCGGATTTTTTCTGGTGGCTTAAATATTGATTTTATGCCGTGCTTCGATAAGATTCTTCCAATTGCTTCAGAAACGCCTTTTCTATACGGAAGGAATGCCCTTTTTTCCCTCTGTTGTGTTTCATTTTCTGAAGCTATTCTTTCCTTCGGTGTCCACGACCGTTGTTTGGAACTATAACCATTTTTCAAAAGAGCTGCGTCAACAAGTTTTAATTCCTCTTCACGATGATCATTGTCACAGATCGTATTTGCTCTATTAACAAGAGCTGACACCACGGATGTGAAATTTGACGGATGGTGATGAGAAGCGGCATGCAGATATCTGTTGGTGTGGGTGGGCTTCCTATATACCGTGTGTCCTATGGTTCCATCTTGTTTTTTTATGATTTTAACATCTAAAAATGCCAACGAGTTATCTTCTTCAACTTCCATTGTAAATTTTATTTTTGGATGTACCGAATTTAAGTGGTTAAGAAATGCATCGACATCATTTTTGTTGAGGATACAAAATGTGTCGTCTACATATCTTTTCCAAATAATCGGCTTTATTGGAGAAGTCTCTATTGCCTGTTCCTCAAAATGCTTCATCCAAATATCTGCAATAACTGGAGCAAGTGGGGAACCCATTGCTACTCCGTCAACTTGCAAATAAAATTTCTCATTATAAAGAAAATAACCGGATGTAAGGCACATGTGAAGAAGTTCTACTAACTTTGAGTCATCATCGGAAGCAGATAACTTAGTTTTAATCACATCTAGGCATTCTAATACTGGAACATTCGTGAACAATGATGTTACATCGAAACTGACCATTATTTCATTTTCATTTACATGCAAATCTTTTATTATTGAAATGAAATGCTGGGAGTTTCTTACAGAAGAAGAGCAATCAAAGACCAACGGTTTTAGTTGCATAGCTAATTCTTTGGCAACCAGGTAAGTAGGGGAATCAATTTGGCTGACAATTGGCCTCAAGGGGAGATTTTCCTTATGCACTTTTGGAAGGCCATACAATTTTGGTGGTTGAGTACAAGAAGGTATAATATTAGTTTTATTAATAATTGATTTACATTTTGCCACTATTTGTCTCACTTTTCTTGTTACCCTTGCTGTTGGATCATAACTCACTTCTTTGTATGTATCACTATCACTGAGAAGATTTTCTATTTTAGAGCAATAATCAACTGTATCAAGGACAACCGTGCAATTACCCTTATCTGCAGGAAGCACAATCAAGTCTTTGTCTGCTCTAAGTTTTTTCAAGGCAATTCTCTCATTAACCGTGATGTTTTGTTTTATCGGTTTTGCCCTACGAATTAAAACTGAAACATCCTGTCTAATGGTTTCAGATGTTAATCTTTCAATTTTATTCCTACGTAGGCACTCTTCTACACAACCTATTATTGACTCAGTAGGAATATTTATTGGTGTAGGTGCAAAGTTCATTCCTTTTGAGAGTATGGACACAGTATTGTCATCAAGCTCTTTGCTAGAAAAATTTCTCACCGTACTAGCCATGCATTGATCTTTTGTTGTTATTTTGCTTACCTTTGTTATGAGTTTTTCATATTTCCTTATATGTCGATTGCTACAACTTTCCGCAATTCTCTCACTCTGATTATGTATAAGTGAGTCACACAAATCAAAAACCTCTGCACTCATGCTCTTAGACAACATTAAATGACACTTATATATTTCACTGGTCACATGATTAAGTTCAGAATAGTTATTTGAAATAACCTTCTTTAATAAAATTTCGCTGGTTCTTTTTATGATCTTATCAGAACCTTTTATATGCACTTTGTTGCTTATTTTAACACAATTGGGTACAATACTTTGTTTACGACACCGCTTTAAGAACACAATAGAGTTTAATAGACGCACACGTTTCGTACGAAGCTTTTCAAACCATCGTAATTGTTTATGCACTGCCTCTCCGTAAAGGCTTACAATTGTAAATTTTAGACTTTTTTTATCGTGGTAATGAAACATTGTAAACAAACGAACACTTAACGGACTTACCGCGATTAATTATTATAATCGAAAATTATTTTCTTTTCGATTTATTGCCCGACGTTTCGGCAAGGTTTCACTTGTCGTGATCACGGGTTGACTGATGGCTTGTGGGATGGGTGTTGTTTATTCTCTTATTCTTTTGGTCTCGTTCGTAGATTGTACCGGTGCTTCTGTGCTTGCAGTTGAGATGGTACATGTTGTTGCAACTGCATTGATTGTTGTTGTTGTAATTTTTGATAGTCTTGAGAGCAGGCCCAACTGATAGCATCAGCTGGTAGGTTGTTTTGATTTTTGTGTTTGTTGTTGTTGTTTTTAGCTTCGATATTATTCAGCTTTAATCTGTTTATCAGAGGATCCCATGCCGAGGAGAGATTAAAACTTTGATCACGATTGAAATTTGAGTGCATTTTTATTTCGATTGCCTCTCGCACCAATCTTGGAACATAAAATCTTTCCGTGGAAATTGATTTAGCTAGATCAAAACGTATAAAGTGATCCTCATTATAAGCTAAATGCTCACATATTGCCGATTTGGTTACTTCGTTCTTTTGTATGGCTTTTATATGTTCCTTTAATCTTGTGGAAATTGCTCGTTTTGTCTCTCCTATGTAAGATGAGCCACAACTACAGGGCACCGAATAAACTCCTGGATTTTGCAAAGGAATTTTATCTTTTGGAGATCTTAGAAGCTGGCGGATTTTTTCTGGTGGCTTAAATATTGATTTTATGCCGTGCTTCGATAAGATTCTTCCAATTGCTTCAGAAACGCCTTTTCTATACGGAAGGAATGCCCTTTTTTCCCTCTGTTGTGTTTCATTTTCTGAAGCTATTCTTTCCTTCGGTGTCCACGACCGTTGTTTGGAACTATAACCATTTTTCAAAAGAGCTGCGTCAACAAGTTTTAATTCCTCTTCACGATGATCATTGTCACAGATCGTATTTGCTCTATTAACAAGAGCTGACACCACGGATGTGAAATTTGACGGATGGTGATGAGAAGCGGCATGCAGATATCTGTTGGTGTGGGTGGGCTTCCTATATACCGTGTGTCCTATGGTTCCTTTATTGCTTTATTTAATTAAAATAAATATCACATTATTCTCGGTTTGGACAATCTACTCTTGTGTCTAAGTTAGGCAGCTATACAACAACAATAAACAAGGTTTTTGAATACATTTTCCAAAGTTAGGCAGTTGTCTAATGTTAGACAACGTTTACAAATAAGGACATAGGAGTTTTGAAATAATTCTCGCTTTCAATACTTGCGGATTGAGAGTGCTTTGATTTTCGATCGGATTGAAAATTCTTGACGTTTGGAATTTTTATATCCGATTTGGAATTGGCAAAATTTTAAAAATGTTGTTTCAGCTAAAAAGGTGCGTTCCTTTAGTTTGAAACTCTGTGCATTTGTGTGAATTTCTACACATTATATTTTTCTTGTGTCACTGTCAAACAGCGTCAGTTTGGTTTGCAATTTAACCATGGATCGTCTTACAAATGAACAACGCTTGCAAATTATTGAATTTTACTATCAAAATTCGTGCTCGGTTCGAAATGTTCATCGCGCGCTGCTTCCATTTTATGGTCGGCATTCTCGACCTTCTGAGCAGTCTATTCGGAAGATTGTGACCAAATTTCGCACCAAATTTACTTTGTTGGACATTAAACCACCAACACGTTTACGTACTGTGCGTAGTGAAGAAAATATTGCGGCCGTATCAGCTAGTGTGACAGAAGACCGCGAAATGTCGATTCGGCGCCGTTCCCAGCAGTTAGGCCTTTGTTACAGCACTACGTGGAAAATTTTGCGGAAGGATTTGGGCGTAAAGCCTTTTAAGATACAGCTGGTGCAAGAACTAAAGCCAGCCGACCTACCACAACGCCGAATTTTTGGTGAATGGGCTCTTGGAAAGCTAGCCGAGGATCCGCTTTTTTATCGAAAAATTGTGTTCAGCGATGAGGCTCATTTTTGGTTGAATGGGTACGTAAATAAGCACAATTGCCGCATTTGGAGTGAAGATCAGCCAGAAGCATTGCAACAGCTACCAATGCATCCCGAAAAAGCCACTGTTTGGTGCGGTTTATGGGCCGGCGGCATTATTGGGCCATATTTCTTCAAAGATGATGCGAATCGCAGCGTTACTGTCAATGGTGAACGCTATCGAGCGATGATAACAAACTTTTTTTTGCCCGAAATGGAAGTTCTTGACTTGCATGATATGTGGTTTCAACAAGACGGTGCCACATGCCACACAGCACGCGAAACAATGGCGCAATTGCGAGGCGAGTTTGGTGAACAGTTAATTTCACGTTTCGGGCCGGTCAATTGGCCGCCTAGATCGTGCGATTTGACACCATTAGACTATTTTTTGTGGGGGTATGTCAAGGCTAATGTCTATAGGGACAAGCCCGCTTCGATTGACGCACTGGAAGCCAACATCCATGCATTCATTCGTGAGATACCGGCCGATATGTGTGAAAGAGTATGCCAAAATTGGACTCAGCGGATGGGCTACCTGAGACGCAGCCGCGGTCAACATTTGCATTAAACATTAAATTGCAAGGTTCAAACTATCGATTCAAATAAATATTTCATTCATTTTTTCGAATTTTTTGTGTTTTTTTTTTAAAAAAAGTTCTAAACCTCTTAAAAAATCACCCGTTATAATTATGTATGAAGTTTTTAAAAAATTTTTGTTTTTTTTTCTGTTTTCCTCGGAAATATTTGAACGTGGAGCATACTTTTTAGAAGAAAATAACAGTTTAAAAGTGGGAACTGGGAACTGTTAAGTCAATTTTAATAGTGGCTTACAGTTTGAAGGATGAAAACTTTCAAAAGCTTTACAATATATTTTTAAATGAAAATAAATACCCATCACAAATAAGAAATTTTCAAAAATATGAAACTTCAGATTAAGAATCATAACATTCACCCTGTTCTGAATTCCCATCGGTCATAAAATCCTATCGTTTTCAAACTCTAGCAGTCGTACTTATTAGATTTGTGTCTACTTAGACACTGTCTAACTATTTTCAAATTGGTGGAAAAATGCTTTATTTAATTAAAATAAATATCACATTATTCTCGGTTTGGACAATCTACTCTTGTGTCTAAGTTAGGCAGCTATACAACAACAATAAACAAGGTTTTTGAATACATTTTCCAAAGTTAGGCAGTTGTCTAATGTTAGACAACGTTTACAAATAAGGACATAGGAGTTTTGAAATAATTCTCGCTTTCAATACTTGCGGATTGAGAGTGCTTGATTTTCGATCGGATTGAAAATTCTTGACGTTTGGAATTTTTATATCCGATTTGGAATTGGCAAAATTTTAAAAATGTTGTTTCAGCTAAAAAGGTGCGTTCCTTTAGTTTGAAACTCTGTGCATTTGTGTGAATTTCTACACATTATATTTTTTTTTATATTCTGTTAACGGATTTGATTCGGAATGGAAATCAGAACAGCGTGACTATTGTTTTTGAATTAATAGACATGGTCAGGAAAATGAGATCTCGGAGATCTCAGCAATCTCAGTACCTGAACAGGATTCCTCAGCAAAATTTCTCAGCTTTGCTGTCAAAACTCTGAGGAAAAAAAATCTTGGATTCGCTTGCTCACTTTTTGAGTGAGAAAAATCTCTGAGATCTCATTTTTCTGAACACGGCAATTGATTAATGTTTTCGAAACTGTTTTAAATTCAAACTCTTCTGTCTTCTATACCTGAAACTAATTCTCTTAATAAATTAAAAAAATATTTTGTGAACAAGTCGTTATTTTAATCGTTTTTGGTTGATGTTTTTTTTTGGTTATGTTTGCATATTGGAAATGTTCTCTTTTTTTTCATTTAAATTATGGACACCCTACCTTTATATGTACCTACCTTTTTATTTTACCTAATTCCAATGACAATTTAATCGTCTCATAAAAATTAAAATATCATCAATGGTAGTAAAAAAATTATTAAAAAATCCTGATAACATAAGCTTCTTGCACAAAACAAATATGGTACCTACCTACCTTACATCTCATTCTCATAACAAATAAAAATGGAAACCAAATTCTCATATTTTTGCTTGTTCACATTCAAAACTATTTTGTCAGTAGTTGCAATTATTATAATCTAGCCCAGCGGGAAAATTCAAAAAATTCATTGAGGAAAAACCTGCTTTTTCCTTGAGGAATGGAAGCACCTGCTACTTTTCAGCTTATTCCTTTGATGAATTTAACATGGACGTGTCATTGGAAGGAAGCACATGCCACTTTTTTGATGAAAATTCCACATCTAAATCACTACTTCCTTGGAAGTTGCTTATTCACCAGTTGGACTGAAAAAAAAATGTTAAAACAAGCGAATTAATAATACAGTTTGTATTACACTGAACCCTCCATATACGCGGTCTCTTCATACGCGGTTTCGCTTATACGCTATTTAGTTTTTCCGAAATTCCCTCTACATACACGGTGATTATACGCGATTCAACAACAATTCGCGGCGTGGAAAATGAAAATATGTATCAAGAAAAACTTTTTCGTCAGTTGGCCTTGTATTTTTTTTTCAAATTATTTAAATGGGCATATCAGAATGGCAAGAATATTTCTGGATTTGATCTTATTGTGTGATTCTGTGTCTTACATTACTATTATTTATTGGTACTTTCTAGTCTCCGCAACCGCGAATTCGATATACGCGGTGTTTTCTTGGAACGCATCCCTCGCGTATACGGGGGGATTGCTGTATTTGAATAAAAGATATTTTTCTTGGTATCTAAATCCTTTATTACTTTATATAATTTTATTATATCTTATTCTACGTATGTGAAACAGTGACGGTCTTAGTTATTTATTTTGCTATGATACTTATGTCCATAGGGTTTGGATATCTTAACTTAATTGCCTAAAAATATGATTACGTGCCAATATATATACATTCCTTATCTTATGCAGGTAGATAGTTTGTTTTCTTATTCATACTCATTTATGATAAAGAAATCATTGTATTGTGTTTACATAGGATATAGCTATGTGTTTACATTTGTGTATATATACTAATATATATATTTTAGATACATAATTAACAGGGTGTGTTAACTAGCTCGAGATTTGAACCGTCCACTGATAACCCAGCCGGCTACTCTTCCAACGTGCTATACTTATACTTCATCCAACAAAAATAGGCAGTACACGTCTTATGGAAGAGCTTTTTCAAAATCAGTAGCGCACCATATAAAAGTGTGTTCCCGCCCCTGAATTTTCGATTGTATCTGACGCAGACTCAACGTCCTACTGAGCGCACATCTGAGTGCGCACTGATTTACTGAATTGCCAGGTTCCAAATAAAAATCCCCTTTTTTTGGCACCAAAACGTTTTTTTCCCTTTTTTCAAAAAAATCCATTTTTTTTCCAAAAGAAAAATTGCAAGCATTTTAAACTTTTTTAAACATTTTGATTTTTATTCATAAAAAATAACACTTAGTGTTGGTAAACAAAAAAGAAACTTAAAAACATTTCTTAAACTAAAAAAGTTCTTTATAAATCACATGTTAAGCGAAAAACTATAAAAGATAAATACTTATTGAATGTATATAGAGCTGTTATGTAGTTTAAGGAAGTCTTTTTCAACTACGAAGTTGTAACAATTATCAGTCTTTATAATAAGGCTTTCGTATGCAAAATGCCACTTATTATGGATTCGATAGTTTATTTCGAAGTTTAGTTTTATTTAAATAGATTCTTAAAAATTGTGTCTACTGTTTTTGATAAGATTACATTTTCCCCTGTTAAGTTTTTTTTTCTCTTTTTTATCCCTGTCCCCTTTTTTTCGTCTAAAAAAATCGGCAAAAGTGGTGATTTTCCCCTCAACCTGAGACCCCTGCCCGTGTCCAGTTGGTAACTTGTTCAGCTTTTTTTTCCTTGGGTTTTTTTTTGAGTAGCTTTTGATTTTCGAGCTTTAAAAAAAGTTTTTAATAATGAGTATTATCGTGGAGTTTTTTCATCTTTTGCATTTCTTTTAATGTGTTAAAGTTACAAAAGCTTAGCTGTTTTCTTTGAAGAAGAACATAATTCGCGTAGATTTTCGTAGCGCGTGGTCAATTAATGTGAAGTAAACTGTATTTTTAAAAGGTAAAATGTGTTTTAATTTTTATAAATAAAACAATTAAATGAAAATTTCTATCTAAAAAAAGGGCGGTAACCCTACATACTATTCTTTCATATTTGAGTCTATTTAAAATAAACACCACTACAACCCTGTGAGAGCATTAATGAAGGACAGATTTATAAAATCTACTGTAGCCAGAATGCGAGGCAAACGTCCTATCTTGCCCACACTGCCTATTTTTGTTGGATGAAGTATAATTATACATTTTGTTGGTCGTTGGTTTTCAGCATTTATTTCAATAACATTGGGCAAAGTAAAAAAGAGAGAGCGTCGTGAGAGAATTATTTTTTCCATCTCTCCCATAATATACTTTACAAAGCAGATGAGTGGATTCAGACGATGAACTGATGAACTTGTATATTACTTTTCAACAGTTTTTTAATCGCATAATTTTCCTATTAAACAAGCAATTTGTAATTCACCAAAAGAAAGGGTAGTTTCCTAAACAGAAAGCAGAAAGTGCGTTCAAAGCTATATGAACTGAGGAAACTTTGCATTACTCTTCACCTACTAAGTCATTGCATGTCGTTCTCCTATGATTTGGCAAGTGAATTTATTAACGAATTCAGCTATAAAATTCATTGAGGACGATATTTCCCGCTGGGAGATTCCATCAACAAACGACCTTTACACACAGACAAAAATCAGTTTGATTTGACCTACATACAATTTTTTTTCTCTTAATTTCTTTTTCATTACCCAAAAAATACGTCATCTACACATTTCCATTCTATAATGCTGCCTCTGGTTCATGTTTGATTCGATCTACAACATGACGTTCATTCATTTTCGAAGAAAAGCCATCATGTGGCAAATAGATTTACTAAAAAATCGAAATATTTGCATCTAACGACTATTTATTTAAAAAAACACCTTTAAAGAATGTGTTATTTCTAACAAAATTTAAGTTTTCGTGCTAGTTTTGTTTAATGAATTTGTTTATTAGAACATTTATGTCATTATGAGGTTATTTGGTTAATTTCTTCTCATTTAAAAACACAATTGAAAAATAGAAAATTTGTCACTTTCCAAAAGCAAATATTTAAAAAAAAGGAGGAAATTCAAAAATCGTTCCGGAAGATATTGAAGCCCTAATCACTACCTTTAAAATGATATACATTTTATATATGCACTCGTCTCCTGTTTTTCAATCGTTGGGAATCCATTTGGCAGTTTGCGTGATTTTTACAAAACCTCTCACTGGATTTTTGAAATAAAACAAAAACAAAATTCAAAATCCGGACCATTTTGAAGCCTAAATGTCATTCTTTGATATGCAATTTAGATTTTGGCAATACTTGGGAATACATTTTCCAATTTTCCATATTTCTCAAAAATTCGTCCGGAGGCCTCTTAATGTGATTTTGAAGTTAAATGCAGTCGCACAGTTATTCTTTTTCATCTAAAATTTATCAAGTCACCGTCTTGGTTCACGAGTTTTAATGTTAGACTACTTATTCGCTTCGCGTTCACAGGTAAATAGATGACAATTTTCGGAACTTCTATGATTTAATACCATTCCCCTGTTTCTTGGGAAAATTCATGTACAGTATGCTCCTTTACTATTATTAAGATATGAACCAGGAATGACATTACACTCAACACGTATCATATTCAACTTGTTTATATCAACAGGTAAATCTGAAACATGTACCACACCGGAGTCAAGAACACATTTACTGAAACCTAGTAATTTTCCAATAGTTCTATCCTTATTGAAATATATTTTTTCGTTGCTTTCGATTTCTGATACCATTGCATTATTATTTGCTTCTATTCTAACAACAGCTGTAGAATTTCGCAATAATAATTCTTCGGATATAAATGTTGCAATGTCATCAATTTCATAAAACCCAGTTGGTATTTAAATTTCATCTACATTCGGTATAGAGTTGTACGTTTGAAAATCAATCAATTCACAAAAATAATCCTGATCCAGGTTCAAAGGTGGAAAATATTCAGCTGATAGGTGGGAAGTTCTTCAGCTTAGCCATGGTGATAAAAATACAAGAATACTTTTGTTCTAGGTCCACAGTATTAGTAACCAGGTAGATGTAGTTCAATAAGAAGTTTGTTTATTAAAGTATTTAATAAGCCTTCTCCTTTTACAATATTTCGTTGACTGGAGTTTTTCGAATGATCAAACATTTTATATGATTACACATACCTACAAAATTTAAGTTTTTTAAAATTTTCCGGAATTTTTTTTATTTTTCTCTTATATTCAAAAACAGTAAATTTAAATCTACCATCCGTTTTAATCCATCAGCTTTAGTTTGGCCTACAAAGCTTTATTGTATTTTAAGTAGAGTTATGAAGAAATTATAACTATATCTACATCACGGAGAAGTTGTTTTAATATCCCACACTGTTTTTGTAACATTTGCGGTGAATGAGGCTTAAATTGTTTAAAAAATTGGTGACAGAATTCGTGAAAAAGCTCATTTTGATTACTTCAAAATGCAAATGTGTAATTTATACAAGCTCTGGGGGCCTAAAACTGTTTGTCGGACCTGTGTTGTTAGTTTGCGACTATGGTCAAGTAGAACAAGACGTTCTTTGCAGCTCAATACGCGAATGAACTGTCCAAAATCAAAAAATCCCCATGATGATTGTTATTTTTGCCTTTTTAATTTAAATAGTATTAACTCAAATAACCGTAATAAATGGTTTTATTCTAATGTACCATCTGCCAAACGACCAACTTTCAAGGAAAAGATCATTTTTGGTTGCTTCTGAAGAAATTTTTTATTTTTGTTCGCCGCATGGCAGGTTTTTGATGTGTAAACATCTATACTGGCGGTAGGGTGAAAAGAAAACGTAACGTAACGTTGTAATCGTGATCGTGGTCGTGATCGTGATTCTGAGCTTTACGAAAATTGAGTGCGTTCAACAATATGTACGTTCAGTAACGGGTATGGTATGTTTAACAAGAATTGTCTGGCAAACTAACGTTTCGCGGGGGTTCATTTCGCCATTTTTCATTCCGCATTTTGTTTGTTTAGCATTTTCTTGTTTGGCATTCTACGTTTCGCAAATTACGTTTTGTCTTTTGAATGATTTGACAAATCATCCTTCCGCATTTTACATATCGCAATTTTCATTTAGTTTTTTGTTTGATTGGCTTTTTGAAGTTCGGCAATTTCTTAGTTGGCATTTTGATATTTCGTTTTTTTTTATATGGCATTTTATTATTTCGCTTTTTTTTATTTTGCATTTTATTGTTTCGCTTTTTTTTATTTGGCAATCAATTGTTTTGCAATTTTTTGGGCTTCGATTACATGTCTTAAATTTTTTTTCTAAAATTAGTTGCTCTGATTAATTCTTAATCAAAACCTGAAAACTGATGATTTTATGACTTCTATAGTTCTTGAGAAAATTGAAAATTACTAAAACTATTTTGTATGAGATTTTTGTTTTTTGCTTTCTATAGCGCCCAGCATTACGGCGTGTAAACAGTGAGGTATGCAACCTGCAACCCCCCTGCTTGGCACTCTATAGGATTTGGGGTAGGTGCGAGGTTGGGTGTATGCAAAGTTTCTTTTGCATTTGAAGAATCTGGATTTAGAGAAACTTTGGTTTTACCCTATATTTCCAATGTCAACAGCTGTTTCCTAAATAAACATATATGTGGCTCAAAGTTCCACATTTAAAATTTTCAGATATGAAAATGTAATGCATTATATTTTTGGCGCCTAAGTTATCGTACTCTCCCCAAAAATAAATATACCTACAAAAATATTTGAATGTCAACTTGTTGTAAATCTTCTATACTTACAGAAAAACCTTAAACGAAAATTTATTCAAAAACATATTCTCCATAATTTTATTTAAAACGAAATTATACAATGTATTTGTAAAATAAATTACTTTTCAAAAAAAACATAAATTAATTCAATTTTTGTAAATTTGAGTTATCAAAACAATTTAATGTTAAAAGCCAGTGCTTTAAGTAAACCAATATCTGAGTAATCGTTTTCTTTTTCCAGAATAGATGTTATCCGTGCTTCCTTATCCTGGGTTTTTCTCTTTTTTGATGGCACATGAAATCCTCTTGAAACTTTTTCTATTGCTACCTGAACATTTTTCACTTCTTTTTTAATTTCATCCACTAACTTAAAAACACCAATGTGTGAACTACCAACTATACAATTAATATGACGATGAAAAGCTTCTGCAAAGTTTTGTGTTGTTGGTATTTTCAAGTCTATTTGTTGAGCAATACTCCAAAATACTGGTGCATAGACAGGAGGTTTTCCATTTTTGCCATTCACATAATATTCGTTGAACCATTCCATCAACGGTTTGGCCTCGTCTGGCATTGTTTCGAAATGCTAATGGTATTCGCTCAGGTTTTAAGAAAGAAAGCGCTCCCATCTGCCTGATTTTTAAAGAAAATTCTGCATCGGTTCCGTACTTGGTTTGTAGACCACATTTTTGAACGTGTCGATAAATTATTTGGAAGAGATGAAAATTGCAGCCTTTTGGATCACATCCATCATAGCAGTGCCGTAGGCTATTAATTGGTGCCTTTTCAAAGTCTAAGATGCAATATTTTGGGTTCAAAGTTATTCCTTGTTCTGACGCATACTCATTTAAATGAAAAAACATAGCATCATAGAGTTTAGTACTTTTCCCCGACATCAAGACATAGACCATTGGATAGGCTTTTAGAGAATCGTCGACATCACAATGCATTATATACAACTGGTAAAATAATGTAGGCACAATTTTAAAAGTTCCGTCCATCATCCAAAATTTGCTTTTTTGCATAAAAAGTAGCGATTCTTTGGTTGTCATAATAATAAGTCTGTCTTTGTCAATTTTAACGTCTTTAACAATAAAAACTTCATCTTCCAAATACTTGAAAAATTGTGGTATCTCGAAATCAAGCGTTGCAGGTTCCACCAATAAATTTGTTTGTTTTTGCCTTACCCGTTTAATTCGCTGCCGTAGGGCTGCTTTTGACGGAAGACTAGCACCAACTTCCTGCGAACACCTTGCAGTGACGTTCTGAATAATACGGCAATTTTTTTCACCCGAGTTTTGGGCAGAGTTTTTAAGATTGAACATTGCATTTGCCACTCGTTTTCTTACTGCATTTGGTTCATGGTTATGTTCCCCTCTCAACCATTTTAATGAATGAGTTTCATCACTATTTTTTTCGGAATTGACTCGAACTTTTATTATATTTTTGCGAAATTCACAACACCAAACAAAATAATTATTCAGATTTTTTGCTTCAAAATCGAAAGAATATCCATCAACACTCAATTTATCCTTACTTTTTTATCCTACCCTATTGGACTTAAAAGTCTCATAGGTGTTGTCAAAATTTTCCATTACTAAAATTAAGCAAACAAGAAGAGCTAAAAAAGACCGAAATTACCACAGCAAAAATTATCAAATAACTAAAAAAAAATTAACTAAGCACAACGAATTTAGCAACAGATCATAAAAAGAACGGTAAATCAAAAAAAAAATGTCAAAGCTTATGAATGTACAAACGACCAAACAACTGAACGGCGAAATGATCTATCAGCGAATTAATAAAACGACTTGTTGAAATTTTGCGAAATAATGAAACGGCGAAACGTTATTCCGCGAATAAAAAACTTGGCCAATTAATAAACGGCTTAACAAAAAAAAGCTAAACAATAAATTGCCAAATGAATTTTGCGAAATGATTGAAAATATTTTTAAGAAAAAGCGAAATGTAAAAACGCCAAATGTTATTTGCGTAATGATTGAAAAACATAATGAATAAAAAGCCAAACGTAAATTGCCAACTGTGGATTGCGAATTAAACAAAATATTTAACGATCACAGCGAAACAAAGAAATGCCAAATGAATTTTGCCAAACAATGGTGACCCTCAGTAACTAAACGTGGAGTATTTATATACGAAATCGAAAGGTCGAGTTCAGTTCGGGTTGAAATTTGGTTGGCTGCTTAGAGGATATATTAAGCCCCTATTACACGATGATTCTTTGCGTCTGACTCTATTTGAACATAATGAGTGCGAAAGAGAAAAAAGATAAGATGGAAGACCAGTTGGCCTGTGAGTCGTGGGCCAAGTTTTACGAGACTCTTTTTAACGCTTCTTTAGCAGTAGGCTACGCGCAAACCACCGCGATGGCGGTGGCGATCACGATAAAAATGTGGATGCCTCATAAAAAAATCAAAGCACACTTCAATCGTGTAGATGTGTGCCTTTCCTTTGATTTATGTGTATGGCATTCACAATTTTATCGTGATCGCCACCGCTATCGCGTTTGTTTGCAGCTACCTTTATCCGTATTTTGTATTCTTTGCATTACTTTTTTTCAATACCATGACTGCTTTGAGACCAGGGGCCTATTTCACGGAACATACATCACATACATTGTATGAATGTATGTACCTTAAAGTAGACGCCAAAGATGGCTCAGTGTAAATTTTTAATTTTTTGAAAAACTTTACGTCAACTTAGAAAGCGCATAATTTAAAAAAAAAAATTTTAAATTTACACCCACTCATCTCGTAGTCGTGATTCTTATCTTGTAGCCGTGGTCGTGATTTTGATTCTGAGCCAGAGATTAGTCTGCTATTACACGATGCATCTAGACGCATGCGACTTTTCGAACTACGTAAGTGCAAAAGAGAAAAAAATCGAAAAGATGAGACGGAAAAAAAGTGACCGGTGTCGCGTGAGTAAAACTTTCGATGTAACTATTTGACGTTTCTCTTTTCTCTTGTCCGTTTTTTACTATTCTGCTTCATATGGTTTTGTTGTTCAAAGAGTAAATTTCGATGCAACGCACTGTTATTGATGGCCTTATAGGCTTTCCAGAAATGAGAAATTCATCTTTAAAAACAACATAAATAAAATAAATTATTGCTTTTCTTGACTGATATTTATTTAAAGGCACACAAACCTTTCTTTCTTCAATATATCTAATAATGAAAACAAAAATAAAACCAGAAAAAGTTTTTTTATTGCTTGAGCACAGCCCAACACGAAAATGAAAAATAAAGAGAACTGTCCAATTAGATTCATGACTTTGGTTTCAACGTGTAATAGCGCTTGAAACAGCGGACGAAATAACAAAGAAGAATTCGAAGAAGGTGCATGCAACAAGATTCATCGTGTAATAGCAGACTTATGAATTATCCATAATCTCTGTTCTGAGCTTCACGAAAATTTAGTGCGTTCAACGCTATGTACGCTCAGCACTGATCTCTATAATACACTGGATAGTGAATAGCCTATAGTGTATAACAGTTTTTGTGAGCCAATTTTTGAAAGGGTACCAGCCACGACCTCATATCTCGCTCCATACGAACGAAAAAAAAGAAATGGAAGATATTTGCCGTAATTGAGCATTTATTTGATGTCAGTTGATGCCGACAGGCATTGCGGCTGTAAATATTGAAAAAAAATAAAAGAAAATCCAAGTCCAGTAGCGTCCATACCGCTGTTATACTGTTATATGAAGGTACCGGCCACGACTATATTTTTGCCTCAAAAATTTTGTATGAATACACTATCCAGTGTATATAGAGATCCGTGATGCTCAGTAACTAAACACTGAGTGTTTATATACGAAATCAAAAAGTCGAGTTCAGTTTGGGTTGAAATATGGTTGGTTGCTTAGACCATATAGTACATGGACTGCGCTTTCATCATGGCTTCAGGGTTTTAACATAGAAGGCTGCCTTTTTTGGCAAATTAGACGAAATAAGGTGATTGACTGGAAAATATTTTTAAATATAATTTTAATGATTGGCTAAGAGCCCACTGCTGTTTGTGGGTGTGAGTGATAGCAAAAATTCACTGGTATGTTTAGATAGATCTTAACTTTTTATAAGCGTGGTTGGGGCCTTTGTCGGTAAACTAAAAAGCGCATTTTCCATGCATCATTACCGATTTTCAAATTTGCTTATGAAAAGTTAAGATCTATATAAAAATACCCGTAAATTTTTGCTATCATCCACACCCTAAATTTGATGTAGGCTCTCGGTCTATGAGTCATTCGGAAGAATGTTGATGTTTACACATCTTAACCGTGAGTCCCGGCACTCACACTTTTTTTCTATAGGAGAATCCGTATGTCATATCTCAAAAACTAAAGCTGATGGATGAAAATGGGTTTCATTTTCAGATTCCAGGATGCCGATTATCTACATATAATATAGTTATTTTCCCGGAAAAAAAATCTTTGTTGTTATGTGTTATCTTTGCGTTAGAATTGTTAGATGTGATATGAGGCTTTTAATATATAAACTTGACATTTATTTAGTTTTCAACACTATGCGATTCGTTAAGCAACAATACCGGTTACCGGTAACAAATATGGAACTGGCTAACAAGATAAAAAGAAAAAAAAAGCATAATAAACTATTCCATCATAGTATAAGGGGGTTAATTACTGCTCCCTCAAAAACAAATGTCATGATGAGTTTACTACAACACCCAAACGGTTTGAAACAAACTTGAAAATATCTATTTATATTCTAAAACTCAATTAATAAGTTCAAGTGACCTCAACTCCAAAGATTGCGTTTGATTGCGAAAGATTGCGGTGATGCGAACAGAAAAATCCCATACAAAAATGACACAACGAAATCATAAATCGAAAATTTCGTTCTGCTTTTCGTTTTGCAGTACGCTGTTGGAAAAGCTAAATTTATAATTGTAGCAGATTATTTGAAGAAGTCTCCGCTCCTTTTTCGCACTGAATTAATTATACAGACTATTTTTTGTGTGCGGAAAAATGACATTTGACTTTTATTTGTGTTTTGTTTGTTAAAGCATAGCACGCAGCTGAAGCGAAACGAAAATTTCCTTTTATTATGAAGCAACAAAATCATAAACGAAAAAATTCGTTTTCATTTGTGCTCTGCAGACACTGCAGTACGCAGTTCAACGAGCGAAATTGATAATTATAGCAGATTATTTTTAGAAGTTTCCACTCCTTTTAATTGCACGAACCATTAACTGTCTGCGGAAAACTGACATTCCAGTTTCTATTTGTATTTTAATTTGTTGTTTCTTTGATTACAGCAAAGACTTTTGTGATTTTTTTTTGATTTTTTTTTACAATGAATGACATTTATTTTGTCCGTAGTCGTTTCGTTTACGGTTTCGTTATCGATTTGGAACCATAGACAATGGGTGGGTTCAATAAAAATTACTAAACATCTGAATTTTCAGATATCTGAATTTTCAGATATCTGAATTTATGTCGTTGAACGTAAAAAAAAAAAACTGAATTTTCAGTTGAAAGTCACTGTGTCAAATTCCCTCATTTACCTTTAGGGTTTACATTTAAGCGAAATAAAATAGAACTTTAATTTTATTCGTATATTAAACATTGACCGTGAGTACAATTGTGAGGTGAAATTATATGCAACTAAATCAGCAATAGGTTTTATTATTTTCATTAAAAGTTTTTTATTAGGGGTATTCCCGATCCGATGCAACTGGTCTTGTATCATTGCAAAAATGCAAAAGTGTAAAATTGCTATACCCTAACCCCATTGTAAAAAAAAATTTTTGCACTTTTGCAATGATGCAAGACCAGTTTGCATCGGATCGGGAATACCCCTATTGATATGTACATATGCCCTACAAATTTCTAGAAAAACTTTCTAAATATCAATATAAAAAATTGTTGAAATTCAGTAAACAATAAACAAAAAGTTCGTTCATTTAAATTAGTATTGGATTTTCATGACGAAAACTAAAAAAATCAACCACCAACAAGACGAAAATTATAAAGTTCAACTTTTATGTGTGCTTTTGGCACTTCCCCCACCACAAACATCTTTCATCTGAATTTTCAGATGAGAATTTCTTGTCTGAAAATTCAGATGAAACGTAACTAAACGTAACTAAAAGTCACTAAAAGTCATCTAACTTTTTATGACAGCTGGCCAATCAGAAGCTCCAAAAATTCAGAAATCTGAAAATTCAGATGTAAAACGTAAACGATTGAACGCACCCAATTTTTGTTTCGCTTCAGCTGCGTACTAGGCCTTATCATTTTCTTACATCATGGGTTTCTCTGATTTTTTGCATTTATGTTTGATTTTTTTTTTTGGAATTAGTCAAACTCTCCAAAGATATTTTCGCTTGATAAAACGTATAGGATATATTTAAAAGATGAGACGTGGTACATCGGAAATGGTGAATTAATCATTCTTGGAAAAGATATACAAATTAAAAATAAAACATTTGCAGGAACAAATGGTTTATAACGGGTGATTTTTTAAGAGGTTTAGAACTTTTTTTAAAAAAAAAACACAAAAAATTCGAAAAAATGAATGAAATATTTATTTGAATCGATAGTTTGAACCTTGCAATTTAATGTTTAAAGATAATTTCATGCAAATGTTGACCGCGGCTGCGTCTCAGGTAGCCCATCCGCTGAGTCCAATTTTGGCATACTCTTTCACACATATCGGCCGGTATCTCACGAATGAATGCATGGATGTTGGCTTCCAGTGCGTCAATCGAAGCGGGCTTGTCCCTATAGACATTAGCCTTGACATACCCCCACAAAAAATAGTCTAATGGTGTCAAATCGCACGATCTAGGCGGCCAATTGACCGGCCCGAAACGTGAAATTAACTGTTCACCAAACTCGCCTCGCAATTGCGCCATTGTTTCGCGTGCTGTGTGGCATGTGGCACCGTCTTGTTGAAACCACATATCATGCAAGTCAAGAACTTCCATTTCGGGCAAAAAAAAGTTTGTTATCATCGCTCGGTAGCGTTCACCATTGACAGTAACGCTGCGATTCGCATCATCTTTGAAGAAATATGGCCCAATAATGCCGCCGGCCCATAAACCGCACCAAACAGTGGCTTTTTCGGGATGCATTGGTAGCTGTTGCAATGCTTCTGGCTGATCTTCACTCCAAATGCGGCAATTGTGCTTATTTACGTACCCATTCAACCAAAAATGAGCCTCATCGCTGAACACAATTTTTCGATAAAAAAGCGGATCCTCGGCCAGCTTCCAAGAGCCCATTCACCAAAAATTCGGCGTTGTGGTAGGTCGGCTGGCTTTAGTTCTTGCACCAGCTGTATCTTAAAAGGCTTTACGCCCAAATCCTTCCGCAAAATTTTCCACGTAGTGCTGTAACAAAGGCCTAACTGCTGGGAACGGCGCCGAATCGACATTTCGCGGTCTTCTGTCACACTAGCTGATACGGCCGCAATATTTTCTTCACTACGCACAGTACGTAAACGTGTTGGTGGTTTAATGTCCAACAAAGTAAATTTGGTGCGAAATTTGGTCACAATCTTCCGAATAGACTGCTCAGAAGGTCGAGAATGCCGACCATAAAATGGAAGCAGCGCGCGATGAACATTTCGAACCGAGCACGAATTTTGATAGTAAAATTCAATAATTTGCAAGCGTTGTTCATTTGTAAGACGATCCATGGTTAAATTGCAAACCAAACTGAAGCTGTTTGACAGTTACACAAGGTACTAAACACACGTCAGCTGTCAAAACCAGTGTTGCCAAAACCAAACCAGCTAAAAAATCACCCGTTATAAGCTTATTTAAATAAAACCTTTGCAGGAACAAATGGTTTATATTAGCTCATATTTAAGGAAAAACCAGATAAAAGCATTTACACTGATGAAGATTTAAAAAATATTATACCATATTATATGACACCAATACGCATAGGATTGGCCATAATTCACGCGGACAAGTACATGGCAATCGTGGTTATAAGTATAAGAAAATAATCAAGAAATTATTAGGATTCAACACAAATACTTCTAATAATCCATCACCTTCACCATCAACGCCACAATCAACTTCAGGAAATGGATTAATAGCAATTATCAAAAATGAAAAAAAGACTTTATATTTCGGGATGATCCTCAAGAACAAGGGGCTACCAAAAGCTATGTCTACCAACGTTTTTAAAATCCAACCAACACATCATACATGAAGACCGCTTTTCAGGAGCTATGAATTGTATATTTTTGTAAGGAGATTCGAAAAGGATGATTATATCATGTCCCGGAATGAATTTCATTTCCTGAACTGTCCTTCAAACTGAAATGAAGGACCTATACTTTTACATGTTATGAAATTAAGGTAAAAATAAAAAAATTTAAAATTTAAAATTTAAAAAATAAATAATATTAAGAGAATTGTGAATTTTTATAAAAAAAATTTAAATGAATAATAAACTTATAAAGAAGTAAAATGATTTGTTGTTTTAATCATTCTATGAAAAGATGAGTAAAAGAGACGTTGTCGAAGAACTGCATAAGTCAGCAAGAATAAATTTAAAAAAACGGAGAGTCTAATCAAAGGGCTTGATGATTTATGGCAAGCCGATCTAATCGAAATGGGGGTATATGCATCAGATAATGAAAATATGTAATAGATATCTTCTTACGGTAATTGAAACATTTTCTAAATTTGCTTGGACAGCTCCCATTAAAAATAAAACCGGAACGAGTGTCACTGAAGCTATGGAAAATATATTAAAAAAACGTCGTATTCCAGACAATTTACAAACAGATGACGGAAAAGAATTTTTCAACACTACTTTTCAAAGTCATGAACAAAAGTCACATCGCCGGGCGTACAGCAATGTCAGTCCCCAGGCGTATTTACTAAACATATTGTGAAATAAATGTCAATGGATGCCAAAATTACTAACCGCAAACGAAGTTTTGCAGAAGTCGAACCATATTGGAATCGTTGCTGCATGGTGAATCTTGCACGCGTCTATGACGATCAGTGTGTAGAAGGCCTAAAAGAAATTTAGGGAAATCAATTCTGTCCGATCATTGAGAATGGCTAGCAAAGTACTGATGAGTCATGAGTAGGTACGCCACCTCGAAATAACACCGTGCTGCAAATATAAAAAAAAGCTGTATGAAATTTCAAGTGACCTATTGCAGTTTTTAAGTTAAGCCGGATACATAACGGAACTGTATTGAAAACTTTCCTGTATCCTTAAATTTCAGTTATTAAAATAAAACCATTTTTGAGTGACAAGCGCAAATATGTTGCATTAAAAGTAAACTGCTTTTTCAGTGATGTGCTAGGTTTTTTATTAATTTAACTGCGAAAAAATTCTACTGACAAACTATTACGACATTTAAGCTACACGGTCTTACCTTTATTATTTTAACACAAAACCATTTAATCCTGCTTTATATTGGGATCTACTTTAATCGACTCTGGTGGTTCAAAGCTTTTTTGTATCGAAAAGCGAGTCTTTTGTGCAAATAAAAGACAAAGAATGCATGAAATTATTAGGTAATTGTTTTCGGATTAGCCGCGTAGTAAAATTATTAAAGAGTTCAGTTTGTACTCACCCCGAACATTAGGATTAGTAATGTATTTTTTTGGGAGCAAACAACACTTATTGCATCGCAGGGTGTTTTAACTTTGATCTGGGAAAACCCTAAGGTGTTAATTACAGGATCCCATGATCGGGAAAGCTTAAAACTATCGTCCCGATTAAAATTTATATGGCGTTTTGATTTCAATCGCCTCGCACACCGGTCTTGGGATGTAATATTTTTCCTGGGCTTAAACTTTAGCTTGGTCGAAATGAATATCCAGTGATGTTCATCTGGATTGTCGAAGATATGTTCACAAAAAGCGGATTTTTTCTATATGTGCTCTTTAAGGGGGGTGGCAATGCTTCTCTGTGCTTGTCCCACATAAGAAGACCCACAGCGGCAAGTGACTGCATATCCGCATGGCATTTGTATAGGGAAGTGGTCCTTTGGTGACTGGATGAAGTTTTCACCTTTTTTGGTGGTATAAATATGGACTTTATCCCATATCTTTTTAACACCTTCCCAACTCTATCCGAAACACCCTTAACGTATGGTAAAAAAGCTTTTTTGTTTAAAGAGCTTTTGTCCCTTTCTTGTGACGCAACTGGCTTCCAAGTTCTTTGCTTTCTTGAATGGCCATTTGCCCTCAGAACGTTGTCAACGTTGTGATGTTGTGAGTTCAGATGTTCCAAGAAACTCGAAATAATGGAGCTTTTTATGATGCAAAAAGTGTCATCCACGTACTTTAACCGGGGTTTCCTATAAAATTGTTTAGGGCTGTTGTTTCAAAGTACTCCATCCACAAATTTGCAACAAGGGGAGCCATGGATAAACCCATAGCAACGCCATCCACTTGTAAATAGAACTTTTTATTAATACAAAAATACCCCGATGACAAACAGAATTCCAAAAGCGGCATATAGTTATCGTTAATGCCGGACGTTGAGATAAGCTCTCGGATAACAGTCAAAACCTAGTGTACAGGTACATTCGTAAAAAGTGACTCAACATAAAAACTCACCATAACTTCATCCTCATCGAGTCGTAGGCTACCAATAATCAATACAAAATGAGAAGAATCCTTTATGTGATGATCTGTCGACCCAAGTAAAGGTTTAAAAACGTCTACTAAATTGTTTGCTAAAAAATAACACGGTGCATTGACTCACAATTGGTCGCATAGGATACACTTTTTTATGGATTTTTGGCAGCCCATACAATTTTGGTAGCTGATTACAAGAGGGAATTAAGTGCTGAGGTGGCAAAATCGACTAATAAACTAAGTTCTGCATTTTTCTCGAAAAGATATTTATTGAATAAAACTCATGCAAGCAAAATAAAATATAGGTATGTAGATAAAGGTACTTTATGTACAAAGTTAAATTGTTTCAATTAACTGAACTCAGAATACAAATTAAATGGATTTAATATTATGTAAATTAAATCGTTATTTCTTTAAATACAAAGTAAATTTCCTTAGTTTTAAGAAAGTCATTCAAGTTCAACTCAGCTCACATCGCACCCAGTACCTATTTCAATTCATTAATATTCAGGCTAAGGTTACCGTTTTATGAAAGTTTTAAACTTTATAAATATTTTACCTACATAAATATTTATATATATATTTACAAATATTCAATATTTTTATCAGACCCGCTTCTTAGCACAACGATGTTATTCATTAAGCTCTGTTCCTACAACTAAATTATTCATCGACGGCAAATTTGTGGAGTCGAAAACAAAGGATTGGATTGATATCCATGATCCTGCTACTAATAATGTGGTCACACGGGTTCCAAAATCAACTCCAGAAGAAATGCAACAAGCATTGGATTCTTCACAAAAAGCTTTTAAAAGCTGGTCGCAAACGTCCGTTATATCCCGACAACAAATTATGTTTAATCTTCAAGCTCTAATTAAGAAGAATATGAACGAATTGGCTGAAAACATAACTCAGGAGCAAGGAAAGACTTTGGTTGATGCTGAGGGCGACGTCTTACGTGGTCTTCGTAAGTTTACTTTTAAAAAATTATCATATTTAATTTAATTTTTCTTTTCATAGAGGTTGTTGAACATTGCTGCAGCATACCATCTCTGACAATGGGTGAAAATGTGCCCAATATTGCCAAGGATATGGATACTTACTCTATGACTTTGCCATTGGGTGTAACAGCTGGTATTGCCCCTTTTAATTTTCCTGCAATGATTCCGTTGTGGATGTTTCCAGTAGCTATTTCTTGTGGGAACACTAGCATCATCAAGCCTTCGGAACGCGTCCCTGGAGCTACAATGATGCTCATGGAGCTTTTAAATGAAGCCGGTTGCCCACCAGGAGTCGTAAATGTCATCCACGGTGCACGTGATTCTGTCAACTTTATCTGTGATGCTCCTGAAATAAAAGCAGTTTCATTCGTTGGTTCGGACCAAGCTGGTAAATATATCTATGAACGTGCTGGGCGTAATGGAAAGCGTGTCCAAAGCAACATGGGGGCTAAAAATCATGGAGTAATAATGGCTGATGCTAATAAAGAAAACACTTTGAATCAGCTTACTGGAGCAGCATTTGGTGCCGCCGGGCAACGTTGCATGGCTCTTTCCACAGCCGTTTTTGTTGGGGAAGCGCAGAAGTGGATTCCAGATTTGGTAGAACGTGCCCGGAAATTGAAAGTCAACGCTGGACACCTTCCTGGAACTGACGTTGGACCAGTCATCAGTCCAGAATCTAAGCAACGAATCTTTGATTTAATTCAGTCAGGAATCGATGAAGGTGCTGAATTGCTTTTAGATGGTCGTAATATTAAGGTTTCTGGATACGAGAAGGGGAATTTTGTGGGGCCAACAATTTTGTCCAATGTTACACCACAAATGAAATGCTATAAGGAAGAGATTTTTGGACCTGTTCTTGTAGTTTTGAATGCGGACACAATTGATGATGCAATTGAACTTATCAACAAAAACCCATACGGAAATGGAACAGCCATATTCACAACAAATGGAGCAACATCAAGAAAATTTGTTTATGAAATTGACGTCGGACAAGTTGGTGTAAATGTTCCAATTCCTGTGCCATTACCAATGTTCTCTTTTACTGGTACCCGTGGAAGTTTTTTGGGCGACCACCACTTCTATGGCAAACAGGGAGTTAAGTTCTACACCCAAACTAAAACTGTGACTCAATTGTGGCGCCAAACTGATGTAAGCCATACTCAGGCTGCTGTTGCGATGCCTACAATGAAGTAGAAATCGATAACAAAAAAAGAAACATTAAGTTGATAGCAAAGTTAAAAATTGATAAAAAATTGACACTTTTGTAAAAGCAAATATTTGTGTTGAAAAATGAGACATTTTCATTTGAATTAGTTATTTTTTATTTGTTCGTTTTCTATATTAAACCGATTTGCATTTATAGTTGTAGGTACAAATTATTTTCATTTTAAATAAATTCTATATAATGGAGAATAGTGTAATTACAATACAAAATTGTTTTTTTTAAACTTTTTGTACAAACTGTTGGCTTCTTTATCTAGGAAAACAAAATTACATATAACCACTTAGTTTATTTTCCTGTCTCGCATAATGAAAATCCAACCATTCCTACTTTTTCCAAAAGAACTGGATTAAAGCAAAATTATAATGTTGCACTGAGGGAAAAGTGAATGGGTCTCCTACCTATAAAGTATTGTTATGAAAAATATAGTAAATAAAACAATAAATTGTGTAATATTTCAATCAGCTCTAACGCGAAAGAGATTTCCCCGGAGTTTTTTCCCATTTTGGGAGATTTGCGAATCATCTTGGGAAAATATTCTTTTCAGCAAAAAAGGTATCGTGTATAATTTTTCCAGGGAACTTATGTCAATGCAAAAATTTCCCCAAGTAAGTTCTTGTGGAAAAATTATTTCGTAGGAGATTTGGAATTGCAAATATTCTTTATCCGGTATTTTTTGTTTTTCCGGGGAAAAAAGTTCCCATTTAGTTGGCGATAAGGCTGAATATATATTTGTCAAATCCCTATAAAAATTAAGTTGTATGTCTTTATTTTTTTTCGATGTATAGAAACAGCGAAATTCCCAGAAAAACTACATTTTACTATCCAGAAATGATTTACTAACTACCTATACAGGATTATTAAAAAAACTATCCATATTGGAGTATATCGATTCTTTATAATAATTAGGTTTTCTAACATTTTGTGAAGTGAGTATTCCAATAATATATAGTACAAATCAACAATACATATAGGTTTACAACCCCAACATGAAATTACTATAATATTAAGGTGATATACCTACCTATAAAGTAAAGAACAATAACATATTCATATTGTTGATATTCCAATAAGTTATTGTTACAAAACCTTGAAAAATTTAAGGATAGAGCAAGTTTATGGGCAAAGTTACAGAATAGGTTGGTTTATATCCAAAACAGGCTTAAGTTATAATTTTATGGCGAATTTCCATTATACTTAGGGATAAAATGATGCCTGTAATTTAGGAAGCACAACAATAAACTATGGTTAAGCCACCTATTCAAACTGGTATTCTTAAAATTCCAATATTGTATGGATATACTTACTATAATGATTAGGGATATAACCAATACTTAATAACAATATTATATTTTTTATCAATTCCAATACATAAGGTAAAATAGCTATATTTGATGGGTATTTCAACAATGTATATCTATAATATTAACACGTTAACAATTTTTTTGTATTCCCTTTTTAATATACTTAAACCGAACGCCCGACAATAAAAATACCATTTGAAAGCTAATATTAATTAATAGTGCCATCAGAAAAGATTTCGTAAATCGGTCAACTACATGCGTGTTAAAATAGACATATGTACATATGTGAAATCATGGATTCCACATACAAAACTTCTACAATAACAAATCTAAAATGCTTATATCTTTGGATCCAATGGTCGGATTTTCAAAATTCAAATAAAGCCAGAATGACGGTCTTGTACCAGCTACAAAACATATTCAAAACCGTTCAAAATTTCATACTAAAAACGTTTAACAAATATTTTGATAATAAATTTCATCGAGGCAAACGTAACGAGAAAGAGGAATACAAAAAAAAAAAAAAGTTTGATACTAAGAATATATTAATGGAAGGGAGAGAGAAATTCTAAAGACGGTGGAGTGTGTGCAACAAAAAACCATAACCTTGGCAAATTGATTTCGCATCGGGAAAAAATTTACTATATGTAGGTATGCACGTTTGTGGTAGGAATTCTTCATTCATAATAATTGTTAAGGTGCCATTATGGTAATATAAAAGTATGTGTGAAAAAATGTTTTTAATTAAAAATTACATGGAAACAAAAATTTTATTAAAAAAAATATTTTCATGCACGTGTGCTTCACCCTTTGCTCAGTGATTAAATATTATTATTATAAATAAATACAGATGGTCGAATTTCGACCATAGGCGATACTAGTAAATATAAATGCCTTTGAAATATAAGGACTGCAGATAAATTTCCTAAAATATATAGAAAGTAATTCTAAACAGATAGGTTTACAACCTATAATATTTAGGTAAAACTTCACAATTGTATAGCTAAAAACTATTATTGTTATTTCAGCCATTCTAACAAAGTATATTGTTAGGACACCTTATCAAACTGGTGTTCTTTCAATTCCAATAATGTAATGGTGAATCAACAATATTGGTAGGGGTATAACCAATATTTACAATACCATTATGTATTGGCCACATTCCATTAAATAAGGTAAAATAACTACTTGGTGGGTATTTCAAAAATATATTTATGTACAAAGTTCCAATAATGTATAGGAAATAATACTGAACAAATAGTGATAGGTAAAACCTATAATATTTAGGTAAGCATTCTGTTTGCCGCAAGGACAATTAGCAAAACAAAACAAAAGGAAAAAAATTAAAGGACATATTGTATTCTCCGCAGTCAATCTAGAAGGATTTTCGGTGTATGTAAATGAAACTAAAAGAAAGTCTATCATAAATGCTTCACCCGATCACCACCAAAATAGTTAATTTTATGTTTGTTTCTTAAAATAAAAGACAAAAGTTTCCTTTCAAAATGATTTCAAAATTTGATTTTATTTTGTTTTAATTTAAACTTATTAATGCTATTTCAAATTTTGGTAATTAAAATTCATGATCGTTATTGCCATAAAGAAACCCCTGCATACAGCAAAACAGCTGGATTTTCCGTTGGTACAGTACAATGCCCTATAGAGGGATTCTTCGTCTATGCAAAAGATTAACTCCATCCCGCTCCTCTCGTTTTCGTTCATATCCAACATCATCTGCCTTGGTGGAGCATCAATCGTTGCTAGAATAGTTGATGCATACATACACGGATAACACATACATACGGATAACAGTCAAAACCTAGTGAGGTGGTACATTCGTAAAAAGTGACTCAACATAAAAACTCACCATAACTTCATCCTCATCGAGTCGTAGGCTACCAATAAATTGTTTCAATTAACTGAACTCAGAATACAAATTAAATGGATTTAATATTATGTAAATTAAATCGTTATTTCTTTAAATACAAAGTAAATTTCCTTAGTTTTAAGAAAGTCATTCAAGTTCAACTCAGCTCACATCGCACCCAGTACCTATTTCAATTCATTAATATTCAGGCTAAGGTTACCGTTTTATGAAAGTTTTAAACTTTATAAATATTTTACCTACATAAATATTTATATATATATTTACAAATATTCAATATTTTTATCAGACCCGCTTCTTAGCACAACGATGTTATTCATTAAGCTCTGTTCCTACAACTAAATTATTCATCGACGGCAAATTTGTGGAGTCGAAAACAAAGGATTGGATTGATATCCACGATCCTGCTACTAATAATGTGGTCGCACGGGTTCCAAAATCAACTCCAGAAGAAATGCAACAAGCATTGGATTCTTCACAAAAAGCTTTTAAAAGCTGGTCGCAAACGTCCGTTGTATCCCGACAACAAATTATGTTTAATCTTCAAGCTCTAATTAAGAAGAATATGAACGAATTGGCTGAAAACATAACTCAGGAGCAAGGAAAGACTTTGGTTGATGCTGAGGGCGACGTCTTACGTGGTCTTCGTAAGTTTACTTTTAAAAAATTATCATATTTAATTTAATTTTTCTTTTCATAGAGGTTGTTGAACATTGCTGCAGCATACCATCTCTGACAATGGGTGAAAATGTGCCCAATATTGCTCTATGACTTTGCCATTGGGTGTAACAGCTGGTATTACCCCTTTTAATTTTCCTGCAATGATTCCGTTGTGGATGTTTCCAGTAGCTATTTCTTGTGGGAACACTAGCATCATCAAGTCTTCGGAACGCGGCCCTGGAGCTACAATGATGCTCATGGAGCTTTTAAATGAAGCCGGTTGCCCACCAGGAGTCGTAAATGTCATCCACGGTGCACGTGATTCTGTCAACTTTATCTGTGATGCTCCTGAAATAGAAGCAGTTTCATTCGTTGGTTCGGACCAAGCTGGTAAATATATCTATGAACGTGCTGGGCGTAATGGAAAGCGTGTCCAAAGCAACATGGGGGCTAAAAATCATGGAGTAATAATGGCTGATGTTAATAAAGAAAGCACTTTGAATCAGCATTGGAGCACTGGAGCAGCATTTGGTGCCGCCGGGCAACGTTGCATGGCTCTTTCCACAGCCGTTTTTGTTGGGGAAGCGCAGAAGTGGATTCCAGATTTGGTAGAACGTGCCCGGAAATTGAAAGTCAACGTTGGACACCTTCCTGGAACTGACGTTGGACCAGTCATCAGTCCAGAATCTAAGCAACGAATCTTTGATTTAATTCAGTCAGGAATCGATGAAGGTGCTGAATTGCTTTAAGATGGTCGTAATATTAAGGTTTCTGGATACGAGAAGGGGAATTTTGTGGGGCCAACAATTTTGTCCAATGTTACACCACAAATGAAATGCTATAAGGAAGAGATTTTTGGACCTGTTCTTGTAGTTTTGAATGCGGACACAATTGATGATGCAATTGAACTTATCAACAAAAACCCATACGGAAATGGAACAGCCATATTCACAACAAATGGAGCAACATCAAGAAAATTTGTTTATGAAATTGACGTCGGACAAGTTGGTGTAAATGTTCCAATTCCTGTGCCATTACCAATGTTCTCTTTTACTGGTACCCGTGGAAGTTTTTTGGGCGACCACCACTTCTATGGCAAACAGGGAGTTAAGTTCTACACCCAAACTAAAACTGTGACTCAATTGTGGCGCCAAACTGATGTAAGCCATACTCAGGCTGCTGTTGCGATGCCTACAATGAAGTAGAAATCGATAACAAAAAAAGAAACATTAAGTTGATAGCAAAGTTAAAAATTGATAAAAAATTGACACTTTTGTAAAAGCAAATATTTGTGTTGAAAAATGAGACATTTTCATTTGAATTAGTTATTTTTTATTTGTTCGTTTTCTATATTAAACCGATTTGCATTTATAGTTGTAGGTACAAATTATTTTCATTTTAAATAAATTCTATATAATGGAGAATAGTGTAATTACAATACAAAATTGTTTTTTTTTTAACTTTTTGTACAAACTGTTGGCTTCTTTATCTAGGAAAACAAAATTACATATAACCACTTAGTTTATTTTCCTGTCTCGCATAATGAAAATCCAACCATTCCTACTTTTTCCAAAAGAACTGGATTAAAGCAAAATTATAATGTTGCACTGAGGGAAAAGTGAATGGGTCTCCTACCTATAAAGTATTGTTATGAAAAATATAGTAAATAAAACAATAAATTGTGTAATATTTCAATCAGCTCTATCGCGAAAGAGATTTCCCCGGAGTTTTTTCCCATTTTGGGAGATTTGCGAATCATCTTGGGAAAATATTCTTTTCAGCAAAAAAGGTATCGTGTATAATTTTTCCAGGGAACTTATGTCAATGCAAAAATTTCCCCAAGTAAGTTCTTGTGGAAAAATTATTTCGTAGGAGATTTGCAATTGCAAATATTCTTTATCCGGTATTTTTTGTTTTTCCGGGGAAAAAAGTTCCCATTTAGTTGGCGATAAGGCTGAATATATATTTGTCAAATCCCTATAAAAATTAAGTTGTATGTCTTTATTTTTTTTTCGATGTATAGAAACAGCGAAATTCCCAGAAAAACTACATTTTACTATCCAGAAATGATTTACTAACTACCTTTACAGGATTATTAAAAAAACTATCCATATTGGAGTATATCGATTCTTTATAATAATTAGGTTTTCTAACATTTTGTGAAGTGAGTATTCCAATAATATATAGTACAAATCAACAATACATATAGGTTTACAACCCCAACATGAAATTACTATAATATTAAGGTGATATACCTACCTATAAAGTAAAGAACAATAACATATTCATATTGTTGATATTCCAATAAGTTATTGTTACAAAACCTTGAAAAATTTAAGGATAGAGCAAGTTTATGGGCAAAGTTACAGAATAGGTTGGTTTATATCCAAAACAGGCTTAAGTTATAATTTTATGGCGAATTTCCATTATACTTAGGGATAAAATGATGCCTGTAATTTAGGAAGCACAACAATAAACTATGGTTAAGCCACCTATTCAAACTGGTATTCTTAAAATTCCAATATTGTATGGATATACTTACTATAATGATTAGGGATATAACCAATACTTAATAACAATATTATATTTTTTATCAATTCCAATACATAAGGTAAAATAGCTATATTTGATGGGTATTTCAACAATGTATATCTATAATAGTTATTAACACGTTAACAATTTTTTTGTATTCCCTTTTTAATATACTTAAACCGAACGCCCGACAAAGCTAATATTAATTAGAAGTGCCATCAGAAAAGATTTCGTAAATCGGTCAACTACATGCGTGTTAAAATAGACATATGTACATATGTGAAATCATGGATTCCACATACAAAACGTCAACAATAACAAATCTAAAATGCTTATATCTTTGGATCCAATGGTCGGATTTTCAAAATATATTCAAAACCGTTCAAAATTTCATACTAAAAACGTTTAACAAATATTTTGATAATAAATTTCATCGAGGCAAACGTAACGAGAAAGAGGAATACAAAAAAAAAAAAGAGTTTGATACTAAGAATATATTAATGGAAGGGAGAGAGAAATTCTAAAGACGGTGGAGTGTGTGCAACAAAAAACCATAACCTTGGCAAATTGATTTCGCATCGGGAAAAAATTTACCATATGGGTGCCATTATGGTAATATAAAAGTATGTTTGAAAAAATGTTTTTAATTAAAAATTAAATGGAAACAAAAATTTTATTAAAAAAAATATTTTCATGCACGTGTGCTTCACCCTTTGCTCAGTGATTAAATATTATTATTATAAATAAATACAGATGGTCGAATTTCGACCATAGGCGATACTAGTAAATATAAATGACTTTGAAATATAAGGACTGCAGATAAATTTCCTAAAATATATAGAAAGTAATTCTAAACAGATAGGTTTACAACCTATAATATTTAGGTAAAACTTCACAATTGTATAGCTAAAAACTATTATTGTTATTTCAGCCATTCTAACAAAGTATATTGTTAGGACACCTTATCAAACTGGTGTTCTTTCAATTCCAATAATGTAATGGTGAATCAACAATATTGGTAGGGGTATAACCAATATTTACAATACCATTATGTATTGGCCACATTCCATTAAATAAGGTAAAATAACTATACTTGGTGGGTATTTCAAAAATATATTTATGTACAATGTTCCAATAATGTATAGGAAATAATACTGAACAAATAGTGATAGGTAAAACCTATAATATTTAGGTAAGCATTCTGTTTGCCGCAAGGACAATTAGCAAAACAAAACAAAAGGAAAAAAATTAAAGGACATATTGCATTCTCCGCAGTCAATCTAGAAGGATTTTCGGTGTATGTAAATGAAACTAAAAGAAAGTCTATCATAAATGCTTCACCCGATCACCACCAAAATAGTTAATTTTATGTTTGTTTCTTAAAATAAAAGACAAAAGTTTCCTTTCAAAATGATTTCAAAATTTGATTTTATTTTGTTTTAATTTAAACTTATTAATGCTATTTCAAATTTTGGTATTTAAATTCATGATCGTTATTGCCATAAAGAAACCCCTGCATACAGCAAAACAGCTGGATTTTCCGTTGGTACAGTACAATGCCCTATAGAGGGATTCTTCGTCTATGCAAACGATTAACTCCATCCCGCTCCTCTCGTTTTCGTTCATATCCAACATCATCTGCCTTGGTGGAGCATCAATCGTTGCTAGAATAGTTGATGCATACATACACGGATAACACATACATACGGATAACAGTCAAAACCTAGTGTACAGGTACATTCGTAAAAAGTGACTCAACATAAAAACTCACCATAACTTCATCCTCATCGAGTCGTAGGCTACCAATAAATTGTTTCAATTAACTGAACTCAGAATACAAATTAAATGGATTTAATATTATGTAAATTAAATCGTTATTTCTTTAAATACAAAGTAAATTTCCTTAGTTTTAAGAAAGTCATTCAAGTTCAACTCAGCTCACATCGCACCCAGTACCTATTTCAATTCATTAATATTCAGGCTAAGGTTACCGTTTTATGAAAGTTTTAAACTTTATAAATATTTTACCTACATAAATATTTATATATATATTTACAAATATTCAATATTTTTATCAGACCCGCTTCTTAGCACAACGATGTTATTCATTAAGCTCTGTTCCTACAACTAAATTATTCATCGACGGCAAATTTGTGGAGTCGAAAACAAAAGATTGGATTGATATCTATGATCCTGCTACTAATAATGTGGTCACACGGGTTCCAAAATCAACTCCAGAAGAAATGCAACAAGCATTGGATTCTTCACAAAAAGCTTTTAAAAGCTGGTCGCAAACGTCCGTTTTATCCCGACAACAAATTATGTTTAATCTTCAAGCTCTAATTAAGAAGAATATGAACGAATTGGCTGAAAACATAACTCAGGAGCAAGGAAAGACTTTGGTTGATGCTGAGGGCGACGTCTTACGTGGTCTTCGTAAGTTTACTTTTAAAAAATTATCATATTTAATTTAATTTTTCTTTTCATAGAGGTTGTTGAACATTGCTGCAGCATACCATCTCTGACAATGGGTGAAAATGTGCCCAATATTGCCAAGGATATGGATACTTACTCTATGACTTTGCCATTGGGTGTAACAGCTGGTATTGCCCCTTTTAATTTTCCTGCAATGATTCCGTTGTGGATGTTTCCAGTAGCTATTTCTTGTGGGAACACTAGCATCATCAAGCCTTCGGAACGCGTCCCTGGAGCTACAATGATGCTCATGGAGCTTTTAAATGAAGCCGGTTGCCCACCAGGAGTCGTAAATGTCATCCACGGTGCACGTGATTCTGTCAACTTTATCTGTGATGCTCCTGAAATAAAAGCAGTTTCATTCGTTGGTTCGGACCAAGCTGGTAAATATATCTATGAACGTGCTGGGCGTAATGGAAAGCGTGTCCAAAGCAACATGGGGGCTAAAAATCATGGAGTAATAATGGCTGATGCTAATAAAGAAAACACTTTGAATCAGCTTACTGGAGCAGCATTTGGTGCCGCCGGGCAACGTTGCATGGCTCTTTCCACAGCCGTTTTTGTTGGGGAAGCGCAGAAGTGGATTCCAGATTTGGTAGAACGTGCCCGGAAATTGAAAGTCAACGCTGGACACCTTCCTGGAACTGACGTTGGACCAGTCATCAGTCCAGAATCTAAGCAACGAATCTTTGATTTAATTCAGTCAGGAATCGATGAAGGTGCTGAATTGCTTTAAGATGGTCGTAATATTAAGGTTTCTGGATACGAGAAGGGGAATTTTGTGGGGCCAACAATTTTGTCCAATGTTACACCACAAATGAAATGCTATAAGGAAGAGATTTTTGGACCTGTTCTTGTAGTTTTGAATGCGGACACAATTGATGATGCAATTGAACTTATCAACAAAAACCCATACGGAAATGGAACAGCCATATTCACAACAAATGGAGCAACATCAAGAAAATTTGTTTATGAAATTGACGTCGGACAAGTTGGTGTAAATGTTCCAATTCCTGTGCCATTACCAATGTTCTCTTTTACTGGTACCCGTGGAAGTTTTTTGGGCGACCACCACTTCTATGGCAAACAGGGAGTTAAGTTCTACACCCAAACTAAAACTGTGACTCAATTGTGGCGCCAAACTGATGTAAGCCATACTCAGGCTGCTGTTGCGATGCCTACAATGAAGTAGAAATCGATAACAAAAAAAGAAACATTAAGTTGATAGCAAAGTTAAAAATTGATAAAAAATTGACACTTTTGTAAAAGCAAATATTTGTGTTGAAAAATGAGACATTTTCATTTGAATTAGTTATTTTTTATTTGTTCGTTTTCTATATTAAACCGATTTGCATTTATAGTTGTAGGTACAAATTATTTTCATTTTAAATAAATTCTATATAATGGAGAATAGTGTAATTACAATACAAAATTGTTTTTTTTTAACTTTTTGTACAAACTGTTGGCTTCTTTATCTAGGAAAACAAAATTACATATAACCACTTAGTTTATTTTCCTGTCTCGCATAATGAAAATCCAACCATTCCTACTTTTTCCAAAAGAACTGGATTAAAGCAAAATTATAATGTTGCACTGAGGGAAAAGTGAATGGGTCTCCTACCTATAAAGTATTGTTATGAAAAATATAGTAAATAAAACAATAAATTGTGTAATATTTCAATCAGCTCTATCGCGAAAGAGATTTCCCCGGAGTTTTTTCCCATTTTGGGAGATTTGCGAATCATCTTGGGAAAATATTCTTTTCAGCAAAAAAGATATCGTGTATAATTTTTCCAGGGAACTTATGTCAATGCAAAAATTTCCCCAAGTAAGTTCTTGTGGAAAAATTATTTCGTAGGAGATTTGCAATTGCAAATATTCTTTATCCGGTATTTTTTGTTTTTCCGGGGAAAAAAGTTCCCATTTAGTTGGCGATAAGGCTGAATATATATTTGTCAAATCCCTATAAAAATTAAGTTGTATGTCTTTATTTTTTTTTCGATGTATAGAAACAGCGAAATTCCCAGAAAAACTACATTTTACTATCCAGAAATGATTTACTAACTACCTATACAGGATTATTAAAAAAACTATCCATATTGGAGTATATCGATTCTTTATAATAATTAGGTTTTCTAACATTTTGTGAAGTGAGTATTCCAATAATATATAGTACAAATCAACAATACATATAGGTTTACAACCCCAACATGAAATTACTATAATATTAAGGTGATATACCTACCTATAAAGTAAAGAACAATAACATATTCATATTGTTGATATTCCAATAAGTTATTGTTACAAAACCTTGAAAAATTTAAGGATAGAGCAAGTTTATGGGCAAAGTTACAGAATAGGTTGGTTTATATCCAAAACAGGCTTAAGTTATAATTTTATGGCGAATTTCCATTATACTTAGGGATAAAATGATGCCTGTAATTTAGGAAGCACAACAATAAACTATGGTTAAGCCACCTATTCAAACTGGTATTCTTAAAATTCCAATATTGTATGGATATACTTACTATAATGATTAGGGATATAACCAATACTTAATAACAATATTATATTTTTTATCAATTCCAATACATAAGGTAAAATAGCTATATTTGATGGGTATTTCAACAATGTATATCTATAATATTAACACGTTAACAATTTTTTTGTATTCCCTTTTTAATATACTTAAACCGAACGCCCGACAATAAAAATACCATTTGAAAGCTAATATTAATTAGAAGTGCCATCAGAAAAGATTTCGTAAATCGGTCAACTACATGCGTGTTAAAATAGACATATGTACATATGTGAAATCATGGATTCCACATACAAAACGTCTACAATAACAAATCTAAAATGCTTTTATCTTTGGATCCAATGGTCGGATTTTCAAAATATATTCAAAACCGTTCAAAATTTCATACTAAAAACGTTTAACAAATATTTTGATAATAAATTTCATCGAGGCAAACGTAACGAGAAAGAGGAATACAAAAAAAAAAAAAAGTTTGATACTAAGAATATATTAATGGAAGGGAGAGAGAAATTCTAAAGACGGTGGAGTGTGTGCAACAAAAAACCATAACCTTGGCAAATTGATTTCGCATCGGGAAAAAATTTACTATATGTAGGTATGCACGTTTGTGGTAGGTATTCTTCATTCATAATAATTGTTAAGGTGCCATTATGGTAATATAAAAGTATGTTTGAAAAAATGTTTTTAATTAAAAATTAAATGGAAACAAAAATTTTATTAAAAAAAATATTTTCATGCACGTGTGCTTCACCCTTTGCTCAGTGATTAAATATTATTATTATAAATAAATACAGATGGTCGAATTTCGACCATAGGCGATACTAGTAAATATAAATGCCTTTGAAATATAAGGACTGCAGATAAATTTCCTAAAATATATAGAAAGTAATTCTAAACAGATAGGTTTACAACCTATAATATTTAGGTAAAACTTCACAATTGTATAGCTAAAAACTATTATTGTTATTTCAGCCATTCTAACAAAGTATATTGTTAGGACACCTTATCAAACTGGTGTTCTTTCAATTCCAATAATGTAATGGTGAATCAACAATATTGGTAGGGGTATAACCAATATTTACAATACCATTATGTATTGGCCACATTCCATTAAATAAGGTAAAATAACTATACTTGGTGGGTATTTCAAAAATATATTTATGTACAAAGTTCCAATAATGTATAGGAAATAATACTGAACAAATAGTGATAGGTAAAACCTATAATATTTAGGTAAGCATTCTGTTTGCCGCAAGGACAATTAGCAAAACAAAACAAAAGGAAAAAAATTAAAGGACATATTGTATTCTCCGCAGTCAATCTAGAAGGATTTTCGGTGTATGTAAATGAAACTAAAAGAAAGTCTATCATAAATGCTTCACCCGATCACCACCAAAATAGTTAATTTTATGTTTGTTTCTTAAAATAAAAGACAAAAGTTTCCTTTCAAAATGATTTCAAAATTTGATTTTATTTTGTTTTAATTTAAACTTATTAATGCTATTTCAAATTTTGGTAATTAAAATTCATGATCGTTATTGCCATAAAGAAACCCCTGCATACAGCAAAACAGCTGGATTTTCCGTTGGTACAGTACAATGCCCTATAGAGGGATTCTTCGTCTATGCAAAAGATTAACTCCATCCCGCTCCTCTCGTTTTCGTTCATATCCAACATCATCTGCCTTGGTGGAGCATCAATCGTTGCTAGAATAGTTGATGCATACATACACGGATAACACATACATACAGATAACAGTCAAAACCTAGTGTACAGGTACATTCGTAAAAAGTGACTCAACATAAAAACTCACCATAACTTCATCCTCATCGAGTCGTAGGCTACCAATAATCAATACAAAATGAGAAGAATCCTTTATGTGATGATCTGTCGATCCAAGTAAAGGTTTAAAAACGTCTACTAAATTGTTTGCTAAAAAATAACACGGTGCATTGACTCACAATTGGTCGCATAGGATACACTTTTTTATGGATTTTTGGCAGCCCATACAATTTTGGTAGCTGATTACAAGAGGGAATTAAGTGCTGAGGTGGCAAAATCGACTAATAAACTAAATTCTGCATTTTTCTCGAAAAGATATTTATTGAATAAAACTCATGCAAGCAAAATAAAATATAGGTATGTAGATAAAGGTACTTTATGTACAAAGTTAAATTGTTTCAATTAACTGAACTCAGAATACAAATTAAATGGATTTAATATTATGTAAATTAAATCGTTATTTCTTTAAATACAAAGTAAATTTCCTTAGTTTTAAGAAAGTCATTCAAGTTCAACTCAGCTCACATCGCACCCAGTACCTATTTCAATTCATTAATATTCAGGCTAAGGTTACCGTTTTATGAAAGTTTTAAACTTTATAAATATTTTACCTACATAAATATTTATATATGTATTTACAAATATTCAATATTTTTATCAGACCCGCTTCTTAGCACAACGATGTTATTCATTAAGCTCTGTTCCTACAACTAAATTATTCATCGACGGCAAATTTGTGGAGTCGAAAACAAAAGATTGGATTGATATCTATGATCCTGCTATTAATAATGTGGTCACACGGGTTCCAAAATCAACTCCAGAAGAAATGCAACAAGCATTGGATTCTTCACAAAAAGCTTTTAAAAGCTGGTCGCAAACGTCCGTTTTATCCCGACAACAAATTATGTTTAATCTTCAAGCTCTAATTAAGAAGAATATGAACGAATTGGCTGAAAACATAACTCAGGAGCAAGGAAAGACTTTGGTTGATGCTGAGGGCGACGTCTTACGTGGTCTTCGTAAGTTTACTTTTAAAAAATTATCATATATAATTTAATTTTTCTTTTCATAGAGGTTGTTGAACATTGCTGCAGCATACCATCTCTGACAATGGGTGAAAATGTGCCCAATATTGCCAAGGATATGGATACTTACTCTATGACTTTGCCATTGGGTGTAACAGCTGGTATTGCCCCTTTTAATTTTCCTGCAATGATTCCGTTGTGGATGTTTCCAGTAGCTATTTCTTGTGGGAACACTAGCATCATCAAGCCTTCGGAACGCGTCCCTGGAGCTACAATGATGCTCATGGAGCTTTTAAATGAAGCCGGTTGCCCACCAGGAGTCGTAAATGTCATCCACGGTGCACGTGATTCTGTCAACTTTATCTGTGATGCTCCTGAAATAAAAGCAGTTTCATTCGTTGGTTCGGACCAAGCTGGTAAATATATCTATGAACGTGCTGGGCGTAATGGAAAGCGTGTCCAAAGCAACATGGGGGCTAAAAATCATGGAGTAATAATGGCTGATGCTAATAAAGAAAACACTTTGAATCAGCTTACTGGAGCAGCATTTGGTGCCGCCGGGCAACGTTGCATGGCTCTTTCCACAGCCGTTTTTGTTGGGGAAGCGCAGAAGTGGATTCCAGATTTGGTAGAACGTGCCCGGAAATTGAAAGTCAACGCTGGACACCTTCCTGGAACTGACGTTGGACCAGTCATCAGTCCAGAATCTAAGCAACGAATCTTTGATTTAATTCAGTCAGGAATCGATGAAGGTGCTGAATTGCTTTAAGATGGTCGTAATATTAAGGTTTCTGGATACGAGAAGGGGAATTTTGTGGGGCCAACAATTTTGTCCAATGTTACACCACAAATGAAATGCTATAAGGAAGAGATTTTTGGACCTGTTCTTGTAGTTTTGAATGCGGACACAATTGATGATGCAATTGAACTTATCAACAAAAACCCATACGGAAATGGAACAGCCATATTCACAACAAATGGAGCAACATCAAGAAAATTTGTTTATGAAATTGACGTCGGACAAGTTGGTGTAAATGTTCCAATTCCTGTGCCATTACCAATGTTCTCTTTTACTGGTACCCGTGGAAGTTTTTTGGGCGACCACCACTTCTATGGCAAACAGGGAGTTAAGTTCTACACCCAAACTAAAACTGTGACTCAATTGTGGCGCCAAACTGATGTAAGCCATACTCAGGCTGCTGTTGCGATGCCTACAATGAAGTAGAAATCGATAACAAAAAAAGAAACATTAAGTTGATAGCAAAGTTAAAAATTGATAAAAAATTGACACTTTTGTAAAAGCAAATATTTGTGTTGAAAAATGAGACATTTTCATTTGAATTAGTTATTTTTTATTTGTTCGTTTTCTATATTAAACCGATTTGCATTTATAGTTGTAGGTACAAATTATTTTCATTTTAAATAAATTCTATATAATGGAGAATAGTGTAATTACAATACAAAATTGTTTTTTTTTAACTTTTTGTACAAACTGTTGGCTTCTTTATCTAGGAAAACAAAATTACATATAACCACTTAGTTTATTTTCCTGTCTCGCATAATGAAAATCCAACCATTCCTACTTTTTCCAAAAGAACTGGATTAAAGCAAAATTATAATGTTGCACTGAGGGAAAAGTGAATGGGTCTCCTACCTATAAAGTATTGTTATGAAAAATATAGTAAATAAAACAATAAATTGTGTAATATTTCAATCAGCTCTATCGCGAAAGAGATTTCCCCGGAGTTTTTTCCCATTTTGGGAGATTTGCGAATCATCTTGGGAAAATATTCTTTTCAGCAAAAAAGGTATCGTGTATAATTTTTCCAGGGAACTTATGTCAATGCAAAAATTTCCCCAAGTAAGTTCTTGTGGAAAAATTATTTCGTAGGAGATTTGCAATTGCAAATATTCTTTATCCGGTATTTTTTGTTTTTCCGGGGAAAAAAGTTCCCATTTAGTTGGCGATAAGGCTGAATATATATTTGTCAAATCCCTATAAAAATTAAGTTGTATGTCTTTATTTTTTTTTCGATGTATAGAAACAGCGAAATTCCCAGAAAAACTACATTTTACTATCCAGAAATGATTTACTAACTACCTATACAGGATTATTAAAAAAACTATCCATATTGGAGTATATCGATTCTTTATAATAATTAGGTTTTCTAACATTTTGTGAAGTGAGTATTCCAATAATATATAGTACAAATCAACAATACATATAGGTTTACAACCCCAACATGAAATTACTATAATATTAAGGTGATATACCTACCTATAAAGTAAAGAACAATAACATATTCATATTGTTGATATTCCAATAAGTTATTGTTACAAAACCTTGAAAAATTTAAGGATAGAGCAAGTTTATGGGCAAAGTTACAGAATAGGTTGGTTTATATCCAAAACAGGCTTAAGTTATAATTTTATGGCGAATTTCCATTATACTTAGGGATAAAATGATGCCTGTAATTTAGGAAGCACAACAATAAACTATGGTTAAGCCACCTATTCAAACTGGTATTCTTAAAATTCCAATATTGTATGGATATACTTACTATAATGATTAGGGATATAACCAATACTTAATAACAATATTATATTTTTTATCAATTCCAATACATAAGGTAAAATAGCTATATTTGATGGGTATTTCAACAATGTATATCTATAATATTAACACGTTAACAATTTTTTTGTATTCCCTTTTTAATATACTTAAACCGAACGCCCGACAATAAAAATACCATTTGAAAGCTAATATTAATTAATAGTGCCATCAGAAAAGATTTCGTAAATCGGTCAACTACATGCGTGTTAAAATAGACATATGTACATATGTGAAATCATGGATTCCACATACAAAACGTCAACAATAACAAATCTAAAATGCTTATATCTTTGGATCCAATGGTCGGATTTTCAAAATATATTCAAAACCGTTCAAAATTTCATACTAAAAACGTTTAACAAATATTTTGATAATAAATTTCATCGAGGCAAACGTAACGAGAAAGAGGAATACAAAAAAAAAAAAGAGTTTGATACTAAGAATATATTAATGGAAGGGAGAGAGAAATTCTAAAGACGGTGGAGTGTGTGCAACAAAAAACCATAACCTTGGCAAATTGATTTCGCATCGGGAAAAAATTTACTATATGTAGGTATGCACGTTTGTGGTAGGTATTCTTCATTCATAATAATTGTTAAGGTGCCATTATGGTAATATAAAAGTATGTGTGAAAAAATGTTTTTAATTAAAAATTAAATGGAAACAAAAATTTTATTAAAAAAAATATTTTCATGCACGTGTGCTTCACCCTTTGCTCAGTGATTAAATATTATTATTATAAATAAATACAGATGGTCGAATTTCGACCATAGGCGATACTAGTAAATATAAATGCCTTTGAAATATAAGGACTGCAGATAAATTTCTATTCTAAACAGATAGGTTTACAACCTATAATATTTAGGTAAAACTTCACAATTGTATAGCTAAAAACTATTATTGTTATTTCAGCCATTCTAACAAAGTATATTGTTAGGACACCTTATCAAACTGGTGTTCTTTCAATTCCAATAATGTAATGGTGAATCAACAATATTGGTAGGGGTATAACCAATATTTACAATACCATTATGTATTGGCCACATTCCATTAAATAAGGTAAAATAACTATACTTGGTGGGTATTTCAAAAATATATTTATGTACAAAGTTCCAATAATGTATAGGAAATAATACTGAACAAATAGTGATAGGTAAAACCTATAATATTTAGGTAAGCATTCTGTTTGCCGCAAGGACAATTAGCAAAACAAAACAAAAGGAAAAAAATTAAAGGACATATTGTATTCTCCGCAGTCAATCTAGAAGGATTTTCGGTGTATGTAAATGAAACTAAAAGAAAGTCTATCATAAATGCTTCACCCGATCACCACCAAAATAGTTAATTTTATGTTTGTTTCTTAAAATAAAAGACAAAAGTTTCCTTTCAAAATGATTTCAAAATTTGATTTTATTTTGTTTTAATTTAAACTTATTAATGCTATTTCAAATTTTGGTAATTAAAATTCATGATCGTTATTGCCATAAAGAAACCCCTGCATACAGCAAAACAGCTGGATTTTCCGTTGGTACAGTACAATGCCCTATAGAGGGATTCTTCGTCTATGCAAAAGATTAACTCCATCCCGCTCCTCTCGTTTTCGTTCATATCCAACATCATCTGCCTTGGTGGAGCATCAATCGTTGCTAGAATAGTTGATGCATACATACACGGATAACACATACATACGGATAACAGTCAAAACCTAGTGTACAGGTACATTCGTAAAAAGTGACTCAACATAAAAACTCACCATAACTTCATCCTCATCGAGTCGTAGGCTACCAATAATCAATACAAAATGAGAAGAATCCTTTATGTGATGATCTGTCGATCCAAGTAAAGGTTTAAAAACGTCTACTAAATTGTTTGCTAAAAAATAACACGGTGCATTGACTCACAATTGGTCGCATAGGATACACTTTTTTATGGATTTTTGGCAGCCCATACAATTTTGGTAGCTGATTACAAGAGGGAATTAAGTGCTGAGGTGGCAAAATCGACTAATAAACTAAATTCTGCATTTTTCTCGAAAAGATATTTATTGAATAAAACTCATGCAAGCAAAATAAAATATAGGTATGTAGATAAAGGTACTTTATGTACAAAGTTAAATTGTTTCAATTAACTGAACTCAGAATACAAATTAAATGGATTTAATATTATGTAAATTAAATCGTTATTTCTTTAAATACAAAGTAAATTTCCTTAGTTTTAAGAAAGTCATTCAAGTTCAACTCAGCTCACATCGCACCCAGTACCTATTTCAATTCATTAATATTCAGGCTAAGGTTACCGTTTTATGAAAGTTTTAAACTTTATAAATATTTTACCTACATAAATATTTATATATATATTTACAAATATTCAATATTTTTATCAGACCCGCTTCTTAGCACAACGATGTTATTCATTAAGCTCTGTTCCTACAACTAAATTATTCATCGACGGCAAATTTGTGGAGTCGAAAACAAAAGATTGGATTGATATCTATGATCCTGCTACTAATAATGTGGTCACACGGGTTCCAAAATCAACTCCAGAAGAAATGCAACAAGCATTGGATTCTTCACAAAAAGCTTTTAAAAGCTGGTCGCAAACGTCCGTTTTATCCCGACAACAAATTATGTTTAATCTTCAAGCTCTAATTAAGAAGAATATGAACGAATTGGCTGAAAACATAACTCAGGAGCAAGGAAAGACTTTGGTTGATGCTGAGGGCGACGTCTTACGTGGTCTTCGTAAGTTTACTTTTAAAAAATTATCATATTTAATTTAATTTTTCTTTTCATAGAGGTTGTTGAACATTGCTGCAGCATACCATCTCTGACAATGGGTGAAAATGTGCCCAATATTGCCAAGGATATGGATACTTACTCTATGACTTTGCCATTGGGTGTAACAGCTGGTATTGCCCCTTTTAATTTTCCTGCAATGATTCCGTTGTGGATGTTTCCAGTAGCTATTTCTTGTGGGAACACTAGCATCATCAAGCCTTCGGAACGCGTCCCTGGAGCTACAATGATGCTCATGGAGCTTTTAAATGAAGCCGGTTGCCCACCAGGAGTCGTAAATGTCATCCACGGTGCACGTGATTCTGTCAACTTTATCTGTGATGCTCCTGAAATAAAAGCAGTTTCATTCGTTGGTTCGGACCAAGCTGGTAAATATATCTATGAACGTGCTGGGCGTAATGGAAAGCGTGTCCAAAGCAACATGGGGGCTAAAAATCATGGAGTAATAATGGCTGATGCTAATAAAGAAAACACTTTGAATCAGCTTACTGGAGCAGCATTTGGTGCCGCCGGGCAACGTTGCATGGCTCTTTCCACAGCCGTTTTTGTTGGGGAAGCGCAGAAGTGGATTCCAGATTTGGTAGAACGTGCCCGGAAATTGAAAGTCAACGCTGGACACCTTCCTGGAACTGACGTTGGACCAGTCATCAGTCCAGAATCTAAGCAACGAATCTTTGATTTAATTCAGTCAGGAATCGATGAAGGTGCTGAATTGCTTTAAGATGGTCGTAATATTAAGGTTTCTGGATACGAGAAGGGGAATTTTGTGGGGCCAACAATTTTGTCCAATGTTACACCACAAATGAAATGCTATAAGGAAGAGATTTTTGGACCTGTTCTTGTAGTTTTGAATGCGGACACAATTGATGATGCAGTTGAACTTATCAACAAAAACCCATACGGAAATGGAACAGCCATATTCACAACAAATGGAGCAACATCAAGAAAATTTGTTTATGAAATTGACGTCGGACAAGTTGGTGTAAATGTTCCAATTCCTGTGCCATTACCAATGTTCTCTTTTACTGGTACCCGTGGAAGTTTTTTGGGCGACCAGCACTTCTATGGCAAACAGGGAGTTAAGTTCTACACCCAAACTAAAACTGTGACTCAATTGTGGCGCCAAACTGATGTAAGCCATACTCAGGCTGCTGTTGCGATGCCTACAATGAAGTAGAAATCGATAACAAAAAAAGAAACATTAAGTTGATAGCAAAGTTAAAAATTGATAAAAAAATTGACACTTTTGTAAAAGCAAATATTTGTGTTGAAAAATGAGACATTTTCATTTGAATTAGTTATTTTTTATTTGTTCGTTTTCTATATTAAACCGATTTGCATTTATAGTTGTAGGTACAAATTATTTCCATTTTAAATAAATTCTATATAATGGAGAATAGTGTAATTACAATACAAAATTGTTTTTTTTTTAACTTTTTGTACAAACTGTTGGCTTCTTTATCTAGGAAAACAAAATTACATATAACCACTTAGTTTATTTTCCTGTCTCGCATAATGAAAATCCAACCATTCCTACTTTTTCCAAAAGAACTGGATTAAAGCAAAATTATAATGTTGCACTGAGGGAAAAGTGAATGGGTCTCCTACCTATAAAGTATTGTTATGAAAAATATAGTAAATAAAACAATAAATTGTGTAATATTTCAATCAGCTCTATCGCGAAAGAGATTTCCCCGGAGTTTTTTCCCATTTTGGGAGATTTGCGAATCATCTTGGGAAAATATTCTTTTCAGCAAAAAAGGTATCGTGTATAATTTTTCCAGGGAACTTATGTCAATGCAAAAATTTCCCCAAGTAAGTTCTTGTGGAAAAATTATTTCGTACACTGAAAAAACGTTCGTACATTAAAACAATGTATACCTGTTCATTAATTGCAGTACATTGTTTCAACGTACAAATACATTGTCTCAACGTATTTATTCATTAATAACAGATTGCGTTTAATGGTGAGTACATTGATTCAATGAAAACGCGTTCATTAATCGCATCCCATACAAAATCATGGTCACTGTTTTTGATGTTTGTCTTTAATAACAACATTCATTAACTGATGTTTTGAATTCATAAAAAAAATGCTAGATTCGAGCGTTGATTCAATGAACGCTTACATTGTTTAATGAAAATTTTGAACATTTATTCCAAAATCAAAGCGTTCATCGTATTAATGGACTAGTTCATTACTTAATGAAAAATGTACGTTATTTTGAAGAAAAAAAAATATCAATTAATGAAAATATTACATAATTTTTTCCTGAGTCGAACATTGATTCATGAAATGTTGTACATTAATTCCAAAAGCAGAGCATTCATTGTATTAATGAACCAGTTCATTACTTAATGAAAAATTTACATTATTTTCATGACAAAAAATTACCAATTAATGAAAATATTACATAATTTTTTCTTTAGTCGTACACTGATTAATGAAAGCTAACGTTGTTTAATGGAAATGTTGAACATTAATCCCAAAAGCAGAGCGTTCATTGTATTAATGAACCAGTTCATTACTTAATGAATAATGTACATTATTTCCAAGAAACAAAATTTTCAATTAATGATAATATTACATAATTTTTTCTTGAGTCGTACATTGATTAACGAAAGCTAAAATTGTTTAATGGAAATGTTGTACATTAATTCCAAAAGCAGAGCGTTCATTGAATTAATGAACCAGTTCATTACTTAATGAATTATGTACATTATTTCCAAGAAACAAAATTTTCAATTAATGATAATATTACATAATTTTTTCTTGAGTCGTACATTGATTAAGGAAAGCTAACATTGTTTAATGGAAATGTTGTACATTAATTCCAAAAGCAGAGCGTTCATTGTATTAATGAACCAGTTCATTACTTAATGAAAAATAACATTATTTTCATAACAAAAAATTATCAATTAATGATAATATTACATAATTTTTTTCTTGAGTCGTACATTGATTAACGAAAGCTAAAATTGTTTAATGGAAATGTTGTACATTAATTCCAAAAGCAGAGCGTTCATTGAATTAATGAACCAGTTCATTACTTAATGAATTATGTACATTATTTCCAAGAAACAAAATTTTCAATTAATGATAATATTACATAATTTTTTCTTGAGTCGTACATTGATTAACGAAAGCTAACATTGTTTAATGGAAATGTTGTACATTAATTCCAAAAGCAGAGCGTTCATTGTATTAATGAACCAGTTCATTACTTAATGAAAAATAAACATTATTTTCATAACAAAAAATTATCAATTAATGATAATATTACATAATTTTTTTCTTGAGTCGTACATTGATTAACGAAAGCTAAAATTGTTTAATGGAAATGTTGTACATTAATTCCAAAAGCAGAGCGTTCATTGAATTAATGAACCAGTTCATTACTTAATGAATTATGTACATTATTTCCAAGAAACAAAATTTTCAATTAATGATAATATTACATAATTTTTTCTTGAGTCGTACATTGATTAACGAAAGCTAACATTGTTTAATGGAAATGTTGTACATTAATTCCAAAAGCAGAGCGTTCATTGTATTAATGAACCAGTTCATTACTTAATGAAAAATAAACATTATTTTCATAACAAAAAATTATCAATTAATGATAATATTACATAATTTTTTTCTTGAGTCGTACATTGATTAACGAAAGCTAAAATTGTTTAATGGAAATGTTGTACATTAATTCCAAAAGCAGAGCGTTCATTGAATTAATGAACCAGTTCATTACTTAATGAATTATGTACATTATTTCCAAGAAACAAAATTTTCAATTAATGATAATATTACATAATTTTTTCTTGAGTCGTACATTGATTAAGGAAAGCTAACATTGTTTAATGGAAATGTTGTACATTAATTCCAAAAGCAGAGCGTTCATTGTATTAATGAACCAGTTCATTACTTAATGAAAAATAACATTATTTTCATAACAAAAAATTATCAATTAATGATAATATTACATAATTTTTTTCTTGAGTCGTACATTGATTAACGAAAGCTAAAATTGTTCAATGGAAATGTTGTACATCAATTCCAAAAGCAGAGCGTTCATTGAATTAATGAACCAGTTCATTACTTAATGAATTATGTACATTATTTCCAAGAAACAAAATTTTCAATTAATGATAATATTACATAATTTTTTCTTGAGTCGTACATTGATTAAGGAAAGCTAACATTGTTTAATGGAAATGTTGTACATTAATTCCAAAAGCAGAGCGTTCATTGTATTAATGAACCAGTTCATTACTTAATGAAAAATTTACATTATTTTCATAACAAAAAATTATCAATTAATGATAATATTACATAATTTTTTTCTTGAGTCGTACATTGATTAACGAAAGCTAAAATTGTTTAATGGAAATGTTGTATATTAATTCCAAAAGCAGAGCGTTCATTGTATTAATGAACCAGTTCATTACTTAATGCAAAATGTACATTATTTTGTGACAAAATAGTATCAATTAATCAATTTCTGTTTAGTTTAAATACAATTAGCTAAAGCTTTTAAAATATTTTTGTTTATAACAAATTTCTTTGTTTATGTCTTGTTACTTCTATAATATTGAAGTTACGATCAAAATTGCATTCGATAAATCACCTAAATTGCACTGTGTATACATCTCAATGTCAAATTTTTCTCTCTTTAGTTGAAATAAATTAGCTAAAGCGTTTAAAATGTTTTTATTTATAACAAATTTCTTTGTTTATGTCTTGTAAATTCCATAATATTGAAGTTACGACCAAAATTCCATTCGATAAATCACCCAAATTGCACTGTGTATACATCTCACGGTTTTTTCTATAAAAATCGACGAAAGAAAGTCCTAATGCCTATCAAATTAATATTTTTGACCCATTTCCATAAATTTTAGTAGAAAGTTAAACGAAATTTAAGTTATGGCAAAAATGTGTTTCGATATTTTTATCGATATTTTATTTTGACATTTATTTCAATGTCAAATTTTTCTCTCTTTAGTTGAAATAAATTAGCTTAAGCGTTTAAAATGTTTTTATTTATAACAAATTTCTTTGTTTATGTCTTGCAAATTCCATAATATTGAAGTTACGACCAAAATTCCATTCGATAAATCACCCAAATTGCACTGTGTATACATCTCACGGTTTTTTCTATAAAAATCGACGAAAGAAAGTCCTAATGCCTATCAAATTATTATTTTTGACCCATTTCCATAAATTTTAGTCGAAAGTTAAACGAAATTTAAGTTACGGCAAAAAAGTGTTTCGATATTTTTATCGATATTTTATTTTGACATTTATTTCAATGTTAAATTTTTCTCTCTTTAGTTGAAATAAATTAGCTAAAGCGTTCAAAATGTTTTTATTTATAACAAATTTCTTTGTTTATGTCTTGTAAATTCCATAATATTGAAGTTACGACCAAAATTCCATTCGATAAATCACCCAAATTGCACTGTGTATACATCTCACGGTTTTTTCTATAAAAATCGACGAAAGAAAGTCCTAATGCCTATCAAATTAATATTTTTGACCCATTTCCATAAATTTTAGTAGAAAGTTAAACGAAATTTAAGTTATGGCAAAAATGTGTTTCGATATTTTTATCGATATTTTATTTTGACATTTATTTCAATGTCAAATTTTTCTCTCTTTAGTTGAAATAAATTAGCTTAAGCGTTTAAAATGTTTTTATTTATAACAAATTTCTTTGTTTATGTCTTGCAAATTCCATAATATTGAAGTTACGACCAAAATTCCATTCGATAAATCACCCAAATTGCACTGTGTATACATCTCACGGTTTTTTCTATAAAAATCGACGAAAGAAAGTCCTAATGCCTATCAAATTAATATTTTTGACCCATTTCCATAAATTTTAGTCGAAAGTTAAACGAAATTTAAGTTACGGCAAAAAAGTGTTTCGATATTTTTATCGATATTTTATTTTGACATTTATTTCAATGTTAAATTTTTCTCTCTTTAGTTGAAATAAATTAGCTAAAGCGTTCAAAATGTTTTTATTTATAACAAATTTCTTTGTTTATGTCTTGTAAATTCCATAATATTGAAGTTACGACCAAAATTCCATTCGATAAATCACCCAAATTGCACTGTGTATACATCTCACGGTTTTTTCTATAAAAATCGACGAAAGAAAGTCCTAATGCCTATCAAATTATTATTTTTGACCCATTTCCATAAATTTTAGTCGAAAGTTAAACGAAATTTAAGTTACGGCAAAAAAGTGTTTCGATATTTTTATCGATATTTTATTTTGACATTTATTTCAATGTTAAATTTTTCTCTCTTTAGTTGAAATAAATTAGCTAAAGCGTTCAAAATGTTTTTATTTATAACAAATTTCTTTGTTTATGTCTTGTAAATTCCATAATATTGAAGTTACGACCAAAATTCCATTCGATAAATCACCCAAATTGCACTGTGTATACATCTCACGGTTTTTTCTATAAAAATCGACGAAAGAAAGTCCTAATGCCTATCAAATTAATATTTTTGACCCATTTCCATAAATTTTAGTCGAAAGTTAAACGAAATTTAAGTTACGGCAAAAAAGTGTTTCGATATTTTTATCGATATTTTATTTTGACATTTATTTCAATGTCAAATTTTTCTCTCTTTAGTTGAAATAAATTAGCTAAAGCGTTTAAAATGTTTTTATTTACAACAAATTTCTTTGTTTATATCTTGTTACTTCCATAATATTGAAGTTACGACCAAAATTCCGTTCGATAAATCACCTTACTAACAAAACAATATTTAGTGCTTTGTTTTTAATGAACAAAATTCCTTAATTGACTAATCAAAACATCGAAACAATGTAAAAGCTCATTAGACAATTACCAAGGTTTGTTAATTGACGTACTAATACTTTATAAAATGTATATGTTCATTAAACGATAGATATTATAAAGCACTCTTCCCAATATAATAATGAACATACTTCATTATTTAACGTAAACAAATATTAAAGCAATTTAATTTTTATTAAATAATGTACTGTTCTTTAATTAACGAAAAAATTGCGGTAAACAATATAATTTTTCCATTAAACTATGAAAAGTTACATTAATAGCCAAATTTTTTCCGAAAGAATGTAGTGACGGCCTAACATCGCTGTAGTTCCAAAAATTATCGATTTTTCGATAAATTAAAGATGTGAAGCCATCTCTAGCATCTAATTCAGTCAGTAGTTGTCTGAATCCACAATCGCCATTAAAATTGTCGGTGGCCATTTTAATTTCGTAATTTTAAGACGTAGTTAGTTTTTAAGTGTGCAAGAAGCTACATCCTAAAGCGTCCGGAATGCTTTTAAAATTAAACCTTTAAGAAAATTTCTAATTTTAAAAGCATTCCGGGCGCTTTAGGAAAAATATTGTGAAGTGGAAAAACAAAAAAAAAATCTTGTGTCTGGCCACGCGTTCATTCATCCCAGCCCCAAGTGAAATTTTGGTAAGTACTTATGTTACTTTATATCTACATATATTCATTTCAATGTTCTTAAAATGAAAAAGATGCATCGTCCAGAAGCGCCTGGAATTCTTCTGAAAACAAGTCCAGAATATTTTTCACTCCATTACGCATTAACCTATCAATGACTTAATAATAGTTTCAGAAGCATTACGGCAGCTTCTGGACGAGCGTAGGTTAGGTGCGTGCACAGATAAAGTTACATTTCACTAGCAAATTCAACAAGCGACATCCAGAAGTATTGGGAATACTTCTGAAAATAAACCTTTATGAATGTTTTAGATTTGAAAAGCTTTAGGAAAAATAGAAATTGTGAAGTGGAAAAACAAAAAACATCTTGTGTCTGGAAACGCGTTCCTCACAGGTGAAATTTGGGAAAGAATCTTAAGAATAGTCATCCAGAAGAAATCTAGGAATATATATCACGCTTAAACCTATCAATGACTTAAAAATAGTTCCAGAAGAGCGTATAGGTTAGGTACGTGCACAGATAAAGTTCCTTTTTACTAGCAAATTCAACAAGCGACATCCAGAAGCATCCGAAATACTTCTGAAAATAAACCTTTATGAATGTTTCAGATTCGAAAAGCATTAAGGGTGCTTCAGGAAGAACAAAAATTGGGAAATGGCAAACAAAAAATCTTGTGTCTAGCCACGCGATCCTCACAGATAAAATTTGGGTAAGATTCATATGTTACTTTTAATATGTATTCATTTCAATGTTCTTAAAATGAAAAGATGAGTCGTCCAGAAGTGCCTGGAATTCTTCTGAAAACGAAAAGAGAATATTTTTCACTCCATTACGCATAAACCTATCAATGACTTAGGCCCGTTTGCTGATACTACACATACCGATTTAAGTTGAACTTAAATTCTTAAGGGGTACTTTTTCCATGTCATAAAGTGATACTTAAGAAATTACGTTTAATTTAAATCGTTATGTGTAGTATCAGCAAACCTCCATTAATAATAGTTTCAGAAGAGCGTAGGTTAGGTACTTGTTGATAAATGTACCAACACATCATTTAATGTAAACGTTCATGAAATGATAAACATTCTTGCTTAATTAATGAACATAATGCATTACTTAACGTAAAACAAAATAAAAACAATGATAAATTTATTAAATAATGGATTTTTCACTAAACAACGGATAAAAAACATTGAACCAACGTATTTTTACATTAAATTATGAAAATTGACATTGAAATCCAAGCGTCTCTCGCATGAGAAGTATTAAATCAGGCATTGTATTCATTTGTTAAGTGGTTTTTGTTGAGTGCGGTACTTGAAACTTGGCGTTTAGTTAAAAAATCTTAAATTTAAACGCAAAAATCTAATAAAATAGTTAGTATTTATAAAATATATTGGCCAAGCATTTATTTTACTATTATAAACTCCCAATTGGTGTAATTTTGGTAAGATATACAACTAAATTTCTAAATTTTGATTTTTCTAAAGTGATACATATTTATCTCAGCCCTTTGTTTTCGTGAAGTTTTTTTTGTTATTTGTTACATTTATTCGAAGATATTTTCTTTAGGTACAATTTCGGGAAGATTCTTATATTTTAAAACTATTAAAATTAGGTACAGTTTCAGATTTTTTGTTTGTAGTCGTCAAAACGCAAAGCTTGTTGAATAACGTACAAATACATCGTTTAAAGTAAAAGTTCATGAAATGATAAACATTCTTGCTTAATTAATGAACATAATGCATTACTTAACGTAAAACAAAATAAAAATAATGATAAATTTATTAAATAATGGATAAAAAACATTGAACCAACGTATTTTTACATTAAATTATGAAAATTAACATTGAAATCCAAGCGTCTCTCGCAAGAGAAGTATTAAATCAGGCATTGTATTCATTTGTTAAGTGGTTTTTGTTGAGTGCGGTACTTGAAACTTGGCGTTTAGTTAAAAAATCTTAAATTTAAACGCAAAAATCTAATAAAATAGTTAGTATTTATAAAATATATTGGCCAAGCATTTATTTTACTATTATAAACTCCCAATTGGTGTAATTTTGGTAAGATATACAACTAAATTTCTAAATTTTGATTTTTCTAAAGTGATACATATTTATCTCAGCCCTTTGTTTTCGTGAAGTTTTTTTTGTTATTTGTTACATTTATTCGAAGATATTTTCTTTAGGTACAATTTCGGGAAGATTCTTATATTTTAAAACTATTAAAATTAGGTACAGTTTCAGATTTTTTGTTTGTAGTCGTCAAAACGCAAAGCTTGTTGAATAACGTACAAATACATCGTTTAAAGTAAAAGTTCATGAAATGATAAACATTCTTGCTTAATTAATGAACATAATGCATTACTTAACGTAAAACAAAATAAAAATAATGATAAATTTATTAAATAATGGATAAAAAACATTGAACCAACGTATTTTTACATTAAATTATGAAAATTAACATTGAAATCCAAGCGTCTCTCGCAAGAGAAGTATTAAATCAGGCATTGTATTCATTTGTTAAGTGGTTTTTGTTGAGTGCGGTACTTGAAACTTAGCGTTTAGTTAAAAAATCTAAAATTTAAACGCAAAAATCTAATAAAAAAGTTAGTATTTATAAAATATATTGGCCAAGCATTTATTTTACTATTATAAACTCCCAATTGGTGTAATTTTGGTAAGATATACAACTAAATTTCTAAATTTTGATTTTTCTAAAGTGATACATATTTATCTCAGCCCTTTGTTTTCGTGAAGTTTTTTTTGTTATTTGTTACATTTATTCGAAGATATTTTCTTTAGGTACAATTTCGGGAAGATTCTTATATTTTAAAACTATTAAAATTAGGTACAGTTTCAGATTTTTTGTTTGTAGTCGTCAAAACGCAAAGCTTGTTGAATAACGTACAAATACATCGTTTAAAGTAAAAATTCATGAAATGATAAACATTCTTGCTTAATTAATGAACATAATGCATTACTTAACGTAAAACAAAATAAAAATAATGATAAATTTATTAAATAATGGATAAAAAACATTGAACCAACGTATTTTTACATTAAATTATGAAAATTAACATTGAAATCCAAGCGTCTCTCGCAAGAGAAGTATTAAATCAGGCATTGTATTCATTTGTTAAGTGGTTTTTGTTGAGTGCGGTACTTGAAACTTAGCGTTTAGTTAAAAAATCTAAAATTTAAACGCAAAAATCTAATAAAAAAGTTAGTATTTATAAAATATATTGGCCAAGCATTTATTTTACTATTATAAACTCCCAATTGGTGTAATTTTGGTAAGATATACAACTAAATTTCTAAATTTTGATTTTTCTAAAGTGATACATATTTATCTCAGCCCTTTGTTTTCGTGAAGTTTTTTTTGTTATTTGTTACATTTATTCGAAGATATTTTCTTTAGGTACAATTCCGGGAAGATTCTTATATTTTAAAACTATTAAAATTAGGTACAGTTTCAGATTTTTTGTTTGTAGTCGTCAAAACGCAAAGCTTGTTGAATAACGTACAAATACATCGTTTAAAGTAAAAGTTCATGAAATGATAAACATTCTTGCTTAATTAATGAACATAATGCATTACTTAACGTAAAACAAAATCAAAACAATAATAAATTTACTAAAGACATTGTATTCATTTGTTAAGTGGTTTTTGTTGAGCGTGGTAATTGAAACTTGATGTTTAGTAAAAAAATCTTGAATTTAAACGTAAAAATCTATCTGATAGTTTATAGTTATATACTTCTTATTTTTTGAAATTGTGGTAAGGTACACACTTAATTTATAAATTTTGATATTTTTTAAGCAAGTAATTGTGTTTATTAGAGAAAAACTAAAACAGAAAAGATCAGAACAGCAAAAGTGTGTGAAAACCGTCAGATCAAGAAAGAATAGAAAAGCACAGCTTCGTTTTTATGGGGTTGACTGTTGCCTATCAGCAGTGAGATTTCAAACTTATAATTTTTTTAAATTAAAATTTGGTTACAATGACTTTCGAACTGTGTTTATATTAATTTACACTTTTTGGATAATATTTTATGTTTTATTCTTTTTTTTTAATCCGAAAATCTTATGAATATATTTATTTGAAAAATATAAGCATTTCAATTTTCCAAACACAAAAATCAGCTGAGCTTTAAAATTTCTCATTCACCTCAAAAGTAAGAACACAAAACGTTGTGCTAAACTATTCTGAGCAACTTCATAAACAGAAAATGACCGAAGGTAGAACACTTTAGGACAAGGGTTTTACTCATAGTACGTACCTACACACAATGCTGTACCTGATCTTTTCTGTACATTAACAGATTCATTAAAAACACCTACATATTTATTTTATTTTGTTTTTGTGAAGTCTGGTTATATTTGTATTTATTAGAAGAAACTACCTTAAGGTACAGTAGGTATAGGTTTAAAATTTTGTGTCTAGTCGTTTTGTTCTTCATTCATGTAAAAAAACTGTAACAGCGTTGTAAAAATTCGAAATCCAATAAACTATTAAGAACTTGGCTTTAAATTCGTTCACTACAGCAAAATTTCTTAACGCTTTTAAAGAACTGCAATGGGAATTGTTAATAATAATTTACAATTTTTTTTAGATACACCATGATCTGTTACGTGTGTAAAAAAAAATTTAAAACCATTGAACTTCTTATACTTCATTTTAAAAGGATTCATGATCTTAAGACAAGGAGCACATTTAGGTGCATTGAAAACTCGTGTTATCAGGTATTTCAAGATTTGGGAAGTTTTAAAAGACATGCAATACGAAAACATGCATGCAAAGCGGAAAAAGAAGTTGAAATACCTAGAAACGAACTTGAAATTGCTGATAAATCGAACTGTACTTTCACTGAAGTACACAACGCAGAAAGAATTTGTGAAAAAGTACACGAACATGTTAAGGAAGAGTACAATCTCAAACTTGAGTTAGATCATTTTTTAAATTCAGCAATAAAATTATCATTAAAATTGCATTCGAATAACAATTTTAATAGAAAAGATGTATACGATATACAACAGAGTGTGAAAGAGTACATCACAAATCCACTCTTAGAATTATTCAAAACATTTTCTACACACAAATTAAATAAAATTTGTCCAGAATTACATAACGAAATTATAACTATAGTATCGGAATGCAGAAATCCATTTAAAATTTGTAATACTGATCACTTATTATTTAAATGGCTTAAAAATAAACAATATTTAGAAGACAGCCAAGAGTTTACCATAAACAGAGCAATCGATAAAGTTTTCCATAAAGGTACTCTTGTGTATGATGAACAAAATATTACTGGTGTTGTTATGCCACTGCGCTTTCAGTTTTGTAAGATATTTGAACAAAAAGGTTACTTAAACGATGTTCTAGTAACTATGAACAATTACCAGAAAGATTCTCGAGTTTCCAATTTTGTTCAAGGAGATTTATGGAAACAAAAAACTAAACTATATCCTGAGAAAATTCTCATTCCCTATTTTTTATACAATGATGAATTTGAAATTAATAATCCTTTAGGATCTCATAGTGGGCAACATTCTGTAAGTAATATATATTACTCTTTTCCATGCCTGCCTAGAAAGGAATCAAAGCTGGAAAATATATACTTAGGAGCAGTTATTAAATCGAAGGACGTGAAATTGTTTGGGAATGAAAAATGTTGGAAAACATTAATTGAAAACATATTGGATCTAGAAGTAAATGGCGTTGACATTATAAATGAAGATGGTACCCAGCGTGTACATTTCATTTTGGGATTGATACTGGGAGACAATTTGGGTCTAAATTCATTTTTAAACTTTAATAGATCATTTGTAAGTAATAGTTTTTGCAGGTTTTGCAAAATGCATAAACTTGAAACTCATAATGCAAGCGCTGAAAAAGAAAATTTAATGCGTAATCGAATGAACTATGCGGAGGATATTGAAACTGACGAAGCTTCTGAAAGTGGAATCAGGAGAGAATCATTACTGAACACAATACCATCTTTCCATGTTGCAGAGAACTATAGCGTTGATGTCATGCATGATCTTTTTGAGGGAGTATGCCACTATAATATATGTCATGCAATTATTTATTTCACACAAACAGCCAAATATTTTACTCTTGGAGTTTTAAACTCAAGAAAGCAAAACTTTGATTATGGCCCTATTGAAATTGATAACGTCTCAGGAGAAATAACAACAGCTCATTTAACAAAAAAACATTTAAAAATGTCAGCAAGGGAAATGAAAACTTTTATGTATTGCTTTCCAATTATGGTAGGCGATTATGTTCCTGACGATGATTGCGTTTGGAAGTTTCTCATCAATTTCTTTGAAATAATTGACATGATCCTTTGCTTTGAAGTTAACTCAGATTTTGTATCTATTTTAAAAACCAAAATCAAAACACACAACCAAGAGTATGTTCAGCTTTTTAATGATACACTCAAACCAAAACATCACAATCTCATTCATTATCCAACTGTTATCAAAATGTCCGGGCCTCTAAAAACTTTTTGGTGTTTCAAATACGAGGCCAAGCATAGGCAATTTAAAGTATATTCAAATGCAACAACATCACGTAAAAATATTTGCGTGACATTGGCTAAGAAGTATCAGCTTCAATTCGCTTTTTCGTTAATGGAGTCCAAGAGCAATGACAATTCAGGATTTTCATTCAAGGAATCAGATAAAACGATAAGTTCCTACAACAATACTATCTGCACGATGTTAAAAACGAGTAACGAATCTATACAATCTTATCAACAGGTCCAGTTTAACGGATATCAATATAAACATGGCTTTTACATAGCTGTTTTAAAAAATGACATTGAACTATATATTATTTTAAATATTTTTAGCATTCAAAATTCTGGAGTTTCATTATTTTGTCAGAAACTAAATTTTACACAATTCAATCCGCATTTTGCGGCCTATGATATTTCTATAGATTCATTTGGAGATTTTGGAATCATAGATATCCATGATATTTTAGGACCTCCTATCACACTTATTAAAACCCCGAGAGGAAAAAATATGCTACGAATTAAAGACTATTATTACCCAGGAAGTATATAACTTTATTCTCTCTTTATTCTTTATTATTTCCAAAAGATCTAAACGTAAATTATGGAAACACCTAAGGACTCAGAGGTAGATGAAGAATCTTCTTACCAGCTTAAGCAAAGACATGGCGTTGAAATTAATGAAGAATCTAATTTAGTTGGAGATGGCAGTCAAGACATAATAATAATAAATGTTCCCAATGAAGATACCAATACAGAAACGACAAGCCATGTATCTGAAGTATCCGATTTTCTACAAGACGCCCTTAATATACAAAAAGAAGAATTGATATCATTGCTAAATAGTTGGGGAATGAGCTGTTTGATCGATGTGTTAATACGTAAGTAGAATTTTTTGGTTTCTAGATGTTGATATTCGTAACTATGAAATATTTTCTAATAAATACTTTATTTATATATGAACATATATGTACGAATATATACATATATCTATGTACTTCCAAAATATTGTAACACCATTCTGATAAGACCAAAACTTTTTTCGTTTTCATTAAACAACTCAAGGCTTGCGTTTAAAGGCTTAGAAAAATGTTAGGACTTTTCAAATTGTTTCTTCGGGAAAAAGACTTAGAAAAATTTTCAATTTTTTTTCAGACACAAATTTTGGGACTTTGAAAAATTTTCAATATTTTTTCTTCGGGAAAAGACTGAAAAATTTTCAATATTTTTTCTTCGGGAAAAGACTTAGGAAAATTTTCAATATTTTTTCTTCGGGAAAAAGACAGAAAAATTTTCAATATTTTTCTTCTGCAAAAAGACTTAGAAAAATTTTAGGACTTAGAAAAATTTTCACTATTTTTTCTTGGGGAAAAAGACTGAAAAATCTTAGGACTTAGAAAAATTTTAGGACTTAAAAAAATTTTCAATTTTTTTTCAGACAGACAAATTTTGGGACTTAGAAAAATTTTACATATTTTTTCTTCGGGAAAAATACAGAATAATTTTCAATATTTTTCTTCAGGAAAAACACTTAGAAAAATTTTAGGACTTAAAAAAATTTTAGGACTTAAAAAATTTTCAATTTTTTTTCTTCGGGAAAAAGACAGAAAAATTTTCAATATTTTTCTTCGGGAAAAAGACTTAGAAAAATTTTAGGACTCAGAAAAATTTTCACTATTTTTTCTTCGGGAAAAAGACTTAGAAAAATTTTAGGACTTAGAAAAATTTTCACTATTTTTCTTGGGGAAAAAGACTTAGAAAAATTTTCAATTTTTTTTCAGACAGACAAATTTTGGGACTTAGAAAAATGTTCACTATTTTTTCTTCGGGAAAAAGACTTAGAAAAATTTTAGGACTTAGAAAAATTTTCACTATTTTTTCTTCGGGAAAAAGACTTAGAAAAATTTTAGGACTTAGAAAAATTTTCACTATTTTTTCTTGGGGAAAAAGACTTAGAAAAATTTTCAATTTTTTTTCAGACAGACAAATTTTGGGACTTAGAAAAATTTTCAATATTTTTTCTTCGGGAAAAAGACTTAAAAAAATTTTCAATATTTTTCTTCGGGAAAAAGACTTAGAAAAATTTTAGGACTTAGAAAAATGTTCACTATTTTTTCTTCGGGAAAAAGACTTAGAAAAATTTTAGGACTTAGAAAAATTTTCACTATTTTTTCTTCGGGAAAAAGACTTAGAAAAATTTTAGGACTTAGAAAAATGTTCACTATTTTTTCTTGGGGAAAAAGACTTAGAAAAATTTTCAATTTTTTTTCAGACAGACAAATTTTGGGACTTAGAAAAATGTTCACTATTTTTTCTTCGGGAAAAAGACTTAGAAAAATTTTAGGACTTAGAAAAATTTTCACTATTTTTTCTTCGGGAAAAAGACTTAGAAAAATTTTCAATATTTTTTCTTCGGGAAAAAGACAGAACATTTTTTCCAGTTATCCGAGGCTCGCTTAAGTGAAACTTTTTTTAGTTATCCGAGGTTCTATTAAGTGAAAAACCCGCTTTAGTGAAATAAGAACTTAGATTTTTTATCGTTTCACTCAAGCGGATTTAACTGTATTATATTAATTTCCTTGAAGTGTGGGGGAGGGAGGGGGGTAATATATGATTTATGATGTGGATATAGAATTGCAATAGTATAAATAAAAAATCTTTTTATTTACACTATTTGTTTTATAGGTAAAGAAATATGGGTATCCGTGCTAAAGGTAATAAAAGTATGGCATATTCCAATGATCTTAGAAGCTTTTCCCGATGGAATCAAAATAATGTTTGAAGATCAATTGGAAAAGTGGAGAAACTCCATCGGTTTGCCTCTTGCAAACAACTTCGGTATTCCACATACCTTGTTACTAGCAACACCGGTCAGCAGGAGTTGTTCTTCATTAGCTTTATATTCCAACAGCAATACAACAAACTCGCCACCGTATACAAGCTCAAATAATTCGACAATATCTTCGCCAAAATCTAGTACAATTAAAAATAGAATAACACTAAGCGACATCCTGAATAATACCACAAAAGGTAAATTTTTAACACAGTTTTATGAACAGAAACAAAAGTTTGGAGAGGAACAAAGGACAATGCTAGTTAATGCAATTGCCTTTTATTTTGAAGAACAAAATGTGAGGCTGGACTTGAGAACAAGTTATGAAATAGAGCAGGAAATCGTTGAACGATTTCCAACGGAAATGCTGGTAAACCAATAGAATTTTTTTGTTTTCAGAAAAATAAATAGGTATTATATCCTACATATAAGCGGTTTTTTAGAAAGTGAAATGAGTCCGATAATTTTGTTTTAGAATTTAATCTTAAATTGTCTAAAACACTAAAAACATACAAAACCATCCGGATTTAAAAATTCGACTAAAAATTGATTAGAGATTTGAATATATATTAAACTTAACAATAGGTACTTAAATATTTTGATTTTATTTTATAGATTCTTTAAATTTTTTTTCAAGTAATATGTTTAAAAAGTTTTTTTTTATTTAATTATTTGGTTCATTTTACACTAAAAATCCATTTTTGTATACAAATATGTTTCCCCTTTTAGGACAGTTTATTTTCTTTGGTAATTTTAGTTATTGCATATACATTTTAACATGTTTATAGTTTTAAAAGCTTCATCTAAAGTTTGACAATATTTTAAACTTATTAAAAGGAAAACTCTTCAACATATTGATACATACACAAATGGACTTATTCCACTTTCAATTAGCGGCCCTTATATGTATCTTTGAAGCGAACAAGAAAAGAACGATTAAAGTTAATTTATTTTTGCAAATCAAAACTTTTTAGTGTTTAAGTGAAGTTTATAGTACCTTAAGTCAGATAAAACATAAAAACTTCAATTGTGCGCCTACCCACAACCTTAATTATAAATATAAATAGGGTGAGTTCTCTTAATTCAGTTATTTGAACTACAATCGTTCTTTTCTATTTAACCTCTCTATTTAAAATTTTTAAATTATTTATTTATTTTGTTTGAAATATATCAAAAATATCATTTTATCTATGCTCATTGATAGGAATACTATAGAACATGCAAAAGGGGAAAAATTTATAACAAATTCAGCAACCTTAAAACCTGTTTTAGAACAACTACATCAAGCCGATCAAGTTTACAATTTAACGAAAAGTGTAAGGAGAATGTACTTAGTAAGTCCATATTTTTTTAGGCTTGCTCATAACTACAGAACTATAAAAATAAATTTATGGTTTGAGCTGTGTTTCCAACTAAGTAAAAGAACTGGATTTGGTCCAAATGAATATACATTCAAACTAGAATTTTCATCGAAATACCTACATATCGTATAAGATCATTTGCAGCGTCTTCAGCAAAGATCAGAGTGTGTGCAGCCTTCCAATATTGCTATTGGAGAGTCAAAAACTAACTTTAAAGATTTCGACGTTTATTTTGATGGGGTAAAGTTTTCTTTTGAATGCTGCATTTCGGAAATCCAAATCCAAAACAAAGTTGGATCTTGTGTTGTTTTTGTAATACATGTATTTTCGTAAGCAAATCCAATCTGGTTCGGATCTCGGGGAAATGAAAACGCAGCTAATATTTAATACAAAATTTTTAAAAGTTCAAATATAAATTTCAAAATTCAAGACAATAGTAATCAATCTTAAAAATATTTTCTTCTTCATTTCAAACTACAAATTCTTTTAAGCTTCACTTTTCATACTTCTTGTGTCTTTTTGTTCAAACTATGTACTTGTATGCATTATAGCATTACAACCATTATACAAAACAGCATGGAACTTATCTTTAGCGACACAGATCACATTGTTATTTCGTTTGATTAACAGATCATAAATATTTCCAGTTCCAGAAGCAAATGCTGAAGAGTACATAAAATCCTTAAAATTTGACAACTTAACTTCAGAGGAATTCGATAGATATTGGCAGGCCTGCACTAAGTGTCGATTAAACGAATTGAGTACCTCCAATTCAACGCAGGAAACGTTAGAAAAATGGCCGTATTACAAAACGCCCCAAGGTCATAGATTGGTAAGATTTATAAAAACTAAAACTAAATTAACTTGCCCCAAATGTTTAAAAAGCTATAAGCATACTTAGTTTGATTTTATAATTTGGTTTATTATTTATTTTTGGTTTGACCAGTTTATCTTTAGATGTGCCTATCACTTATACTTTCTCTTATCACTATACGTTCTTTACAACAAATACTTGAAACGTTGCTATATTAATGAAATAAATTCACTAGATTGATATGGACTTCAAAGCATTGTTTAACACCACCTATACCCTCCTTGAAAACTGGGATGACTATTTTCCAAAGATATACAATTTTTTGACAACGGAGCACCACGTTAAAGACAGAGAAACTCTTAAACTTCTACAATTCTTAAATGACAGCAACGTTAATGAAAGTAAGTGTTTAAAATCTTTAATTTCATTCTGAAATTGAATTTAGTTTAGAAGAGAATATTTATACAAATATTATTATAAATTAATCGAAGTATTGTTCGTTAGTAAAATTGTTTATCTACAAAAAAGTCAAACACCCTTAATATTTTGATACTGGTGTTATTAGTTACCATGGTTTTGACTTGTTTTAACTTTAAAAGTTTCGATTTACCAAAAAACATTAAAATTTACAGAATATTCTAGAAAAATAATTATTCGATTAACTTGGTTTTACAAGTTACTGAATTATTTTTACCTATTAAAACAAATAGCATTAATACCTTTCGCAAATACTTTTCATGTAACTTTCACCGTGTTACATATAGCAAAGGCAATTTCTGCTCGAATTTTAAATTAATATGAATTTAATAATTTCTACCATAACACTAAGGATTTATAAAGTTACAATTAAAAGACTTTTTAATAAAAGCATACAAAACGATGACTATATTTATGTCCGTTTTAAAAATAACTCCTTAGATTTGTTTTAATCTCATTTACATACTTAATATAAACTATTTATTCTTTTCTGATACCTATATGCAATTGTTTTAATATTTTTAGATAGCAGAAATGCGATTCTGCTCACCTGTCTCCATGCGTTCTTGGTGCCTACCCAAAAAGTTCTTACAAAGGAAAAAATCGGTAGGAAAAGTTTCCTAAAGTATACGATAAAGGATTCACAAGAAGCTTTCATTTTTGTCGCAACGTCCATTCAGGAGGTAGAAGATCATTTGCAGCACCTTCAGCAAAGATCAGAGTGCGTGCAGCCTTTCGTTATTGCTGTTGGAGAGTCAAAAACTAACCTTAAAGATTTCTACGTTTACTTTGATGGGGTTAAGTTCTCTTTTAAATGCTGCATTCGGGCTGTAGACATTTGCTTTAAAATTTTTCATCTTTTTAACCTTGAGTATCCTGTAGCCTGCTCAACTTTCTGGGCATTTATTCAAACTTTTTTCTTCAAATTAAAATGTAATAGAAAATTTTCAAAAGTCCAAATATTAGTTTCTGCCATTCAAGATAATAATGTGTAATATTACTTAAAATATTTGTTTCCTTATTTCAAACTACAAATTCTTCTAAAATTTTTAAATGTAAACTTGACTTGTCAAATTACTTGTGTCTCTTTTCAAACTTATTAAGTATCTCTACTACTTATAACTCTAAACAATTTAAATGCAAAAATAAAAACCATAACAAGATACAAAAATTTATTATCGTTTAAATTACCTTTTAATTTCAGGTTTTTCTCTATGTTTTTCGTAGTGGCAGTTCTGCCATTAAGCCAAGATTCGAGTTTTTTCTTTGTAGCGTAAAAAAAACGCTATGGAACTTATCTTTAATGCAACAGATTACATTGTTATTTCCTTTGATTAACAAATCTTTAAATATTTTCAGTTCCAGAAGCAAATGCTGAAGAGTACATAAAATCTTTAAAATTTGACAGCTTAGCTTCAGTGGAATTCGACGGAAATTGGCAAGCCCGCACAAAGTATCGATTGAGCGAATTGAGTACTTCCAGTTCAAAACAGGAAACGTTAGAAAAATGGCCGCATTACAAGGATGACTATTTTGCGAAGATAAACAATTTTTTGACAACGGAGCACCACGTTAAGGACAGAGAAACTCTTCAACTTCAACAATCCTTAAATGACAACAACCTTAATAAAAGTAAGTGGTTACAATTTTATACCGTTCCATACTTAGCTTATTCAAACACGAATTTTTAAAAGAGAATAATCATTAAAGTAAAATTCTAAATTCATAAGTAAAATCTACAAACAATTCAAACACACTTATTAATTTGATACTGGTGCTATAAGTTACCATTGTTTTGACTAGTTCTTTAAAACTTTAAAAGGGTTCGGTTTACTATAAAATATTAAAATTTAAATAATATTCTAGAAAAATTATTATTCGTTGAACTGTTGTTTTAGTTGGTTAGTGTTTTTCGAATTGTTGGTAGACAATACATGATAAGCATACTTGCGTCTGAACCCAAACCAACAATAACACTAAGTTACAATTAAAACACTTTTTGATAAAATCATACAAGGCAATGACCATATTTATTTAAGTTTTAATACTAACTACAGATTTTTTAAAGTTTATTTACACAATTTATGTAAATTATTAATTTTTTTCTAATATATGCAATTATTATAATATTTTCAGCTGTCTCCAAACGTATTCGGTGCCTACCCAAATCGAATTTCCAAAGGAAGAAATCGGTAGGAAAAGTTTCCTAATGTACAAGATGAAAGATTCGCAACGTCCATTCAAGATCATTTGCAGCATCTTCAGCAAAGACCAGAGCCTTTCATTATTTCTGTTGGAAAATCAAAAACTAATATTAAATATTTCTACGTTTATTTACTGCTTTCGGGTATTCTCCAAATTAAAACATGATACAAAATTTTCAAAAGTTCAAATATAAATTTCAAAATTCAAGATAATATGTACAGAATCAATCTTAAAAATATTTTCTCCTTCATTTCAAACTACAAAAACTTTTTAAATTTTTAAATGTTAACTTAACTTTTCAAATTAATAGTGTCTCTATTAAAACGGCTTGTAACACTTAACAATTTTAATGCATAAATAAAAAACCATAACTACATACAAAAATTCAATTTAAAATATCTTTTTCTTGAACAAACTTTTAATTTGGTTTTCTCTAGTTCTTTCAGATTTCTTAGAATGATTCCAGAAATTTATCAAACGAAACTGAGGTGAGCTTTGAAATGTACTAAAGAAATTAATTTTATTGATTGGCTTTATTTAATTTATTTACCTAACATATTACATTGATTAACTAATTAAATGATATCATTAAAATTTTCACAGCGCCAATTAATAGGATTCGTTTTTTTATGAACCTTTTCGCAGATAAACGTGCGTCGGTTGATCAGATTGGATCAATAAATAGAATTCATTAGGGGACATCAAAGCAATGAATATGAGGCATTAAATAACTATTGTAAAACGTTATTTAATGAACAAGATGCATTAATTTAATGTACGGATTACATGAGATTAATGAATATTGTACATTAAGTAAACAAATCTGTACGTTATTTAATGAACAAGATACATTGTTTTAATGTACGAAAGACATAAAATTAATGAATATTCTACATTAAGTAACGAATTCTATACGTCATTTAATGAACGAGATACATTGTTTTAATGTACGAAAGACATAAAATTAATGAATATTCTACATTAAGTAACGAATTATATACGTCATTTAATGAACAAGATACATTGTTTTAATGTACGAATGGCATAAAATTAATGAATATTCTACATTAAGTAACGAATTCTATACGTCATTTAATGAACAAGATACATTGTTTTAATGTACGAATGCCATAAAATTAATGAATATTCTACATTAAGTAACGAATTCTATACGTCATTTAACGAACAAGATACATTGTTTTAATGTACGAATGACATAAAATTAATGAATATTCTACATTAAGTAACGAATTCTATACGTCATTTAATGAACAAGATACATTGTTTTAATGTACGAATGACATAAAATTAATGAATATTCTACATTAAGTGACGAATTTTATACGTCATTTAATGAACAAGATACATTATTTTAATGTACGAATGACATAAAATTAATGAATATTCTACATTAAGTAACGAATTTTATACGTCATTTAATGAACAAGATACATTGTTTTAATGTACGAATGACATAAAATTAATGAATATTCTACATTAAGTAACGAATTTTATACGTCATTTAATGAACAAGATACATTGTTTTAATGTACGAATGACATAAAATTAATGAATATTCTACATTAAATAACGAATTTCATACGTCATTTAATGAACAAGATACATTGTTTTAATGTATGAAAGACATAAAATTAATGAATATTGTACATTAACTAACGAATTTTATTCGTCATTTAATAAACAAGATACATTGTTTTAATGTACGAAAGACATAAAATTAATGAATATTGTACATTAAGTAACGAATTGTATACATTATTTAATGAACAAGATACATTATTTTAATGTTCGAATGACATAAAATTAATGAACATTGGACATTAAGTAACGAATTGTATACATTATTTAATGAACAAGATACATTGTTGTGATGTAAATATGACATACAATTAATGATAATTGTACATTAAATGTCGAATTTTTTACTTTCTTTAATGAACAAAAAACATTGATTTAATGTTTTAAGATCATTAATTAAAGTTTAAATACATTAAATGACGTATTATATACTCATATCTTATATACTTAAATACATAGCTATTAACGTATAAATTCATTAAATAATGATCAAAACGTTATTTAATACACGACGGTATTAAATAACAAACAAGCATACGTTGAAACAATGTACTTTTACATCGGCTGAGAATTAATGTACAAAATACGTAATTAATGTACTTTTTTATTAATATAACGTACCTTTTTGGTTCAGTGTAGGAGATTTGCAATTGCAAATATTCTTTATCCGGTATTTTTTGTTTTTCCGGGGAAAAAAGTTCCCATTTAGTTGGCGATAAGGCTGAATATACATTTGTCAAATCCCTATAAAAATTAAGTTGTATGTCTTTATTTTTTTTTTCGATGTATAGAAACAGCGAAATTCCCAGAAAAACTACATTTTACTATCCAGAAATGATTTACTAACTACCTATACAGGATTATTAAAAAAACTATCCATATTGGAGTATATCGATTCTTTATAATAATTAGGTTTTCTAACATTTTGTGAAGTGAGTATTCCAATAATATATAGTACAAATCAACAATACATATAGGTTTACAACCCCAACATGAAATTACTATAATATTAAGGTGATATACCTACCTATAAAGTAAAGAACAATAACATATTCATATTGTTGATATTCCAATAAGTTATTGTTACAAAACCTTGAAAAATTTAAGGATAGAGCAAGTTTATGGGCAAAGTTACAGAATAGGTTGGTTTATATCCAAAACAGGCTTAAGTTATAATTTTATGGCGAATTTCCATTATACTTAGGGATAAAATGATGCCTGTAATTTAGGAAGCACAACAATAAACTATGGTTAAGCCACCTATTCAAACTGGTATTCTTAAAATTCCAATATTGTATGGATATACTTACTATAATGATTAGGGATATAACCAATACTTAATAACAATATTATATTTTTTATCAATTCCAATACATAAGGTAAAATAGCTATATTTGATGGGTATTTCAACAATGTATATCTATAATAGTTATTAACACGTTAACAATTTTTTTGTATTCCCTTTTTAATATACTTAAACCGAACGCCCGACAATAAAAATACCATTTGAAAGCTAATATTAATTAATAGTGCCATCAGAAAAGATTTCGTAAATCGGTCAACTACATGCGTGTTAAAATAGACATATGTACATATGTGAAATCATGGATTCCACATACAAAACGTCAACAATAACAAATCTAAAATGCTTATATCTTTGGATCCAATGGTCGGATTTTCAAAATATATTCAAAACCGTTCAAAATTTCATACTAAAAACGTTTAACAAATATTTTGATAATAAATTTCATCGAGGCAAACGTAACGAGAAAGAGGAATACAAAAAAAAAAAAGAGTTTGATACTAAGAATATATTAATGGAAGGGAGAGAGAAATTCTAAAGACGGTGGAGTGTGTGCAACAAAAAACCATAACCTTGGCAAATTGATTTCGCATCGGGAAAAAATTTACTATATGTAGGTATGCACGTTTGTGGTAGGTATTCTTCATTCATAATAATTGTTAAGGTGCCATTATGGTAATATAAAAGTATGTGTGAAAAAATGTTTTTAATTAAAAATTAAATGGAAACAAAAATTTTATTAAAAAAAATATTTTCATGCACGTGTGCTTCACCCTTTGCTCAGTGATTAAATATTATTATTATAAATAGATACAGATGGTCGAATTTCGACCATAGGCGATACTAGTAAATATAAATGCCTTTGAAATATAAGGACTGCAGATAAATTTCTATTCTAAACAGATAGGTTTACAACCTATAATATTTAGGTAAAACTTCACAATTGTATAGCTAAAAACTATTATTGTTATTTCAGCCATTCTAACAAAGTATATTGTTAGGACACCTTATCAAACTGGTGTTCTTTCAATTCCAATAATGTAATGGTGAATCAACAATATTGGTAGGGGTATAACCAATATTTACAATACCATTATGTATTGCCCACATTCCATTAAATAAGGTAAAATAACTATACTTGGTGGGTATTTCAAAAATATATTTATGTACAAAGTTCCAATAATGTATAGGAAATAATACTGAACAAATAGTGATAGGTAAAACCTATAATATTTAGGTAAGCATTCTGTTTGCCGCAAGGACAATTAGCAAAACAAAACAAAAGGAAAAAAATTAAAGGACATATTGTATTCTCCGCAGTCAATCTAGAAGGATTTTCGGTGTATGTAAATGAAACTAAAAGAAAGTCTATCATAAATGCTTCACCCGATCACCACCAAAATAGTTAATTTTATGTTTGTTTCTTAAAATAAAAGACAAAAGTTTCCTTTCAAAATGATTTCAAAATTTGATTTTATTTTGTTTTAATTTAAACTTATTAATGCTATTTCAAATTTTGGTAATTAAAATTCATGATCGTTATTGCCATAAAGAAACCCCTGCATACAGCAAAACAGCTGGATTTTCCGTTGGTACAGTACAATGCCCTATAGAGGGATTCTTCGTCTATGCAAAAGATTAACTCCATCCCGCTCCTCTCGTTTTCGTTCATATCCAACATCATCTGCCTTGGTGGAGCATCAATCGTTGCTAGAATAGTTGATGCATACATACACGGATAACACATACATACGGATAACAGTCAAAACCTAGTGTACAGGTACATTCGTAAAAAGTGACTCAACATAAAAACTCACCATAACTTCATCCTCATCGAGTCGTAGGCTACCAATAATCAATACAAAATGAGAAGAATCCTTTATGTGATGATCTGTCGATCCAAGTAATGGTTTAAAAACGTCTACTAAATTGTTTGATAAAAAATAACACGGTGCATTGACTCACAATTGGTCGCATAGGATACACTTTTTTATGGATTTTTGGCAGCCCATACAATTTTGGTAGCTGATTACAAGAGGGAATTAAGTGCTGAGGTGGCAAAATCGACTAATAAACTAAATTCTGCATTTTTCTCGAAAAGATATTTATTGAATAAAACTCATGCAAGCAAAATAAAATATAGGTATGTAGATTAAGGTACTTTATGTACAAAGTTAAATTGTTTCAATTAACTGAACTCAGAATACAAATTAAATGGATTTAATATTATGTAAATCGTTATTTCTTTAAATACAAAGTAAATTTCCTTAGTTTTAAGAAAGTCATTCAAGTTCAACTCAGCTCACATCGCACCCAGTACCTATTTCAATTCATTAATATTCAGGCTAAGGTTACCGTTTTATGAAAGTTTTAAACTTTATAAATATTTTACCTACATAAATATTTATATATATATTTACAAATATTCAATATTTTTATCAGACCCGCTTCTTAGCACAACGATGTTATTCATTAAGCTCTGTTCCTACAACTAAATTATTCATCGACGGCAAATTTGTGGAGTCGAAAACAAAGGATTGGATTGATATCCATGATCCTGCTACTAATAATGTGGTCACACGGGTTCCAAAATCAACTCCAGAAGAAATGCAACAAGCATTGGATTCTTCACAAAAAGCTTTTAAAAGCTGGTCGCAAACGTCCGTTTTATCCCGACAACAAATTATGTTTAATCTTCAAGCTCTAATTAAGAAGAATATGAACGAATTGGCTGAAAACATAACTCAGGAGCAAGGAAAGACTTTGGTTGATGCTGAGGGCGACGTCTTACGTGGTCTTCGTAAGTTTACTTTTAAAAAATTATCATATATAATTTAATTTTTCTTTTCATAGAGGTTGTTGAACATTGCTGCAGCATACCATCTCTGACAATGGGTGAAAATGTGCCCAATATTGCCAAGGATATGGATACTTACTCTATGACTTTGCCATTGGGTGTAACAGCTGGTATTGCCCCTTTTAATTTTCCTGCAATGATTCCGTTGTGGATGTTTCCAGTAGCTATTTCTTGTGGGAACACTAGCATCATCAAGCCTTCGGAACGCGTCCCTGGAGCTACAATGATGCTCATGGAGCTTTTAAATGAAGCCGGTTGCCCACCAGGAGTCGTAAATGTCATCCACGGTGCACGTGATTCTGTCAACTTTATCTGTGATGCTCCTGAAATAAAAGCAGTTTCATTCGTTGGTTCGGACCAAGCTGGTAAATATATCTATGAACGTGCTGGGCGTAATGGAAAGCGTGTCCAAAGCAACATGGGGGCTAAAAATCATGGAGTAATAATGGCTGATGCTAATAAAGAAAACACTTTGAATCAGCTTACTGGAGCAGCATTTGGTGCCGCCGGGCAACGTTGCATGGCTCTTTCCACAGCCGTTTTTGTTGGGGAAGCGCAGAAGTGGATTCCAGATTTGGTAGAACGTGCCCGGAAATTGAAAGTCAACGCTGGACACCTTCCTGGAACTGACGTTGGACCAGTCATCAGTCCAGAATCTAAGCAACGAATCTTTGATTTAATTCAGTCAGGAATCGATGAAGGTGCTGAATTGCTTTAAGATGGTCGTAATATTAAGGTTTCTGGATACGAGAAGGGGAATTTTGTGGGGCCAACAATTTTGTCCAATGTTACACCACAAATGAAATGCTATAAGGAAGAGATTTTTGGACCTGTTCTTGTAGTTTTGAATGCGGACACAATTGATGATGCAATTGAACTTATCAACAAAAACCCATACGGAAATGGAACAGCCATATTCACAACAAATGGAGCAACATCAAGAAAATTTGTTTATGAAATTGACGTCGGACAAGTTGGTGTAAATGTTCCAATTCCTGTGCCATTACCAATGTTCTCTTTTACTGGTACCCGTGGAAGTTTTTTGGGCGACCACCACTTCTATGGCAAACAGGGAGTTAAGTTCTACACCCAAACTAAAACTGTGACTCAATTGTGGCGCCAAACTGATGTAAGCCATACTCAGGCTGCTGTTGCGATGCCTACAATGAAGTAGAAATCGATAACAAAAAAAGAAATATTAAGTTGATAGCAAAGTTAAAAATTGATAAAAAATTGACACTTTTGTAAAAGCAAATATTTGTGTTGAAAAATGAGACATTTTCATTTGAATTAGTTATTTTTTATTTGTTCGTTTTCTATATTAAACCGATTTGCATTTATAGTTGTAGGTACAAATTATTTTCATTTTAAATAAATTCTATATAATGGAGAATAGTGTAATTACAATACAAAATTGTTTTTTTTTAACTTTTTGTACAAACTGTTGGCTTCTTTATCTAGGAAAACAAAATTACATATAACCACTTAGTTTATTTTCCTGTCTCGCATAATGAAAATCCAACCATTCCTACTTTTTCCAAAAGAACTGGATTAAAGCAAAATTATAATGTTGCACTGAGGGAAAAGTGAATGGGTCTCCTACCTATAAAGTATTGTTATGAAAAATATAGTAAATAAAACAATAAATTGTGTAATATTTCAATCAGCTCTATCGCGAAAGAGATTTCCCCGGAGTTTTTTCCCATTTTGGGAGATTTGCGAATCATCTTGGGAAAATATTCTTTTCAGCAAAAAAGGTATCGTGTATAATTTTTCCAGGGAACTTATGTCAATGCAAAAATTTCCCCAAGTAAGTTCTTGTGGAAAAATTATTTCGTAGGAGATTTGCAATTGCAAATATTCTTTATCCGGTATTTTTTGTTTTTCCGGGGAAAAAAGTTCCCATTTAGTTGGCGATAAGGCTGAATATATATTTGTCAAATCCCTATAAAAATTAAGTTGTATGTCTTTATTTTTTTTTCGATGTATAGAAACAGCGAAATTCCCAGAAAAACTACATTTTACTATCCAGAAATGATTTACTAACTACCTATACAGGATTATTAAAAAAACTATCCATATTGGAGTATATCGATTCTTTATAATAATTAGGTTTTCTAACATTTTGTGAAGTGAGTATTCCAATAATATATAGTACAAATCAACAATACATATAGGTTTACAACCCCAACATGAAATTACTATAATATTAAGGTGATATACCTACCTATAAAGTAAAGAACAATAACATATTCATATTGTTGATATTCCAATAAGTTATTGTTACAAAACCTTGAAAAATTTAAGGATAGAGCAAGTTTATGGGCAAAGTTACAGAATAGGTTGGTTTATATCCAAAACAGGCTTAAGTTATAATTTTATGGCGAATTTCCATTATACTTAGGGATAAAATGATGCCTGTAATTTAGGAAGCACAACAATAAACTATGGTTAAGCCACCTATTCAAACTGGTATTCTTAAAATTCCAATATTGTATGGATATACTTACTATAATGATTAGGGTATAACCAATACTTAATAACAATATTATATTTTTTATCAATTCCAATACATAAGGTAAAATAGCTATATTTGATGGGTATTTCAACAATGTATATCTATAATAGTTATTAACACGTTAACAATTTTTTTGTATTCCCTTTTTAATATACTTAAACCGAACGCCCGACAATAAAAATACCATTTGAAAGCTAATATTAATTAGAAGTGCCATCAGAAAAGATTTCGTAAATCGGTCAACTACATGCGTGTTAAAATAGACATATGTACATATGTGAAATCATGGATTCCACATACAAAACGTCAACAATAACAAATCTAAAATGCTTATATCTTTGGATCCAATGGTCGGATTTTCAAAATATATTCAAAACCGTTCAAAATTTCATACTAAAAACGTTTAACAAATATTTTGATAATAAATTTCATCGAGGCAAACGTAACGAGAAAGAGGAATACAAAAAAAAAAAAGAGTTTGATACTAAGAATATATTAATGGAAGGGAGAGAGAAATTCTAAAGACGGTGGAGTGTGTGCAACAAAAAACCATAACCTTGGCAAATTGATTTCGCATCGGGAAAAAATTTACTATATGTAGGTATGCACGTTTGTGGTAGGTATTCTTCATTCATAATAATTGTTAAGGTGCCATTATGGTAATATAAAAGTATGTGTGAAAAAATGTTTTTAATTAAAAATTAAATGGAAACAAAAATTTTATTAAAAAAAATATTTTCATGCACGTGTGCTTCACCCTTTGCTCAGTGATTAAATATTATTATTATAAATAAATACAGATGGTCGAATTTCGACCATAGGCGATACTAGTAAATATAAATGCCTTTGAAATATAAGGACTGCAGATAAATTTCCTAAAATATATAGAAAGTAATTCTAAACAGATAGGTTTACAACCTATAATATTTAGGTAAAACTTCACAATTGTATAGCTAAAAACTATTATTGTTATTTCAGCCATTCTAACAAAGTATATTGTTAGGACACCTTATCAAACTGGTGTTCTTTCAATTCCAATAATGTAATGGTGAATCAACAATATTGGTAGGGGTATAACCAATATTTACAATACCATTATGTATTGCCCACATTCCATTAAATAAGGTAAAATAACTATACTTGGTGGGTATTTCAAAAATATATTTATGTACAAAGTTCCAATAATGTATAGGAAATAATACTGAACAAATAGTGATAGGTAAAACCTATAATATTTAGGTAAGCATTCTGTTTGCCGCAAGGACAATTAGCAAAACAAAACAAAAGGAAAAAAATTAAAGGACATATTGTATTCTCCGCAGTCAATCTAGAAGGATTTTCGGTGTATGTAAATGAAACTAAAAGAAAGTCTATCATAAATGCTTCACCCGATCACCACCAAAATAGTTAATTTTATGTTTGTTTCTTAAAATAAAAGACAAAAGTTTCCTTTCAAAATGATTTCAAAATTTGATTTTATTTTGTTTTAATTTAAACTTATTAATGCTATTTCAAATTTTGGTAATTAAAATTCATGATCGTTATTGCCATAAAGAAACCCCTGCATACAGCAAAACAGCTGGATTTTCCGTTGGTACAGTACAATGCCCTATAGAGGGATTCTTCGTCTATGCAAAAGATTAACTCCATCCCGCTCCTCTCGTTTTCGTTCATATCCAACATCATCTGCCTTGGTGGAGCATCAATCGTTGCTAGAATAGTTGATGCATACATACACGGATAACACATACATACGGATAACAGCCAAAACCTAGTGTACAGGTACATTCGTAAAAAGTGACTCAACATAAAAACTCACCATAACTTCATCCTCATCGAGTCGTAGGCTACCAATAATCAATACAAAATGAGAAGAATTCTTTATGTGATGATCTGTCGATCCAAGTAAAGGTTTAAAAACGTCTACTAAATTGTTTGATAAAAAATAACACGGTGCATTGACTCACAATTGGTCGCATAGGATACACTTTTTTATGGATTTTTGGCAGCCCATACAATTTTGGTAGCTGATTACAAGAGGGAATTAAATGCTGAGGTGGCAAAATCGACTAATAAACTAAATTCTGCATTTTTCTCGAAAAGATATTTATTGAATAAAACTCATGCAAGCAAAATAAAATATAGGTATGTAGATAAAGGTACTTTATGTACAAAGTTAAATTGTTTCAATTAACTGAACTCAGAATACAAATTAAATGGATTTAATATTATGTAAATTAAATCGTTATTTCTTTAAATACAAAGTAAATTTCCTTAGTTTTAAGAAAGTCATTCAAGTTCAACTCAGCTCACATCGCACCCAGTACCTATTTCAATTCATTAATATTCAGGCTAAGGTTACCGTTTTATGAAAGTTTTAAACTTTATAAATATTTTACCTACATAAATATTTATATATATATTTACAAATATTCAATATTTTTATCAGACCCGCTTCTTAGCACAACGATGTTATTCATTAAGCTCTGTTCCTACAACTAAATTATTCATCGACGGCAAATTTGTGGAGTCGAAAACAAAGGATTGGATTGATATCCATGATCCTGCTACTAATAATGTGGTCACACGGGTTCCAAAATCAACTCCAGAAGAAATGCAACAAGCATTGGATTCTTCACAAAAAGCTTTTAAAAGCTGGTCGCAAACGTCCGTTTTATCCCGACAACAAATTATGTTTAATCTTCAAGCTCTAATTAAGAAGAATATGAACGAATTGGCTGAAAACATAACTCAGGAGCAAGGAAAGACTTTGGTTGATGCTGAGGGCGACGTCTTACGTGGTCTTCGTAAGTTTACTTTTAAAAAATTATCATATATAATTTAATTTTTCTTTTCATAGAGGTTGTTGAACATTGCTGCAGCATACCATCTCTGACAATGGGTGAAAATGTGCCCAATATTGCCAAGGATATGGATACTTACTCTATGACTTTGCCATTGGGTGTAACAGCTGGTATTGCCCCTTTTAATTTTCCTGCAATGATTCCGTTGTGGATGTTTCCAGTAGCTATTTCTTGTGGGAACACTAGCATCATCAAGCCTTCGGAACGCGTCCCTGGAGCTACAATGATGCTCATGGAGCTTTTAAATGAAGCCGGTTGCCCACCAGGAGTCGTAAATGTCATCCACGGTGCACGTGATTCTGTCAACTTTATCTGTGATGCTCCTGAAATAAAAGCAGTTTCATTCGTTGGTTCGGACCAAGCTGGTAAATATATCTATGAACGTGCTGGGCGTAATGGAAAGCGTGTCCAAAGCAACATGGGGGCTAAAAATCATGGAGTAATAATGGCTGATGCTAATAAAGAAAACACTTTGAATCAGCTTACTGGAGCAGCATTTGGTGCCGCCGGGCAACGTTGCATGGCTCTTTCCACAGCCGTTTTTGTTGGGGAAGCGCAGAAGTGGATTCCAGATTTGGTAGAACGTGCCCGGAAATTGAAAGTCAACGCTGGACACCTTCCTGGAACTGACGTTGGACCAGTCATCAGTCCAGAATCTAAGCAACGAATCTTTGATTTAATTCAGTCAGGAATCGATGAAGGTGCTGAATTGCTTTAAGATGGTCGTAATATTAAGGTTTCTGGATACGAGAAGGGGAATTTTGTGGGGCCAACAATTTTGTCCAATGTTACACCACAAATGAAATGCTATAAGGAAGAGATTTTTGGACCTGTTCTTGTAGTTTTGAATGCGGACACAAATGATGATGCAATTGAACTTATCAACAAAAACACATACGGAAATGGAACAGCCATATTCACAACAAATGGAGCAACATCAATAAAATTTGTTTATGAAATTGACGTCGGACAAGTTGGTGTAAATGTTCCAATTCCTGTGCCATTACCAATGTTCTCTTTTACTGGTACCCGTGGAAGTTTTTTGGGCGACCACCACTTCTATGGCAAACAGGGAGTTAAGTTCTACACCCAAACTAAAACTGTGACTCAATTGTGGCGCCAAACTGATGTAAGCCATACTCAGGCTGCTGTTGCGATGCCTACAATGAAGTAGAAATCGATAACAAAAAAAGAAACATTAAGTTGATAGCAAAGTTAAAAATTGATAAAAAATTGACACTTTTGTAAAAGCAAATATTTGTGTTGAAAAATGAGACATTTTCATTTGAATTAGTTATTTTTTATTTGTTCGTTTTCTATATTAAACCGATTTGCATTTATAGTTGTAGGTACAAATTATTTTCATTTTAAATAAATTCTATATAATGGAGAATAGTGTAATTACAATACAAAATTGTTTTTTTTTAACTTTTTGTACAAACTGTTGGCTTCTTTATCTAGGAAAACAAAATTACATATAACCACTTAGTTTATTTTCCTGTCTCGCATAATGAAAATCCAACCATTCCTACTTTTTCCAAAAGAACTGGATTAAAGCAAAATTATAATGTTGCACTGAGGGAAAAGTGAATGGGTCTCCTACCTATAAAGTATTGTTATGAAAAATATAGTAAATAAAACAATAAATTGTGTAATATTTCAATCAGCTCTATCGCGAAAGAGATTTCCCCGGAGTTTTTTCCCATTTTGGGAGATTTGCGAATCATCTTGGGAAAATATTCTTTTCAGCAAAAAAGGTATCGTGTATAATTTTTCCAGGGAACTTATGTCAATGCAAAAATTTCCCCAAGTAAGTTCTTGTGGAAAAATTATTTCGTAGGAGATTTGCAATTGCAAATATTCTTTATCCGGTATTTTTTGTTTTTCCGGGGAAAAAAGTTCCCATTTAGTTGGCGATAAGGCTGAATATATATTTGTCAAATCCCTATAAAAATTAAGTTGTATGTCTTTATTTTTTTTTCGATGTATAGAAACAGCGAAATTCCCAGAAAAACTACATTTTACTATCCAGAAATGATTTACTAACTACCTATACAGGATTATTAAAAAAACTATCCATATTGGAGTATATCGATTCTTTATAATAATTAGGTTTTCTAACATTTTGTGAAGTGAGTATTCCAATAATATATAGTACAAATCAACAATACATATAGGTTTACAACCCCAACATGAAATTACTATAATATTAAGGTGATATACCTACCTATAAAGTAAAGAACAATAACATATTCATATTGTTGATATTCCAATAAGTTATTGTTACAAAACCTTGAAAAATTTAAGGATAGAGCAAGTTTATGGGCAAAGTTACAGAATAGGTTGGTTTATATCCAAAACAGGCTTAAGTTATAATTTTATGGCGAATTTCCATTATACTTAGGGATAAAATGATGCCTGTAATTTAGGAAGCACAACAATAAACTATGGTTAAGCCACCTATTCAAACTGGTATTCTTAAAATTCCAATATTGTATGGATATACTTACTATAATGATTAGGGATATAACCAATACTTAATAACAATATTATATTTTTCATCAATTCCAATACATAAGGTAAAATAGCTATATTTGATGGGTATTTCAACAATGTATATCTATAATAGTTATTAACACGTTAACAATTTTTTTGTATTCCCTTTTTAATATACTTAAACCGAACGCCCGACAATAAAAATACCATTTGAAAGCTAATATTAATTAGAAGTGCCATCAGAAAAGATTTCGTAAATCGGTCAACTACATGCGTGTTAAAATAGACATATGTACATATGTGAAATCATGGATTCCACATACAAAACGTCAACAATAACAAATCTAAAATGCTTATATCTTTGGATCCAATGGTCGGATTTTCAAAATATATTCAAAACCGTTCAAAATTTCATACTAAAAACGTTTAACAAATATTTTGATAATAAATTTCATCGAGGCAAACGTAACGAGAAAGAGGAATACAAAAAAAAAAGAGTTTGATACTAAGAATATATTAATGGAAGGGAGAGAGAAATTCTAAAGACGGTGGAGTGTGTGCAACAAAAAACCATAACCTTGGCAAATTGATTTCGCATCGGGAAAAAATTTACTATATGTAGGTATGCACGTTTGTGGTAGGTATTCTTCATTCATAATAATTGTTAAGGTGCCATTATGGTAATATAAAAGTATGTGTGAAAAAATGTTTTTAATTAAAAATTAAATGGAAACAAAAATTTTATTAAAAAAAATATTTTCATGCACGTGTGCTTCACCCTTTGCTCAGTGATTAAATATTATTATTATAAATAAATACAGATGGTCGAATTTCGACCATAGGCGATACTAGTAAATATAAATGCCTTTGAAATATAAGGACTGCAGATAAATTTCCTAAAATATATAGAAAGTAATTCTAAACAGATAGGTTTACAACCTATAATATTTAGGTAAAACTTCACAATTGTATAGCTAAAAACTATTATTGTTATTTCAGCCATTCTAACAAAGTATATTGTTAGGACACCTTATCAAACTGGTGTTCTTTCAATTCCAATAATGTAATGGTGAATCAACAATATTGGTAGGGGTATAACCAATATTTACAATACCATTATGTATTGCCCACATTCCATTAAATAAGGTAAAATAACTATACTTGGTGGGTATTTCAAAAATATATTTATGTACAAAGTTCCAATAATGTATAGGAAATAATACTGAACAAATAGTGATAGGTAAAACCTATAATATTTAGGTAAGCATTCTGTTTGCCGCAAGGACAATTAGCAAAACAAAACAAAAGGAAAAAAATTAAAGGACATATTGTATTCTCCGCAGTCAATCTAGAAGGATTTTCGGTGTATGTAAATAAAACTAAAAGAAAGTCTATCATAAATGCTTCACCCGATCACCACCAAAATAGTTAATTTTATGTTTGTTTCTTAAAATAAAAGACAAAAGTTTCCTTTCAAAATGATTTCAAAATTTGATTTTATTTTGTTTTAATTTAAACTTATTAATGCTATTTCAAATTTTGGTAATTAAAATTCATGATCGTTATTGCCATAAAGAAACCCCTGCATACAGCAAAACAGCTGGATTTTCCGTTGGTACAGTACAATGCCCTATAGAGGGATTCTTCGTCTATGCAAAAGATTAACTCCATCCCGCTCCTCTCGTTTTCGTTCATATCCAACATCATCTGCCTTGGTGGAGCATCAATCGTTGCTAGAATAGTTGATGCATACATACACGGATAACACATACATACGGATAACAGTCAAAACCTAGTGTACAGGTACATTCGTAAAAAGTGACTCAACATAAAAACTCACCATAACTTCATCCTCATCGAGTCGTAGGCTACCAATAATCAATACAAAATGAGAAGAATCCTTTATGTGATGATCTGTCGATCCAAGTAATGGTTTAAAAACGTCTACTAAATTGTTTGATAAAAAATAACACGGTGCATTGACTCACAATTGGTCGCATAGGATAAACTTTTTTATGGATTTTTGGCAGCCTATACAATTTTGGTAGCTGATTACAAGAGGGAATTAAGTGCTGAGGTGGCAAAATCGACTAATAAACTAAATTCTGCATTTTTCTCGAAAAGATATTTATTGAATAAAACTCATGCAAGCAAAATAAAATATAGGTATGTAGATAAAGGTACTTTATGTACAAAGTTAAATTGTTTCAATTAACTGAACTCAGAATACAAATTAAATGGATTTAATATTATGTAAATTAAATCGTTATTTCTTTAAATACAAAGTAAATTTCCTTAGTTTTAAGAAAGTCATTCAAGTTCAACTCAGCTCACATCGCACCCAGTACCTATTTCAATTCATTAATATTCAGGCTAAGGTTACCGTTTTATGAAAGTTTTAAACTTTATAAATATTTTACCTACATAAATATTTATATATATATTTACAAATATTCAATATTTTTATCAGACCCGCTTCTTAGCACAACGATGTTATTCATTAAGCTCTGTTCCTACAACTAAATTATTCATCGACGGCAAATTTGTGGAGTCGAAAACAAAGGATTGGATTGATATCCATGATCCTGCTACTAATAATGTGGTCACACGGGTTCCAAAATCAACTCCAGAAGAAATGCAACAAGCATTGGATTCTTCACAAAAAGCTTTTAAAAGCTGGTCGCAAACGTCCGTTTTATCCCGACAACAAATTATGTTTAATCTTCAAGCTCTAATTAAGAAGAATATGAACGAATTGGCTGAAAACATAACTCAGGAGCAAGGAAAGACTTTGGTTGATGCTGAGGGCGACGTCTTACGTGGTCTTCGTAAGTTTACTTTTAAAAAATTATCATATTTAATTTAATTTTTCTTTTCATAGAGGTTGTTGAACATTGCTGCAGCATACCATCTCTGACAATGGGTGAAAATGTGCCCAATATTGCCAAGGATATGGATACTTACTCTATGACTTTGCCATTGGGTGTAACAGCTGGTATTGCCCCTTTTAATTTTCCTGCAATGATTCCGTTGTGGATGTTTCCAGTAGCTATTTCTTGTGGGAACACTAGCATCATCAAGCCTTCGGAACGCGTCCCTGGAGCTACAATGATGCTCATGGAGCTTTTAAATGAAGCCGGTTGCCCACCAGGAGTCGTAAATGTCATCCACGGTGCACGTGATTCTGTCAACTTTATCTGTGATGCTCCTGAAATAAAAGCAGTTTCATTCGTTGGTTCGGACCAAGCTGGTAAATATATCTATGAACGTGCTGGGCGTAATGGAAAGCGTGTCCAAAGCAACATGGGGGCTAAAAATCATGGAGTAATAATGGCTGATGCTAATAAAGAAAACACTTTGAATCAGCTTACTGGAGCAGCATTTGGTGCCGCCGGGCAACGTTGCATGGCTCTTTCCACAGCCGTTTTTGTTGGGGAAGCGCAGAAGTGGATTCCAGATTTGGTAGAACGTGCCCGGAAATTGAAAGTCAACGCTGGACACCTTCCTGGAACTGACGTTGGACCAGTCATCAGTCCAGAATCTAAGCAACGAATCTTTGATTTAATTCAGTCAGGAATCGATGAAGGTGCTGAATTGCTTTAAGATGGTCGTAATATTAAGGTTTCTGGATACGAGAAGGGGAATTTTGTGGGGCCAACAATTTTGTCCAATGTTACACCACAAATTAAATGCTATAAGGAAGAGATTTTTGGACCTGTTCTTGTAGTTTTGAATGCGGACACAATTGATGATGCAATTGAACTTATCAACAAAAACCCATAAGGAAATGGAACAGCCATATTCACAACAAATGGAGCAACATCAAGAAAATTTGTTTATGAAATTGACGTCGGACAAGTTGGTGTAAATGTTCCAATTCCTGTGCCATTACCAATGTTCTCTTTTACTGGTACCCGTGGAAGTTTTTTGGGCGACCACCACTTCTATGGCAAACAGGGAGTTAAGTTCTACACCCAAACTAAAACTGTGACTCAATTGTGGCGCCAAACTGATGTAAGCCATACTCAGGCTGCTGTTGCGATGCCTACAATGAAGTAGAAATCGATAACAAAAAAAGAAACATTAAGTTGATAGCAAAGTTAAAAATTGATAAAAAATTGACACTTTTGTAAAAGCAAATATTTGTGTTGAAAAATGAGACATTTTCATTTGAATTAGTTATTTTTTATTTGTTCGTTTTCTATATTAAACCGATTTGCATTTATAGTTGTAGGTACAAATTATTTTCATTTTAAATAAATTCTATATAATGGAGAATAGTGTAATTACAATACAAAATTGTTTTTTTTTAACTTTTTGTACAAACTGTTGGCTTCTTTATCTAGAAAAACAAAATTACATATAACCACTTAGTTTATTTTCCTGTCTCGCATTATGAAAATCCAACCATTCCTACTTTTTCCAAAAGAACTGGATTAAAGCAAAATTATAATGTTGCACTGAGGGAAAAGTGAATGGGTCTCCTACCTATAAAGTATTGTTATGAAAAATATAGTAAATAAAACAATAAATTGTGTAATATTTCAATCAGCTCTATCGCGAAAGAGATTTCCCCGGAGTTTTTTCCCATTTTGGGAGATTTGCGAATCATCTTGGGAAAATATTCTTTTCAGCAATCGTGTATCGTGTATAATTTTTCCAGGGAACTTATGTCAATGCAAAAATTTCCCCAAGTAAGTTCTTGTGGAAAAATTATTTCGTAGGAGATTTGCAATTGCAAATATTCTTTATCCGGTATTTTTTGTTTTTCCGGGGAAAAAAGTTCCCATTTAGTTGGCGATAAGGCTGAATATATATTTGTCAAATCCCTATAAAAATTAAGTTGTATGTCTTTATTTTTTTTTCGATGTATAGAAACAGCGAAATTCCCAGAAAAACTACATTTTACTATCCAGAAATGATTTACTAACTACCTATACAGGATTATTAAAAAAACTATCCATATTGGAGTATATCGATTCTTTATAATAATTAGGTTTTCTAACATTTTGTGAAGTGAGTATTCCAATAATATATAGTACAAATCAACAATACATATAGGTTTACAACCCCAACATGAAATTACTATAATATTAAGGTGATATACCTACCTATAAAGTAAAGAACAATAACATATTCATATTGTTGATATTCCAATAAGTTATTGTTACAAAACCTTGAAAAATTTAAGGATAGAGCAAGTTTATGGGCAAAGTTACAGAATAGGTTGGTTTATATCCAAAACAGGCTTAAGTTATAATTTTATGGCGAATTTCCATTATACTTAGGGATAAAATGATGCCTGTAATTTAGGAAGCACAACAATAAACTATGGTTAAGCCACCTATTCAAACTGGTATTCTTAAAATTCCAATATTGTATGGATATACTTACTATAATGATTAGGGATATAACCAATACTTAATAACAATATTATATTTTTTATCAATTCCAATACATAAGGTAAAATAGCTATATTTGATGGGTATTTCAACAATGTATATCTATAATAGTTATTAACACGTTAACAATTTTTTTGTATTCCCTTTTTAATATACTTAAACCGAACGCCCGACAATAAAAATACCATTTGAAAGCTAATATTAATTAATAGTGCCATCAGAAAAGATTTCGTAAATCGGTCAACTACATGCGTGTTAAAACAGACATATGTACATATGTGAAATCATGGATTCCACATACAAAACGTCAACAATAACAAATCTAAAATGCTTATATCTTTGGATCCAATGGTCGGATTTTCAAAATATATTCAAAACCGTTCAAAATTTCATACTAAAAACGTTTAACAAATATTTTGATAATAAATTTCATCGAGGCAAACGTAACGAGAAAGAGGAATACAAAAAAAAAAAAGAGTTTGATACTAAGAATATATTAATGGAAGGGAGAGAGAAATTCTAAAGACGGTGGAGTGTGTGCAACAAAAAACCATAACCTTGGCAAATTGATTTCGCATCGGGAAAAAATTTACTATATGTAGGTATGCACGTTTGTGGTAGGTATTCTTCATTCATAATAATTGTTAAGGTGCCATTATGGTAATATAAAAGTATGTTTGAAAAAATGTTTTTAATTAAAAATTAAATGGAAACAAAAATTTTATTAAAAAAAATATTTTCATGCACGTGTGCTTCACCCTTTGCTCAGTGATTAAATATTATTATTATAAATTTATAAATAAATACAGATGGTCGAATTTCGACCATAGGCGATACTAGTAAATATAAATGCCTTTGAAATATAAGGACTGCAGATAAATTTCCTAAAATATATAGAAAGTAATTCTAAACAGATAGGTTTACAACCTATAATATTTAGGTAAAACTTCACAATTGTATAGCTAAAAACTATTATTGTTATTTCAGCCATTCTAACAAAGTATATTGTTAGGACACCTTATCAAACTGGTGTTCTTTCAATTCCAATAATGTAATGGTGAATCAACAATATTGGTAGGGGTATAACCAATATTTACAATACCATTATGTATTGGCCACATTCCATTAAATAAGGTAAAATAACTATACTTGGTGGGTATTTCAAAAATATATTTATGTACAAAGTTCCAATAATGTATAGGAAATAATACTGAACAAATAGTGATAGGTAAAACCTATAATATTTAGGTAAGCATTCTGTTTGCCGCAAGGACAATTAGCAAAACAAAACAAAAGGAAAAAAATTAAAGGACATATTGTATTCTCCGTCAATCTAGAAGGATTTTCGGTGTATGTAAATGAAACTAAAAGAAAGTCTATCATAAATGCTTCACCCGATCACCACCAAAATAGTTAATTTTATGTTTGTTTCTTAAAATAAAAGACAAAAGTTTCCTTTCAAAATGATTTCAAAATTTGATTTTATTTTGTTTTAATTTAAACTTATTAATGCTATTTCAAATTTTGGTAATTAAAATTCATGATCGTTATTGCCATAAAGAAACCCCTGCATACAGCAAAACAGCTGGATTTTCCGTTGGTACAGTACAATGCCCTATAGAGGGATTCTTCGTCTATGCAAAAGATTAACTCCATCCCGCTCCTCTCGTTTTCGTTCATATCCAACATCATCTGCCTTGGTGGAGCATCAATCGTTGCTAGAATAGTTGATGCATACATACACAAAAAAAACGTCTCCCAAAATTTTGGCTATACGGTAGGTATATCGATGATAAAAAAAATGCATGTATGTCGTCGGAACTTTTGTTCTGCCGTCGGTTTGAATAATTTGAAATCATTCGAATGTCAATGCCGGTGGATATCCGAGTAAACTTAAATATTTAGATTTGATGCATGGTGCGCTGCAACATCCTGCCGGGCCGCAGGAAAGAAGAAAATAGGTAGGTATGGTGAATGGTGTGTGGCAATAATAGATTAGTTAGGTACGATTTTTATTAAATTAAATATTAATTATATAGTGGTGTTAGGATTACGATATGATTGATTTTTAATGTGTGTGTATGGAGGGTTGTGTACTTGAATCGTTTAGCATTGGTAGGAAGCTTAGTTTTGCTATAGGGCATTTAAATAAGGCGATTGCCGTCTTCACTGTTACGACACGAACTTTTCCATCAGCTCCAGGATGCGTTGCTGTGATTCTGCCAATTCGTCAAAGAGTGGGGCGTCTGCTTATCAGGGAAAGCACTAAATGTCCAACTTTAAGTTCATTATCTTGGTGTCAAGATAGAAAGATTGTCGGGATCTTCATTACAGGACAAAGTGGACGGGAGTTCATACATGCTTCGACTTGGGCGAGTATGGTTGCATATTCCTCGAAAGTCATTGTGTAATGACCGATGTTACGCTTGAAAGGGTGCTTCATGGACTTTACACCTGCCTCCTATATCCCGCAGAAATGCGGAGCTGCAGGAGGATTGAAATGCCATTTTGTATCATTAGCTTGCAACTGCTTTGAGATCTCGGCTGCCCATTGCTTTGACATGTACGTTCTTTCAGCCTCCAGAATGTTTGCAGCACCTTTGAAATTCGTACCACAGTCGCTGTATAAATTTGAACAAATTCCACGGCGAGTAGTAAAACGTTTGAACGCTGCGAGAAAGGCGGATGTCGAGTAGTCGCTTACAAGCTCGAGGTGAACTGCTTTCGTGCAAAAACAAATAAAAATTTGGTAATTTTGCTACATCGGCCCTTCCAAGCTTTGAGTTGTACAGGGCCCGAATAGTTCAATTCAATTCAATTTATTTAATGGTGTACAAATAAGACAAAGTCTTTTATAGTACCTAATGATAATACATATCAAATCAGATAATAATAGTATTAATTATAATATAAATAATAATAGTAATAATTATGATTATAAAAATAATAACAATAAAAATAATAGGAAAATAATTTAAAAATATTTCAAAAACAATTTAAGAGAAAGAACAAAGAAGAGATAAAAAATACATTAATGATTTTCAAAGTAAAAAAAAAATTGTAATTAAAAACTTTTCAAATTGCCGTTTTATCTTATTGAAAGCTCAAGAATAATGTTTTTTTGAATTTAATTGTTCCTACTATCTGCTTCATCGTTATAGGTAGAGAATTCCAGAGTCTGATGGCATAAACAAAAAAAAAATCTAGAAGAATTTTAATAATTAAAAGAATGGGTTATTAGGTTCAAGGTTCGGACAGACTGCGAAAAACGGATCTTATCAAATAAATATGATGGTGTTTTAGTCTGAATTATCTTGTGAAGAAATAAGCAACATCTCGAATCAATAAATTGCAAGAATGTACACCCAAGGACAAGTTGATAATATTGGGGTACATGGTCAAATCTTCGCAAACCATAGACGTACCTTACCATATCATTGAAAGCAACGACTAGTTTTTGGTGAGAGTGCGAATCGGGTCTACAGTAAACAACTGCAGCATAATTAGTGATAGGTATTAATAAAGATTTAACTAGCTTCATTTCAGTATTTCTGGGAGTAAGGGTAGAGAAAAGGTTTAATTTCCAGAGACCACCATATGTAAGATTTACATGATCGATAGCTGAAAGAGTTCGATTAATTTTAAAACCGAGGCTAGTTACAGTATTGGCAAATCGAGTTGAAAACGCGAGATAAAAACAGGAGGAAGGATAGTTAGGTCAAATTTTTTTTAGATATTGCTATAAATTGTGATTTTGCTGGATTTAGAGTCAAACCATTGCACAAAGACCAATTGTAGATCCCTGAAAGATCTTCATTTAATCTACAAATTAGGTCCTCCAACAAGTTAAATGGTCTGGATAAATAAATTTGAACATCAGCATAAAGATGCAACATGACATTATGACATATATTGGGGAGGTCATTAATGAACATGCAAAATAACAAAGGTCCTAATATTGGACCTTGTGGCACACCAGCAAGTAAATTCACTGATTCGGAAAAAGTATCACCGACTTTAACCCTTTGACTACGATGTTCTAAGTAGTTTTTAATTAATCGAACCGATCTTCTACTGAAACCAAAGTAAAAATTTAGCTTTTTACACAAATTATCGTGGTTGACTCTGTCAAACGCCTTCGAAAAATCCAGCAAACACAAAATAGTCAATTTATCCTGATCATACTGAATTCTTATATCATCTAGTACCTTAAGCATTGCAGTGGAACAGCTATGTTGGAGGCGGAAACCGGATTATACTGATGAGAATAAATTATTTTGCCTAATGTGCAATGAAATCTGATTTGCTAAAACTTTTTTAAAGACCTTTGATAACAGGGCAAAATACTTATAGGCCGAAAATCAGCACAAGTTGAAGGATGTGGCTTTTTGGGTACAGGAATTACTTTTGCAAACTTCCAGCAATCAGGAAACGATGAGCTGGTTATACAAAATTTAATAATGTGAGTAAAGCAGGATAGGATTTGGGGTAATATCATTTTTACAAATTTAATCGGAATACCATCTTCACCAACGGAATTAGACTTTAGAGAATGAATACTAATAAACAATTCACCCTCAGACACGACTTCAAAATCAAACTCACTTGAATCTTCATATAAAGCGTTATTATTGGGTGCAAAGTTAGAAACCTGAACAGTATCTGTTGAAAAAGCTTTGTTCAGTTCATTTGGGTCAGGAAAATTATCAATTACCTCCTTTCTACCAACTCCAATAGAACGCAAATTATTCCAGAGCTTACGAGAAGTCTGGTTCGTGCTTAGTTTAGACATAAAAAATCTCTTTTTAGCTCTTCGAGTAACAAAAGATGAGTGGTTACGAGCTCGGCAGAAAATCTTCCAGTTAAAGGAGTTTGGATTATGTTTCCACTTTGAGTACAATTTACGTCGGTTTTTAATTGAACTGAGTACTTCAGATGTGAACCATGGGCAATTCTTATTCCGAACTGAAATTGTCTTCAGTGGAACGTGTTTTTCATACAGTCAACTCCGGATATTTGAAATGGTCGCGCTTGATTCACTAATAAAGATGGCAGCTCTCCCATCTTTTGCTGCATCTCTGTTGCATTGAATCTGTAGCATCTTAAACATCTGTGGATGCACTGTTAGACAGTAGATTTCAACTGCAAAATCCAATACTCGGACCGAAGTGTAGCCATCATTAATTGCTGACCACCGTGCAGAGTTCTCATATGTGTGTCATAAACAATTAGTGATGTAAGAAAGTTACTTGCAGGCAGTATTATTGGATGGTTTCGTCAAAAGTGTAGCTCAGCGTTCTCTAATCGACCTCCAACTCGTAGGATACCTTTTTCCTCCATACATGGTGCAAGTATTGATAGCTAACTTCTTTTAGAAACCGTTTCATTATTGCTTAGCTTGTAAACTTCTTCAGTAAAATACTCTTTCTGTACAAGGAAAATCAAAGTTAGTTATGGGGTACCCCAACGCGATCAGCTTACTTTTAGTTTTTGAACTTTCGACCCTTTGGTTTTGAGATCTATGGCTTTGATTTCAATAGATTTATGAAGGTTTGAATCAATTGATTGTAAGAATTCCAGGCCATGCCACCATTGATGGTTCTGAGTAGATCACTCGGGTGGAATCCTCTCGGTTCAACATCTGCAGGGTTGTCCTTAGATGGAACGTAGTTCCAACACCCATAGTCATTGAGTTCCTGGATTTCTGCCACTCTGTTGGCAACGAATGCCGTTCTAATAAATGGTGCGCTTCGAATCCATCAAAGTGTGATTTGAGAATCACGCCACATAAACATTTTTGCCAATTGGAGTTCCATCGTATCCATAGTGTGCACCAACAGCTTTTCCAATAAAAGAGCTCCACAAAGCTCCAAACGAGCTAATGATTTAATTTTTAGAGGTGCTACTCTACTCTTTGACACGAGATTTGTAAAAGTTTCATTACCGGTGGTGACCCTAAGGTATATTGTTGCCGCATATGCCTTTTCATATGCTTCGCAGAATCTGTGGACTTCAATCTTTGAAGCGGTGGTAAAACGAGGAATCTCGATGGCCTGTAAAAGGTTTAGCTCAACTGATGGTAGAAGATTTAGTTATGAAACCAATTATCAATAAAAGTGACAAATGCATTTATGTGGATTACATTCATAATATAAACTACACACGACAAAGGAAAGCTTGGGGCAGTACAGTTTTTGGACAATTGTTTTAAAAAGGATGGATCATTTGATTTTAACTGGAAAACAGCCCCCTTGAAAAAATAAAGTTTAAAACGGTCATCAAAATTGATGAAAAACAAGTCCTTTGTGTTTAAGATGTTTGAAAAGAATGAAATCGAATCTTTATTTTTCCTTATAAATTTAAATATTAATTTAAGTTGCATAGCATATACTATTAATAAACAAACAAAACAATTTAATTTAATTTTCTATTTCAACAAAAATGATTTCAATTCGGGAAAAATTGGTATGCGTATTGCGTTGACATACGTAGGTATGTACCTACCTACCTACTAAGTACTACCTACCTACTATGTATGTAGGTCTACCTATGTAGATTGTAGGTACCTAATTTTGTGTATCTATTAATTTTTGTTTTAAGGATTGGGTTGAATTCGCCGAAAACAGATTTCTGTATTCCCGCAATTATGCAATAGAATGGTCTTCAATATCAGCAAGAAGTTATGTACATAATACAGGTAAGTATATATATCACAGTAGGTATATAGATCACAGGTAGGTATACATATATCACTTTGTGGTCGCAAATTCAAATTTGATGGCCAAACCACAACCACGCTTCGGACGCTCGGGCTTTCGACAGGCTTTGCACCGACTTTACGATATTTTACGATATCATGTGTCATAAAGCGCGACCTTAGAAATTTGCAAAACGTAATATATCTTCAAACCTCGGACGTTGAGATATGAGAGAATAAAAGTTCTGTTTCCTCAAATTAACATTGCGCAGATTCTTCGCAGATAATAGGGAACCAAAAATGTCCCCGTTTTTATGGTTTCAATTAGGTACTAACAACAATTGCAATAAAATTATTTACTAATGTCGATGTTTTCTTTTTGATTTCAATGAAATATGAAACAACCGTCTTACGACATTGACACAATGCTAGTTTACAAAAACCTTTCTTCAAGCATATTGAACTTTGACAAATAATTCGAAGAATGACTTTATATTTGCAATCGGGATGTGAAAAAAAAATTTATTATTATTATTATTAACAGTTGTATTTTATTTTCACAGATCAAATCCAGTGCCTATACGATTTGTAACTCTCGCATCGATTAAATTGGTCAAGAAACGTTGAAAAATAGAACAAAACTCATACGAGATGTTTCAATGTTCGAAGATGAATTGAATTTAATTTTGAATTGAAAGTATTAATTTAGCGTAAATATGCTATTTTATAATTTACAATAAATAAACTAATGATAAATATATAATATTTGTTTGTTTGTTATTTACAATGGCATTGGCAGTTAAATATTTTGTTTAACGTTAATAATAATTGCTTGTTTAAACTCAAATTTATTACTTAGTTGTTTTACAATATTTGGTAAATCATTAAAAAGTTTAAATCCCTTATATATTAAGCTATTGTGTGATCTTGCATTTCTAAATGCTTGCAGTCTTAAATCCTCTCAATTTCTTAACAAATACGGTTGAACATCTCTGACGTAACGAAAATGTTTTGACAAGTTGTTACACTTTTTTTTCCGACACGAATAAATTATTAAACAATAATTTTTTTTGTTACAAACGATTAATACGACCGGCGAGCACGGAGTAAACACGACTTATGACTTTGGTTCGTTTAGCGGACGTCAAACCAAAGAGGAATCAGAAAATGAAGGTATGTTCGAATTCGAACAGGATGAAGTGCAACACAAGGTAGTCCCCTATTACACGATGATTCGGAAGACCAGTTGCCCTGTGAGTCGTGGGCCAAGTTTTCCGAGACTCTTTTTGAGGTTTTTTTTTTATATAACTTTATTTTGATGATTTTCAAAGGGAAATTCGAAAAAGATTCAGGCGCAAAGAATCATTGTGTAATAGCGTGCGACTCACAGGACGATTTTCAAAGAGAAATTCGAAAAAAGAGTCAGACGCAAAGAATCATCGTGTAATAGGGGACATAGCACTTGAATGCTACCACCACGACTAGCTCAAATTAAGGGGTGGGTTCCACGAATAAATTTAATTAATTTTATTACCTTATTTTTTTTTAATTCAAAATCGAGTTAAAATTCCGATCGTCATGGGGACGGAGTACCTGAAAATATAAAAAGAGGGCGCCAGCAATTTTTTTGTGAGAAAGGAAATTGCAAACCTTCTGAAGCCTTCTTTTAAAATAACAAAAGACCAAGATTTATGTTTCCGAATAGGAAAATGAAGTATTTTTATTTGATACCTACTTGATTGAGAAACCTTGCAATTAAGTAGGGCTAAAACCCAAGATCTTTTGAACAAATTTAAACAAAGGATAACTGAATAACGCAATTTGAATTCCGTAAGATGGAACGCTATCTCTTTGTCCCGAACAAACAAAGATTTAATTCACGGGGTCGCGAGTCCTGCAATTTCAGGATTATTTAAACAGAACAAAAGCCAACCAATTTTTTTTGCAAATATCAAGATTTAACCACCAAATAACGAAAAATGTAAAATAAAATACACCAATATATGAAACACTCTACTTATCTTTTTTTTTCAAACTAGCAACTTTCTCTCCTTTAAAATGTTTCCTTCACGCTTTTCATTCTTCTCCTTCTTCTACCTCACTGCTCTCCTTAAATTTTCTTCCACAAAATCTATTTTCAACTTTTAAACTCAAACAAATTACTAACTTCTATTTTTTCCAAAATTAAATTCTTAAACTTTTCTTCCACTTTCTCTCTTCTAAATTTCACTTCGATCTCTATTCAAATCTCTTCAGACAAGAAATGTTCTTTCAGATTTTTCGATGTCTGTCCAAACCTCTTCTTGTACTCATCCCCCGTGCTTTCGGCCAATCGGAATCTGCGGACTTCGATCACGTCATTTGTCAGCAACACTTAGCTAACTTGCTGAAGTGCGCCAGCGGTCCTCCCTACTCGCACATACATATTTCCCTGGCTATGCATAGTCATCATGGAATTCGCCGACCGCTGGTTTCGCTCCCAGGGGCGGCGAAAACAATGAACGCATTCAGCCATTTTCCGCCCTATTTTCATAATTTCGAAGAGAAAATCAAAAGAAAAAGAAAGTATCAAAAACTTCAACAATTCAATTTCGAATGAACAAAACATTTGTCCCCTCCAAATTTTTAGCAAAAACCCAAGAATAAAAAAGGAGAACTTAGAGCAGTGGAAAAGTACAATTTTTGAAAGATAAGTTGGCAATTATTTCCCTAGTCGCGATTCTGAACCAAACATACTTCGGTGGGCTTTCGTTAGATTTGAGTGAATTGGGGACAAGACTATAGCATTCCATCTTGTACATTATATTATTTTAAAAGTATGTTGGGCGCTAGCCCATTCTCAAATGAGTAACATCTTGCGTCTGGGGACCAACTGTCGCCCGCGCTACTTTAAGATCGAATTTGAGCAGACCGTCCCGTCTGTCAATTTTTAAAGGTTCGTGACAGACTGTCACCCAAATTATGACATCGATTTGATCAGACCGTCCGTCTGTTAATTATGGTTTTTGAACTAGGTCAACCATTCAAAATTGACATTGTCTCTTCAAGGTACTGAAAGAGTGAACCGATGGCTGATGGACTATGGCTGCCCTACTCTCTCTCTCAGTAAGTTGAAAGAAACACCTGGAGAGAAAGAAAAAAAAGAAAAAGGCAGGAACAAGGATTTGGGTAAACGAAAGAGCGATTTTTGTCGCGGTAAATTTTACCGTGACAAACTCCACCCTTTCCTCCTTGAAAATGTGTTTACCTTTTTTTAAAAGAGTAAACCATTTCCTACGGATGAATCTGGTAAACAATACAACAAGGAAACCCATCAGGCCAAATATGGCAGTCTATTTCAAAAATCAAAACCAAAATTAAAAAGAAAAAAAATACATGAAAATTTACTCTAACTTGGGACTTTATAGACTCAATCATTTTCGTAAGAACCATTAAAAGGTTTAAGATCTTTGGTGTGCCAAGTGCCACGATCTTTTCCGTTATCGTCTTCAAGAACATAAGTCCAAGGAGATACACGTTTTCGGATTTTAAACGGCCCGACATATTTCGGTGCCAGTTTTGCTGCATAGTAATTTGCCGCGTTCGACAAATCGAAATTTCTGCGCCATACAACATCATTTGGTAGATATTGGATATCCCTCCTCCTGAGATTGTAGGCTCGGTGATTCTCTGAAACATAAGCTCTCAAAGTTGTTTTTATAATTTGATTCATCCTCTCCGCGGGGTTAGCCTGGGGGTGATAGTGTGGGGTAAACCTAATCTTGGATAAATATCCATCACAAAGTGCCCTAAGTTCTCTACTCCTAAACTGAGGACCATTGTCACAAATGACAACCTTTGGAACTCCGAATAACAGAAAAACATTATCCTCTAACTCCTTGTACACTGCTTTTGCAGTGGCAGACCTCAATGCAAATAATAACGGAAATTTTGTAAGGTAATCTACTACGGTAAGGATATACATATGGGTGATTCTCTGCCTTACTGTGATTCTTGGTGTCCAGGGCTTTATTTGTAACTTAATATAAAATTTCCTTATGAATTTCTGGTTTGAGTTGTGGAAATAAGTTTGTACTACAAATTACATTACATATTGTTTAAAAATTTGTTACCCTTTCCCCCTGGCATGTAAAATTTATACTCAAAATGTCAGTACCGTGGCATGTCCCATCCTTGTTTTTCCAATTAAATCTACTATTTTCTATTAAAATACATCATTGAATAAAAATGTTGTCCTCAGAGAAGTTTGAGTACAATAGTTGCTTGATTAAATTTTGACAATATCAAGTCAAAATATTTGCTCTCGAATCAAATAATATTAATGGAATTGTGTCCCTGGATTTCATTTTATTTTTAAATTCGAAAGATTTTCAGCTGAACCGCCATTTTGTTTTTAGTTTGATGGGATTTGTATGGTACCGTTTGAAAGAGGCACTATTTATTTATTGTTTACAAAAGTCAATTTATTTTACTAACGTAATTTTGCTGTAATAGTTAAGTGTTTTTATTCTAAAATCGTGTGTCACAAAATTACCTGTCAGTACCGTGGTAGTGTTATCCAAGCATGTTATGAAATTTTTTGGGGCGATTTTTAGAATATTGTATTTCTTTTGCAATTATAACGGATTTTATTTTTCTCAGAAGCTTTGTGATATGAGGTTATATTAAAGCCTAAAAGCCTTAATGCCAGTACCGTGGGTGTCAGTACCGTGGTATATTTATTTATAATGAACGTAAATTAAATGCTTTCACGCAATTTTGCTAAAAATCTTGTTATTTTTTTTACTAAGAATGGTACCAATACTTCGGACAAAACATATAAAAACAAATCCGTGCAATAAATGTTCAGTTATAACCTAGCATAAAAATTAAGACTTCAACCTCAAAAAACAAATTTCAAAAACTTAAAAACATACAATTTTGAATAAAACATTGCCTTTCAAAGAATTAAGAAACTCACCAAAAATATTGTCAAAATGAATAAAAACGTTTAAAAATTCAAAAATAAAAAATCAGTTTCAGCATCATGTCTTCGAGATTTAGTAATTTTTACAATATTTCTTGTTCTTTAAAAGTTGTAGTAAAATGCTCTTACAGATTTAATACCATGTCTATTTAAAGGCAAACAAAATAAAAAAAATAAATTTTCAATGACTTTTAATTTTAGCAAAATTTTAATTTAAAAAATCACAGTTGGTGGAGAATCACCCATATACCCTCTGCTCGAGTTGGGTAATGGCCCTACTAAGTCCACACTTATCATCTCCCACGGAGAAGAAACTCCTACTCTCTCAGTCATTAGACCGGCTGGTTTATCATTAACTGGTTTCACTTGCTGACAAATACTACACTTCCTAATGTAATTAGTAATATCCTTTCCCATTTTTGGCCAATAATATTTTGATCCTACTCTCGCAAACGTTTTCCTCACTCCCATGTGTCCAGCTAAAGGAGTATCGTGACATTCTCTTAAAATACCTAACCTATTACTTTTGCCTACCACTAACTTCCACTCTTCGTTGTTTTCGTGGACCACTATATGTGTCGATTTGACAAACTTCTGTATATAGTCGGCCACTTTCTACTCTCCAATCTGGATAATCTAACGGATTCGACTCAACTGCAGACATCATTTTCGCCACCCAAGGGTCTAAATCCTCATCCGAAATTCCAGCCACTACTGGAACTCCCCGAGATAACATGTCCGGCACGACATGATCTTTTCCCTTACGGTGAATGATTTTAAAATAGAACTGCTGAAGCCGTATGGCCCAGCGCGCTAATCTACCTTGTGGGTCCTTGAGGTTACTCAACCAAATAAGTGAGTAATGATCTGTTATGACCGTGAATCGAACTCCTTCGATGTACGGCCGCAACTTCTCAACCGCCCACAAAACTCCTAAACATTCCTTTTCCGTAGTGGAATAGTTCCTTTCACTTCTATTTAAAGACCTACTTAAATAACAAATGACCTTTTCACCGTCTTCAAACGTTTGGGTAAGTACGGCCCCGATACCGTAATCTGACGCATCTGTTTGGACCACGAACTCTGGCCCTAAGACGCTATCAATGAAACTTTGCCAAGTTGCAGGGGCATTGTGTAATCCAAAAGGCATGCGTTTGAATTGGAACAAACCCCTACCCGGAACCGTGAAAGCTGTAAACTTTCGAGATTCTTCCGACATGGGGATTTGCCAATAAGCTGACTTAATGTCAAGCGAAGTTAAAAACCTAGCATTCCTGAGCTTATCCAAAATCGCTGAGATTATTGGAAGCGGATAAGCATCCCTCTCTGTTACCTGATTCAACTTTCTATAATCGACGGAGAACCTAAAAGTATCGTCCGTTTTCTTAATTAAAACTATAGGAGAAGCCCAAGGGCTGTTTGATTTTTCAATCACATCTTCATCTAACATTTCCTTAAGGGATTTGTCGATATGAACTTGCATCGCCGGTGAAACCGGATAATACCTTTGTTTGATTGGTTCTGACTTCGTCCTAATAATGTGCTCAACTCTGCTTGTTACTCCAAGCCCCTCTGGCATGTTTCTAAACAAATCTTCAAGCCTTGCCTACATCGCCATTTGTCTCTAACGTGAAACCGAGTTTAATTTTTGTCGCCAGCTGGTCGTCAGCAGGCGACCTGTCTAAACGCGACGGCGCTCTTATCCTGCTGGCCCAAGAGTCCGATTCCCGTTTCCCGAACAGCGTCTACAATCGCGTCGGGTTGTCCCTGTAGCCCCACAACCGAAACATCGCCTAGGAGCGGAACAAGTATTTGAAAAATGGCCTTCCCCATTGCAGTTGAAGCATCGAGTGGGCCTACGAGGTGGTGGGATCTATTAACTGCAGCTGTAGCGGTTGCTTCCTGAACGGAGGCCACATAGGCAACATCAGGCTCCAAAGCATGCCTGGAGCGGTTGCTAGGAGGAGGTATGAAAGCTTCAACGTTGGTCCTAATCGTCTCTAACCTTCTACCCAACGCAACAAGTTCGTTGACTGATTTAATATCAGCCAACCCCAATTGCGTCTGGTAAAACGGAGCAATATTCTTCATGAGAATGGCCAACTTCCTATTCTCACTCAGAGGTTCCGAAAATCTCTTAAAAAGGGTCTGCATGAGTGCGATATACAACCCCATCGACTCATCTCTACCCTGGGTACGACGCCTGACAAAAGGTCATCATAGTTGGAGGGTAAAAACTCCAACTTCAATTCCTTTACTAACTCTTCCCAAGTAGCAATGGTTTCCTTAATCGCCCTAAACCAAAGAAGTGCCTTCCCAGAAAACAAATCAACCGCTGATCGAAAGAGCCTTGCACTCGAAACCCCTCGCGATTCTCTTAGTTCTTCTATTCTTTCTCAAAATGAGTTTACGGAGTCACATCGCTCGCTAGTAAACTTCAAATTCCATTTTTCGATACGCTCAGGAAACCGTTCACAGGATTCGACCTGTTGTTGGAGTTCTGAGCTCGTACGTTGGTCGACATGTGCAGTTGGTAACGCACCCAGGCCTGCCTTCGACGTTTTTCCTTTATTTTTTTCTTTATCCTGAGGTGCTTCCTCAACCCCTTCAGTTAGAGTTGCCATCAACAACAATAACTCCCCCTTTACCTCGGCCACTTCATTGACCTCCTCGGACGACTCTGCCTTCGCAATATTAATTCTACCTAACGATCATTCAATTTTGGTCAAAACCTTTAAATATTCCGAAGACTTTGGATTCTTCGGCGGAGTTCTCAAAAGATCCCTAATTTCTAAAACTTTGGCTCGAACAGCCTTAACATCATCCTCAAAAGAAAAAGGATAGTGCGGGCTTTCAGATGAAATCGATCCCGAACGCTCCAAAGTACGCGAAGCTCTAAGCGTCATTCTCATATTATCGACCGTTCCTTCTTTCAGTCCGCGTGCAACTAACTCATAAATGAGTTCTTCCTTGTTCAACCTATTCACATCCATGTTAAAACAGTACCCGTAAGATAATTCTGTTCAGACAACAAATTAAAACAAAAAAAAACTCTGAATTTCAAGTAAAGGCAACCTTAACCAACACCCCAGTTGATTATTGCCGAGTTTAAACCACGACAATAAAAAAAAGATAATAATTAATGCTTTAAAATTTCAGAAAAGGCAACCGAAACCAACACCCAGTTGATTATTGCCAAAACAACGACAAACCAAACCGAGCAATAAGAACAAATATTTAAAGATAATAATTTGAAATTCAAGAAAAGGCGACCAAAACCAACACCCAACGAACCAAAGTGAACAATAAAAAACTATGTTTAATTAAAAAAATAAAAAACGGAAACTGGTCGTCCAAATACGTATAAAATAGTAAAATTCTAAAATCAACACCCGGTTGATTATTTTGTATGAAACCCCGATTTAAATACAAAAAAAGGCAAACAAAAAATATGAAATATCCTTGTATATTGTAGCGTATTAATTCAAAAATTTTCTTCTCTTCAAAATGAAGAAAAAAATAACTAAAATCCGAGTAAAAATAAGGAATCCCCAAAAAAAATAAAAACTTAGTATAGTCACACCAATGTTTGTATCACTTTTACCTAATACCCAAATCAAAACCAAAAGGGAAACAAAACCTCTATAAGTAAAAAAAAAAGTAAGTAAACTGACCGAATAAAAAAAAAAATTAAAGACTCAATTCAACAGAAGGGTCGTTTTGACTTCTGCGTCTGAGAGAGACAACCACTGTAGCAACGAAAAAAAATAATTCACCGATATCTACAATCCTTATGTAAACCAGCTCCGTAATTATATAAGTAGACTAACCGTATATAAATTCTAGTTTTAAGTGGAAGTATGTAGGTACAGTTTATGATTAATATATATGTATGTCGATATAAAATAAAACAATGTTTTCAATAAATTAAAAGAAAATTATATCGAAAAGAAATAAAAACAGAACAGAAAAAACTCACTTTCAAATCCTGTACAATGTACATATGTACATTAAATGATATGTACCTACGGCTTTCGGTCTTTACTCTTTATACACTATTGGTAAATCCTCACTGGAACTTTTGCACTGCCACTTGTTGAATAGGTTTTATCACTTCCCTTGATTTTCCTTGCACAGATTTTAATGCAGGTATATTATGTGGGATACTTAGGTAATTAAACTGAAAAATAAAACAAATCGAACAAAGTAAAAAGAATACACCAGGGTAAAACGAAAAACTTCCCTAAGACAATGAACACAACAACAATTTTCAGGAAAAAATTTTTCTTTAGCCTTCCACCTCAGAGAATATATTTTCTTTTACAAAAAGCCCCACGTTCGGGTGCCAATTTGTTACACTTTTTTTTTCCGACACGAATAAATGATTAAACAATAATTTTTTTTGTTACATACGATTAATACGACCGGCGAGCACGGAGTAAAAACGACTTATGACTTTGGTTCGTTTGGCGGACGTCAAACCAAAGAGGAATCAGAAAATGAAGGTCTGTGCAACACAAGGTAGCACTTGAATGCTACCACCACGACTAGCTCAAATTAAGGGGTGGGTTCCACGAATAAATTTAATTAATTTGATTACCTTTTTTTTTTTAATTCAAAATCGAATTAAAATTCCGATCGTCATGGGGACGGAGTACCTGAAAATATAAAAAGAGGGCGCCAGCAATTTTTTTGTGAGAAAGGAAATTACAAACCTTCTGAAGCGGATCCGACGGTGGAGGCAATTTTAAAATAACAAAAGACCAAGATTTATGTTTCCGAATAGGAAAATGAAGTATTTTTATTTGATACCTACTTGATTGAGAAACCTTGCAATTAAGTAGGGCTAAAACCCAAGATCTTTTGAACAAATTTAAACAAAGGATAACTGAATAACGCAATTTGAATTCCGTAAGATGGAACGCTATCTCTTTGTCCCGAACAAACAAAGATTTAATTCACGGGGTCGCGATTCCTGCAATTTCAGGATTATTTAAACAGAACAAAAGCCAACCAATTTTTTTTGCAAATATCAAGATTTAACCACCAAATAACGAAAAATGTAAAATTAAATACACCAATGTATGAAACACTCTACTTATCTTTTTTTTTCCAAACTAGCACCTTTCTCTCCTTTAAAATGTTTCCTTCACGCTTTTCTTTCTTCTCCTTCTTCTACCTCACTGCTCTCCTTAAATTTTCTTCCACAAAATCTATTTTCAACTTTTAAACTCAAACAAATTACTAACTTCTATTTTTTGTCCAAAATTAAATTCTTAAACTTTTCTTCCACTTTCTGTCTTCTAAATTTCACTTCGATCTCCATTCAAATCTCTTCAGACAAAAATTGTTCTTTCAGATTTTTCGATGTCTGTCCAAACCTCTTCTTGTACTCATCCCCCGTGCTTTCGGCCAATCGGAATCCGCGGACTTCGATCACGTCATTTGTCAGCAACACTTAGCTAACTTGCTGAAGTGCGCCACCGTTGAGGAAATCCAGCGGTCCTGCCTACTCGCACATACATATTCCCCTGGCTATGCATAGTCATCATGGAACTCACCGACTGCTGGTTTCGCTCCCAGGGGCGGCGAAAACAATGAACGCATTCAGCCATTTTCCCCCCTATTTTCATAATTTCGAAGAGAAAATCAAAAGAAAAAGAAAGTATCAAAAACTTCAACAATTCAATTTCGAATGAACAAAACATTTGTCCCCTCCAAATTTTTAGCAAAAACCCAAGTATATGAAAGGAGAACTTAGAGCAGCGAAAAAGGAAAAGCGAACAACCAATGCAAATAAGTACAATTTTGGAAAGATAAGTTGGCAATTATTTCCCTAGTCGCGATTCTGAACCAAACATACTTCGGTGGGCTTTCGTTAGATTTGAGTGAATTGGGGACAAGACTATAGCATTCCATCTTGTACATTATATTATTTTAAAAGTATGTTGGGCGCTAGGCCATTCTCAAATGAGTAACATCTTGCGGCTGTGGACCAACTGTCGCCCGCGCTACTTTAAGATCGAATTTGAGCAGACCGTCCCGTCTGTCAATTTTCAAAGGTTCGTGACAGACTTTCTCCCAAATTATGACATCAGACCGTCCGTCTGTTAATTATGGTTTTTGAACTAGGGCAACCATTCAAAATTGACATTGTCTCTTCAAGGTACTGAAAGAGTGAACCGATGGCTGATGGACCATGGCTGCCCTACTCTCTCTCTCAGTAAGTTGAAAGAAACACCTGTAGAGAAAGAAAAAAAAGGAAAAGGCAGGAACAAGGATTTGGGTAAACGAAAGAGCGATTTTTGTCGCGGTAAATTTTACCGTGACAAAGTATGATGGAAGTAAGTTATTTCTCATTTTATAAACAAATAATAAAACATTGAAATAAATACGCTGTTTAACAGTTATCCACATTAAAGTACTTAACATATCTGTTGAGACGATTTTATTTAATTCCCTGAACTCTGACTGAACTGATTGGCTCATAGGTGGCGGTGATGATGTACATGATTTATCTTTTTTCATTAAAATATATTGGCAAAACTGATGTTAAATTACTACTGAATTATACTCCCTGAATAAATTCATTCCAAATAGTACACGATCACGAGTATAGTCATTTTTTGGTTTTTTAATCTTAAATTTTCACGTCAATCATAAGAAATAGTAAAAAGGCTTACTATTTAAAAATTTCATGGTGACCCCGACGTGATCTTCAATATAGTATTTTTAATTTTTGATACAAATCAAAAGATTTAGTATTTATTTAAAAACCGAATCAAAAATATGGCGCCTGGAGCAGAAATTAAGGAAGCTAAAAGGTTAGACAGGTTAGAAACTCTCAAGAATCGCCGTTCCGTAATCTGCGGCCAACTCGATCGTTCAAAATTATTCTTAGAATCAATCGATGAAAGTGTAACCTATCAAGAAACGGAACTGCGAATTTCTTCCCTGGACACGTTCTACACGTCATTTGATGATATCCAGGGAAAAATAGAACACATTGATGCAGATGAATCAAAGGATCCAGATGGTGTTCGTTCCAAATACGAGGAGCTTTACTACAACCTGCGTCCAAAATTGAGCGTGCATCTTAAAGCTTTAAAGCCAGTCTCCGAAAAGGTTGAATCGTTTCAAAACCCACCTAAAAAATATATGAAATTACCCACACCACAACTTCCTATCTTTTCAGGTGAGATCACAAAATGGTTGGATTTCTACGAAACCTTTAAATCCCTTATCCATTCCAATCCCGCATTGAGTAAAATTGCCAAGTTTCAATATCTTAAGTCGACACTCTCTAGCAATGCCTTGCGAGCTATTGAAACCATTGAAATCAGTGACGAAAATTACGATATTGCATTAGAGCTTCTTATTAATCGCTATCAAAATAAAAGGATCATCTGTACCGAACATTTACAAAAAATCTTCGATGCTCCGTCTTTACAAAAACCATCGGCAACCGCTTTAAGAGAACTCCTAGATGAATTCAACAGCCACGTGCGTGCGCTTTCATCCCTTGGACGCCCGGTTGATAAGTGGGATGATGTTTTAATACACCTCATGTGCTCAAAACTAGATCCCATGACTCGCAATAAATGGTTGGAGGAATGCTCCGTCGATAAATTGACAACTTTATTAGAACTCACAAAATTCATCGTGAAACGCTGCCAAGTACTGGAATGCTGCGCAACCGCACCAAATTCACAGGCAAGTAGAAACACATTAATACATATTGGTAAAAAATCGAATCCTAAGTCCCTCACACTGACAAAGGGCAATGAAAAATCTAGTAAAAAGTGTTTATATTGCTCGGGTTCAGGTCATTTTATAACCAGGTGCTACAAATTTATTCGACTTTCTATCGCTGAAAGATACTCCGTTGTTCATAGCAAACAATTGTGTGCCAACTGTCTCAGAGATGATCACGAGGTTAAGAATTGCAAACTGCAAACCTGTCGCAAATGCACTGGCGCACACCATTTTCTTCTTCACTCTGACGAAAACACTGCTGCTCCAAATCTTTCAAAGCTCAATCCTAATGCTAATGAATTTACCACTGAGTCACCTCAAAATGGTACCGTATTACAGATTAATAATGATTCCTGTTCTACTGCTCAAAAGTGTTCCCAATATAAGACAACTCTTCTCGCTACAGCTGTTGTTCATGTATTAGATAAACACAACACACGTGTTCCGTGTCGTATTCTCTTAGATTCGGGTTCACAACTAAATTTAATCACTGAAAGGCTTGCCCAAATGCTAGGAATAAAAAAACAAAAGGCTACAACTTCAATAAGTGGAATCGGAACGAGCACTGCTGTCTGCAAATTTAAAACAAGCATCATGATTAAATCCCGATTTAATGAGTTTAGCTATAGCCTAGAAGCAAATATTATAAATAAGATAACTCAACAGCTACCGGAATGTGATGTCGATATCACAAAGTGGTCTATTCCAGAAAATATAAATCTTGCAGACCCACTTTTCCAACAATCCCGACATGTTGATATTTTGTTAGGTGCAAGTCACTTTTATTCTATTCTTTCTGTCGGTCAGATAAGGCTTAGCGATACTCTTCCTATACTACAAAACACTGTCTTTGGCTGGGTCGTGTCAGGTGTTTTGACAAATAACTTTGCGAATAAAAAGCTAGCTTTGTTTCATGTCTGTGTCGAGGAAAGTTTGGATGACATCCTTCAATCGTTTTCAAAAATAGAGAGTTTTAGCGAACCACTAGAGAAAAATCACGAAACGCGTCTAGGACCATGTGAATCCCATTTTCGTGAAAATTTAAGTCGTCTTGAAGGAGGCCGTTATCAAGTTCGATTGCCATTTAAAATGAACCCGAATTCACTAGGATTTTCTTATGAAATTGCCTTAAAAAGATTTTACAGCTTGGAAAAAAGGATTCACAAGGACCCAAAGGTCACGTCCGATTACATTAAGTTTATGCGCGAGTATGAAAACCTTGGCCATATGCAGGCTGTAGATGACGAAACTATCAACTTTAAGAAACCACATTTTTTCATGCCGCATCACTGCATTGTCAAACCGGGGAGTTCGACTACTAAATTACGTGTTGTATTCGATGCCTCTTGTAAAACAAGTAGTGGTATTTCTCTTAATGAGATCATGCATGTTGGACCTCTTTTACAACCAGACTTGTTTTCTACCGCAATTAAGTTCCGCTATCACAAATTTGTCTTCACAGCTGACATCACCAAAATGTACCGCCAAGTAGCTATGCATACTGAGGATCAGCTGTTTCAACTTATAATTTGGAGAGAGTCTCCGTCACACAAATTGAAAATATTCAAACTATGCACTGTTACCTATGGCACGAGTGCAGCATCATACCTAGCTATTAGAGTGGTAACTCAACTCGCTGAAGATGAGTGCTATCGTTATCCTCTTGGTTCAGAGATCTTACGTCATGACTTCTACGTAGACGATGTTCTCACAGGGTCGGATTCACTCGATGATTTATTGCTTATGAAAAATGAACTACGACAGATTTTACCTGAAGGTAAATTTGAGCTCAAAAAGTGGTGCTCTAACGATAATCGAATTATAGAGGATATTTTGTTGCATGACCGAGAAGAATTCTTTCAACTGCGACAAGATAATGTCATTAAGACCCTTGGTCTAATATGGGAACCAGTTAATGACAGATTTCAGATAAAGGTCAGCCTTCAGCCTCTCCCTAGATTCACCAAGCGTAGCGTCTTATCTGATATAGCAAAACTCTACGATCCGTTAGGTTTAATAAATCCAGTGATAGTCAAGGCAAAACTTTTTATGCAGGTGCTTTGGAAAGGTAAATTAAATTGGGATGAAGCTCTTCCCCAAGAACTATACTATACATGGCAAACGTTTAGAGAGGAGTTGGTAGGCTTGGAGCAATTATCATTTCCTCGTCATGTGTTGGCAAGTGAAATGCGAATAGCTGAGTTGCATGCATTTTCAGATAGCTCAGAAAGGGCATATGGAGCTTGTGTTTACGCTCGCTCGATAGATGAACATGGTTCCATTTCTGTTAATTTGCTCTGCGCTAAGTCAAAGGTTGCTCCCATAGACAAACATCGTATCACATTGCCACGTCTTGAATTGTGTGCGGCCACGATGATGGTTAACTTAGTGGATAAGATTATAAACATAGACAAGGAAAAATTCGCAAACTGTTATTACTGGACCGATTCAAGTATAGTACTTCATTGGATTTCATCTGATAGACACTATTGGCCAACCTTTGTATCAAATCGTGTTGCAGTCATTCAAAGCTTATCAAAAATAGAAATGTGGCGTCATATTAGCAGCAAACAGAATCCAGCCGATCTGGTTTCTAGAGGGTGTACCTCACGCGAACTCTCTAGTAATGCATTGTGGTTTACTGGGCCAGCTTTTTTGGCTAAGGATGAAACTATGTGGCCTAGTTGGGAGCCTTATACTAAATTCTCGGATGAAGAGCTCGAAAGGAAAGCACCGAAAACTGTACTTCTACTCAAAGAAAACGATGACATCATCGAAGGCATAATCGAAAACATCAAATATAAAAACAGTTATATGAAAATAGTCCGAATCGTTGCTTTCATGTTAAGACTAAAGTATAATGCGCTGTCGAAGATGTATAAGAGACAGAGACGAGAGGGATGCCTGTGCGCAGCAGAAATAGAGGATGCGACTCATTCTATTGTGTGGTCTATACAACGACAGTTTTATTCGAAAGAAATTAAAGCTTTGGAAAAAGGAAAACAAATTCCTCCAAAATCACATATAAGTTCATTATCGCCCTTCATCAATGAAAAGGGTATTCTTCGCGTTGGTGGAAGACTACAGTGCTCAGATACTCCCTATAATTTTAAACACCCAATGCTTTTACCTGCAGGCAGTTTCTTCACTCACGAACTTATTCGTTTTTACCATGAAAAGCATGGTCATTTGGGAGCTCAAGGATTAATAGCTATGGTAAGACAGAAGTATTGGCCTGTTCACGGGAAAGTTTTGGCAAAAAAGGTGATACATATATGCGTATCTTGCTTCAAGGTTAATCCGAAGCCAATTTTCCCAAAGATGGCAAATCTACCACACGACAGAGTCAATCCATCACGACCATTTTCGATTACTGGTACGGACTTCTGCGGGCCATTTTCTGTGCACTATAAAAAAGAGGAAGCGTACCGACTAAAGCTTATGTTGCCATATTCGTCTGTTTTAGCACAAAGGCCGTGCATTTAGAAGTAGTAAGCGATCTTAGCACAGCTGCATTCATGGGAGCCTTACGCAGATTTTTCAGTAGAAGAGGGTTGAGCAAAATGATTTGGAGTGATAATGCAACAAATTATATTGGAGCAAGAAACGAATTAAAGGAAGTGTATGGGTTTCTAAGGTCTCAGGAGTGCAATGTAGCTATTCGGAACTGGCTGTGTGAAGAAGGCGTCAAATGGCAAACGATTCCCCCCAGGTCTCCGCACTTTGGTGGGATCTGGGAGGCGGCGGTAAAGATGGCAAAATATCATATGAAGAGGTTATTTAATTTGGCTTCTCTAACATATGAAGAGTTTAATACGGTAATTATTCAAATTGAAGCAATACTCAATTCCCGTCCTCTATCCCCCCTTTCCGAAGATCCCTCAGATTTCCAACCATTGACACCTGGTCATTTTTTAGTGGGTAGTCATTTACAATTGACACCGGATCTTGATCTTAGCGACAAGAATCTTACTTATCTCAGCATGTGGCAAAGAGTTCAATGGCTTATGCAACAGTTCTGGACCCGGTGGAGAGACGAGTACTTGCAAAGCTAACAACAACGTAAAAAGTGGCGTCAAATGACCACAACTTTGCAGATTGGAGATGTAGTGGTTATTAGTGATGATAGCCTCCCACCTTTAAAATGGCGTTTAGGCCGAATTACCGAGCTGCATAAGGGAACCGATGGGATTTCACGGGTTGCTACTTTAAATACGTCAACTGGTACTGTGATGCTTTTTTGTTTCCAGCTGAGGTAGGCCAGCGGGGTCCAGGGTTTTACCGAAGAAAGCAAATTAAAACTCGGTTTTAGAAAATTCGGAACTCCAGTTAATTTTTATTAGGCTTTTCTTAGATCTAAAGCTAACAATTTTTATAATAACTTTACAATTTTTATTAACTCTTAAAGTAGCTTAATTAACAATTTGAAGATAGGATTACAATTTCCATATTTGCTTAAAATAAAATAACATATTATTTCATATACGGGCAGGCGGTGGGATAAAATTCCCTAGCCTAAACCGAGGTAAAGGCGGGGTACGGCGAGCAGACGGTGGGATAAATTCCCTAGCCTTAGGAAGGCGTGGTACGGCAGACGGTGGGATAAATTCCCTAGCCTTAAATAGGCGTGGTACGGCAAGCAGATGGTGGGATAAATTCCCTAGCCTAAACCGAGGTTAAGGCGTGGTACGAACAGACGGTGGGATAAATTCCCTAGCCTTAAAAAGGCGTGGTACGGCAAACAGACGGTGGGATAAATTCCCTAGCCTTAAAAAGGCGTGGTACGGCAAGCAGACGGTGGGATAAATTCCCTAGCCTCGATTGACTATAAGGCGAAATTAATTGGGATTAGATCCCTAGCCTTATTACAAATCGGGGCACGGTTGGTTGTTTTTGGGATGATTTCCCTAGCTGTGACAATGTCAAAGCAAATAAAGGAGTAGGAGGGGGGTATGCGGCAAAATGCCAAAAACTAATTTAGAAGGCACCTTAGTGTACTACACACCCTCGGTATTGCTTCTTGGCTCTTTCTAGTTGTGTAATAACACTAGTCAGCACCGCAGAGGAAATATTCCTGATTTTAGCTGTCAGTTCCACTCTCCCTTATGCAGTTTGGCGATAAGAGAAAGTGTGAACTACATAAATGCCAAAAAAAACAACTTATAAAAAAACAATATATATTATTATATTTGTATGCAGAAACTGTTGACTCATTTACTTCGCTTGCTGTTATGCTGCTTGTTGTCGTCATCGGTTTCGTGGGCGCCTTGAGGTATGCAATACAATGTTGAATGCTGTTGTGGGCGCCTTGATGTATGTTATATTAGTGTGTGAAGTGTGTTTGGTGGGTATTCTATGTAACTTCGTTACATTCCCCCCTTTCTTCGATAGACGAGCCTGCTCGTCGTGAATTCCATCTGAAAATGGAGACATTAATTATCGTGATAATTGATAAATCTATTTTATATAGAATTTTAATTCAAAAATTATTTATAATAATTTTTTTTTTTTTTTTTTTTTTTTTTTTCTATCGTGATATATTTTTTTTTTTTTATCGTGACGTATTTTTTTTTTTTTTTAAGATTTTCATTTTTTTTTTTTTTCAATTCAAGTTTTCTTCCTTTAAATAATTATAATAATAAGTACATTACAAATCATAAATAAAAAATAATATAAACCAAAATATATACAAAAATAAATGAGAAGAATTTTCTATCTCGACGGCCTTAGTTTGAAATGCAGACTGGCTTGCGTCGCTTTTTCGCCCATCGGCTCCAAAATTTTTCCCAAGGCGGTGGCTGCGATAAGATAGATGAAGCGGCGATGTTACGGTGTAGAGGAGGTGGTTGTGGGGGAATAGGTGTAGCGACGTTGTTATGATCTGAAGGCGGTGCGGTTATCGGTATGGTCGGTTTCTTTTTATTAGTGGAGCGGTGCGCTCGGCTGATGTGGATCGAACGGGCTGAAGATTTAATTTTAAACGGCTTTCCTGATCGGCTTGAAGTTTTATGAAGCGCTTTTCGTTTGAAAGCTGATAGCCGTTGAAAACGTATACTCCGGGGTTGCCTATCGTGTTCACAAGGACTGTATTTCAGTTCCACGCTCTGTTGCTCCAGCTTGGGTGGTGATCTTTTAATTGGATCCTTCGGAACCGGAGTAGAGATCTCTTGATTATTGTTCGGGTTGGTAGTCGTGTTTTGAATGACTAGAGCTGCGGCTTGGTCATCTTTACTTTTTTCTTCAAACTGAGGTTGTTCGTTCTCTAGGAAGTAATCGAAGTTCTCTTGCTGATTCTGTGGTAGAGGGTGAACTGGTATACAGGCGTGACTGCTTTCGTCTCCCTTACCGGGCTTTATGTCCGTCTTGGGGTCTCTTCCCCAAAACATTCGAAGGCCAACTTGGTTCAATAAATCTAGACCAATTATCGCATCTTCTTTTAAGTCAGGCAAGTACGTTACTTCGCTAGTCAGGGTGTCATCCCCTACAGTTAACGTAGTGGTATAATGTTCGCAATTCGTAATTGGGCTACCATCTGCTAAATGAATCGACCGATGTTGTTTACGCATGGGGATGTCCAGCTCCTTGAACTTTTGCCTAAGCTTATTGCCTACGAAGGTTTTCGTAGACCCGGTGTCGAGTAGAGCTTGGCAATTTTCTCCTTCGACTTGAATCGGGATGAAGTATCGCAAATCTGTTGTATATGGCGTAGTTACGGCGGCGGCGATGGAATTTCTTTGGCACGAACAATCTTTCGTTAATTTTCCATCTGATCCACAGAACGAGCAAAACAGTCGATACGGTCTTCGACAAGTCTCTTTTCGGTGCCCTCTCTGCTTACAATTCCAGCAATGTGTGTTACGGTCATACGGAACTTCTGTTGACGGACCACGGTGGATCGGTGAAGTGAAGGGGGTGGTTGTCGGCGGAAGGTGAACATTACGTTCATCTTTTTTAACGGCTTCAAATTCCTCTGCTAAATACGCGAGTTCATCCAAGGTAGTGAAATCTCGACGGCGGATGTAGTACCTGTACTCGGGTCGCATATGATCGAAAATACGATCAATATTGTCAGCCAGAGAAATGCGGGGATGTTGCTTTATAAGGTATTGGGCAGACAATATGTAATCTTTTGCCTTTTCACGGGGGCCTTGACGTTTGCGTAATATTTCTTCTTCCAGCTTGTGCAAGTATCTAGCTGGCAAGAATTGTTGGATAAACGCCTCACGAAAACCTTCCCAAGTAAAAAAGCTGTCTCTTTTTATGCGAAGCCACTCCAAAGCGTTTCCGCGGAAAATTTCTGGTAATGTCCGTATTACGTTGTCAGGTGGGATGTTATAACATCGGGTTAACTCTGTTAGTCTCTCCAAGAATTCTAGCGGGTTTCCCGTAGAGTCGAACCTTAATCCCCACTTGCGGACTGTATTCATCATTTCAGCTTCGTAGCTTAGTATGAGTCGGCTTGACGTGGAGGGTTGCTCTAATCTGGGTGGCTGCGGTAAAGACTCAGGATGAGAGGTAACTCCAGAAGTAGGCGGCTGATAAGCGTAGGTGGATTGAAAGGTCGGAGCGTAGGATGGCTGATATATCGGGGCGAGGAGGGCTGGTTTCTTTGTTTCGGGCACGGTCAAGAACGTTGGTGCTGTCGACGGGGTGGGCGGAACGCGAATATTGAGGAGGCTTTTGTACGGCAATGATTCGGGCGGCGGAATGGCGGAATCGGTCGGTTCTGCGTCGTTTCTTTTTTCGACGATGTCTTCCCATTCTTGACAAAGGTTTTGGGTCGATTTATTGGTGCGAAGTTCTTTAAAATGTTGGCTCAAACGTTTACGGAGCGTTTGTACGGGTCCACTAGTATCCAATTTTCGTTCGTTCAATACTTGGATGAGTTCTGGTTTCTTTAGAAAATAGATGAACCCAAGATTTTTGTACGGGTTGTACTCGCCTTCTGACGGCGGGTTATCGGAGTCGGACATGTTGAAGCGGCGGCGGCGGATCGGTTACGGGTGGTACTTCTTTGAAGGATCGTGGTTACGGAGAGATCTATTCGAAGGGATTATATATAAAAAAATAAAAACGTGTTACGGCGGCGGTCGGAATCCTCTTCGAAAGAATACAGGTCGGTCGGTGGGAGTTCGGTGAACCTTCTAGAAGTCCCTGCTCGGGCGCCAAAATGTGATGCTTTTTTGTTTCCAGCTGAGGTAGGCCAGCGGGGTCCAGGGTTTTACCGAAGAAAGCAAATTAAAACTCGGTTTTAGAAAATTCGGAACTCCAGTTAATTTTTATTAGGCTTTTCTTAGATCTAAAGCTAACAATTTTTATAATAACTTTACAATTTTTATTAACTCTTAAAGTAGCTTAATTAACAATTTGAAGATAGGATTACAATTTCCATATTTGCTTAAAATAAAATAACATATTATTTCATATACGGGCAGGCGGTGGGATAAAATTCCCTAGCCTAAACCGAGGTAAAGGCGGGGTACGGCGAGCAGACGGTGGGATAAATTCCCTAGCCTTAGGAAGGCGTGGTACGGCAGACGGTGGGATAAATTCCCTAGCCTTAAATAGGCGTGGTACGGCAAGCAGATGGTGGGATAAATTCCCTAGCCTAAACCGAGGTTAAGGCGTGGTACGAACAGACGGTGGGATAAATTCCCTAGCCTTAAAAAGGCGTGGTACGGCAAACAGACGGTGGGATAAATTCCCTAGCCTTAAAAAGGCGTGGTACGGCAAGCAGACGGTGGGATAAATTCCCTAGCCTCGATTGACTATAAGGCGAAATTAATTGGGATTAGATCCCTAGCCTTATTACAAATCGGGGCACGGTTGGTTGTTTTTGGGATGATTTCCCTAGCTGTGACAATGTCAAAGCAAATAAAGGAGTAGGAGGGGGGTATGCGGCAAAATGCCAAAAACTAATTTAGAAGGCACCTTAGTGTACTACACACCCTCGGTATTGCTTCTTGGCTCTTTCTAGTTGTGTAATAACACTAGTCAGCACCGCAGAGGAAATATTCCTGATTTTAGCTGTCAGTTCCACTCTCCCTTATGCAGTTTGGCGATAAGAGAAAGTGTGAACTACATAAATGCCAAAAAAAACAACTTATAAAAAAACAATATATATTATTATATTTGTATGCAGAAACTGTTGACTCATTTACTTCGCTTGCTGTTATGCTGCTTGTTGTCGTCATCGGTTTCGTGGGCGCCTTGAGGTATGCAATACAATGTTGAATGCTGTTGTGGGCGCCTTGATGTATGTCATATTAGTGTGTGAAGTGTGTTTGGTGGGTATTCTATGTAACTTCGTTACAGTACATTAAAAAGAGCCATAGCCAAACTGTGTCCGCTTCCAAAGGTTGAAGACAATAAGGTCCTTCAAGGCGGGGATGATGTTGAGACGATTTTATTTAATTCCCTGAACTCTGACTGAACTGATTGGCTCATAGGTGGCGGTGATGATGTACATGATTTATCTTTTTTCATTAAAATATATTGGCAAAACTGATGTTAAATTCCTACTGAATTATACTCCCTGAATAAATTCATTCCAAATAGTACACGATCACGAGTATAGTCATTTTTTGGTTTTTTAATCTTAAATTTTCACGTCAATCATAAAAAAAAGTAAAAAGGCTTACTATTTAAAAATTTCAATATCTACTATAGAGGTATATCTACTACATCGAAGTATTGCTCGCATTGCTTTATTTTGCAGTTTTTGTAGACTAATCATTGAACTTTCATTAATCAAAAAGAAGATTGTAGAAAACTTGTTCTACTATTTCTTGATCTATTGATAATTTAATGTTAATATTATCATTTAAAACCATACATTTAGTTTTTTCCACATTCAATTTTAATTTATTAGCCTTGATCCATAATTTAAAACTTCAATGTCTTCATTTATAAGTCTTTCACAATCCTGGATTGTTTCAGCTTCAACAAATAAAATTGAATCATCCGCAAAGAGAGCAAGCTCGCAATTTATGACAGTTTTGTTCATATCGTTGATATAGCAGTTAAAAAGTAGTGGTCCAAGTATTGAGCCTTGAGGTACTCCTAGATCAATCGGCCCAGGATCTGATAAGACGTTGTTAATTTTGGTTTGTTGAGTACGACCCAACAAAATACTTTTGGTCCTTTCTCTCTATTCAAGAAATGTAAATTTTAATCTTACATCCTTTTTTTTTGCAGTACTCTCATGAAGATGAATGTAAATCCACCAATATATGGTATCCACAAAACCTTGGATTTCGGCAACAAGTTCACGAAATCCGTTCACACCACACATAAACTAGATTTTGTTTGACATTTCGAACAAATTTCATTATTGAAGAAAACTATGGAAAAATGTATGCATTGTAATTAGCTAAAAGTCCCAAAACAATTACGTACACATATTTAATTTTTTTTTCTTTCTTTTGCTGTTGAAAAATTCACAAAACAGAATGAAATGCCTCTGCCTGTGAACACTGCACTCAAAACTGTAATACGAAGAGATAAAACAACGATCCCAGTGATAACGTTGTTATATACATATCTCTTTTTTCCATTTGTTTGTTTTATTTGTATCTACCCGTATCTGTTTCTTTACACTACTGCCGCCATTTTGCAAATTAAAACAGTCATCTACCCGTAAAAGTCGGATCTTGTGTTGTTTTTCCTAACAAACAAAATAAGACAAGTGAGAAGTCGGCATTACAGGTACAACAACCAGAGAAAATTCACTCTCAGGAATCAGACCAAAATTGCCTAAATCAAACAAGTCCAACCAAACAAGGGTACTTCCAAAACAGCTGTTGAGCAGCAAAACATTTTTTTTTTTTAATTCAGAGTGAAATAAATAAAACGCAAACATATTTCACTTTAAATATGATTTATTTGTTATGTTTTTATTCTATCCAATTAATTAAATCTTATCTACATGGATGTCTGTATCTTTTAGAATAATATAAAATCATGCAAATTTATTTCCAAGAATCCATAATATTCAATTGAATCTGGATGTTGAACCACAATCTAACAAACCACCAACAAACCACTGACTTTTTATGAGGATGGAGTTACCTTTCAGATGGTATATTTTTTATTCGAATATCCCATAAATGAGGTGCTAAGAGTACACGTGACCTTGTATGACCTTAAAATATTAAAAAGCTTATAAAAAAAATCTATAGCTGACCAATTTCTGAAACTGCCTGACCTTTTATAAGGACAAAAGTAACCTTTCAGATGGTATATATTTTTTTCGAATATCCCACAAATGAGGTACTAAAAATCGCTATGACCTTGAAAAAATTAAAAAAATTATCAAAAAAAATATATGCCTGATCAATTACTGAAACTACCTGACCTTTTATGACCTTTTACTGACCTTTTAAATTGCATACTTGTTTTTTATAAATTCCACTAATGAGGTGCTAAAAGTCTTATACTGTGACCTTGAACTTTTTTTTTTAATTCATAAAAAAAACCTATGCCTGACCAATTACTGAAACTAGCTGACCTTTTATCACGATCCGGTGGCATCTCAAATGGTATACTTTTTTTGCGAATATCCCATAAATAAGGTGCCAAAAATCGCTAATGACCATGAAAAAGGTCAAGCTTGGATTACAAGTTTTCTAAGCCTGACCAATTTCTGAAAATAGCTGACCTTTTATGACCAATTAGTGACCTTTTAGATGGCATACTTTTTTTGCGAATATCCCATATATGAGGTGCTAAGATCCCGGAGCCCAAGATCACCTGTACCTTAAGCACCTCATTTATGGGATATTCGAAAAAAAATATATATCATTTGAAAGGTAACTCAATCCCCATAAAAGGCCAGGTAGTTTCAGAAATTGGTCAGCTATAGATTTTTTTTATGAATAAAAAAAAATTCAAGGTCACTAGTATAAGAATTTTAGCACCTCATTTGTGGAATTTCGCAAAAAATGCATACCATCTGAAAGGTTATATTAAACTTATAAAAGGTCAGCTTTATTCGGAAATTGGTCAGGCATAGATTCTTTTTTATGATTTTTTAAATTTTTTTCAAGGTCACTATTATAAGACTATTAGCACCTCGTTTGTGGAATTTCACAAAAAACCATTAAAAAAATCTGCGAAATTGCACAAATGAGGTGCTAAAAGTCTTATATTAGCGAAAAAAAAATCTATAGCTGACCAATTTCCGAAACTAGCTGACCTTTTATGAGGATTGAGTTACCTTTCAAATGATATATATTTTTTTCCCATAAATGAGGTACTAAAGGTACACGTGACCTTGGGATAAATTCTAAAAATTAATTTAAAAAAATCCAAGGATGACCAATTTCGTTTTTTCAAGTTTTCTAAGCCTGACCAATTACTGAAACTAGCTGACCTTTTATCACGATCCGGTGGCCTTTTAAATGGTTTACTTTTTTGCGAATATCCCATAAATCATAGATCATATATAAATAACTGAGGGGCCTTATTATGTAAAACAAAAACGATGGAACGATATCGTTTTGGCGCTGTCCCTATCTTTTCCTTTAGATGTGATAGAGATGGGTATGGCCAAAACGATATCGTTCGATCGTTTTCGTTTAACGGAATGAGGCCCCAGATAATAAAGGACATATAAGAGATTCGAACAGTTTAAGTATAGCCAGGGCCGGACCAACCATATGTGCAAGATGTGCAAATGCACAGGGCGCAAAATTCTGGGGGCGTATTACCAGGAGTAAGAAATTGTAATATGATCTTGCGAAAACAAATATGTACTGCCATTTTCATTTTAACCACAAAACTTGTTTAAATAATCCCAAAATTACATCCATCACAACTGTGCAAAGTTATTTCCTGCACAATAACTAACATCACTTTCATTGTTGCATTCAAGAAGAATTTAACTCAAAATATCGTAAAATTAAAGATCCCACTTGACCTATGCAAGTTCAATCTTTCCTACCTAAATATTCCACCCACCTCATCTGTGCAAAATTAACATGGTGAATATGACAAAGAAAAAAACTTATTCATACTGAATCATTTGTGCTAGAACGTGTAGGTTTTGTATTATACACCATACCTTCTCATGTACAAAAAAATATTTTCGAAGAATAGAACAGGCCCAGTTCGAAATTTCTAAAAATTCATTGGTACCTAACCTGCTTTTGTGCAGAAAACATTGAGGAATTTAATGTGGTCATGTCATTGGCTGGGTGCACATGCCACTTTCTCGATGAAAACTCCACAATTAAATCACTACTTCCTTGGAAGTTTCTTATTCTCCAGTTGACCAGAGGACTCCTATGAAAAATATGATGAATATTCAACAAAGAAATCACTAAATGAGTGTTACTTGGTTATTGATCAGCTTAATATTTTTGATGGAAAATATGATGAAAATTTAGTAGTAAAATCACTAGGGAATTGGAGCTACTTAATCAGTACGTCTTTCATTTATAAATTAGAAAAATACTTCTGCATAGTTAGAGCGAATGTATGATAAAAGTCGTCAACTGATGAAAGGATACATTAATTTTCTTCACAGAAATCCTCATATCTATCGTGTCAGATGATGATCTTTTCTTTTGCTCGCGGTAATGTGGAAAAGTCTTATGCATGTATATCAGTGTATGTATGTATGTATGCGTGCAAATATAAAAAATGGGCGCTTTCCACAAATCTTGCACAGGGCGCAAGTTTGGCTAGGGCCGGCCTTGGGAATAGCAGATAGTTTCGCAATAGGTTATAGTGACCATACGTCCCGCTTTTAGCGGGACAGTACCGTTTTTGGGGTCACTGTCCCGCGGCTATAACTGTCCCGCTAAATGTCCCGCTTTTCTAAAAAACCAGCTAAATGTCCCGCTTTTCCTACGACGCACGTTTGTAAAAATGTGTGTAGGTCTCTTCAATTCTCGAAATTAAGCAATTATATAAATACTATTTTACATCCCTGTGCACACAAATTGGCTGTTAAAGCCTAGTACGCAGATCGCGCTAAATTTTACCTTCCATACAAAAATCTCTCCAAAATTTAGCTCAGCTAAAACTGAGGAAAGCATTTTAGCCGAAAGGTACGCAGCTCCAGCTAAAAATTCAAATGTTTGTTTCTTACTGTACACCACATATCAAAAACATATTTTCTCTCAATTGATAAGTGTTCCATTGTTCTTCAGACGATTTTTAAAGACCCAAGTTCAGAACTATGGTTGATAATTCTTTATAATCAGTCTTCCATGTTTCCATGTTTCATAAAACAATTTTAGCAAAAATTAAAAAATAATAATGAAATTCTTAAAGAAATTCATACTGCATCTTAGTAGGTAGGTAAAGAATTAATTTTAAATTTGTAATTAAAATTAATTGTCTAAACACGCTAACAATATTGAGCCTGATTTTTAAGTTTTTTTTTTTTTTCAATAAATAGGTACGTCATTTCTTGTTTATGTTGCGTACTTTTAATTTTTTACTCATAATCATAATTTCTACTCCCTGTGAAGTTTTGAAAATGTCAAATCTGGTCACTATATAATAGGACGATAGTTTATTATTAAATTCTTATTCTTTTTTTATGTATTGGCGTTAAATATGAATTTTTCCAAAGAGCAGGAAATTTCGAATATTTCAGAGACTCGTTGAAAAGAACAAATAACGGATAAGCCAAGTAAGACACATATTTTTTAACATAAACGACGGTACATCATCCGGGCCAGGGCTAAAACATTCGCTAAGTTTTAAAATATTGGCGTGTATAGAGGCTTCGAAATCGAAAAGTTTTTAAAATTCAGATGTGTGTATTGTTGAGTGTAAGAAGGGATAGAAGAGAAATTACTCAATGAAGAAAAATCTTCAAAGGCACTCTTAAAAAAATCAGCAAACATATTAGATATCGTTTCTTGATGATGACTTGAAGCATTTTGATAGTTCATACTAGCTGAATAACCGTTAGATTTTCCTTTATTGGAGTATAGTAAATTTGAACAGTTCATAAAGTCGATAGTTCTTGATAGTCTTTAAATGTCTCGTCAGTCCTCTTTAGATTAAACTTCAACCAGGCCTTATTTCTTTTATTTTGTAATTTTTGTATACCTATGCAAATCAAACCATGGCGGACTATTAGTTAGAAATCTTGATTTGCGCAAGAACACACTTAATCTTAGCTACAGCCCACAGCACCATGATCGCAGGACGCCAACGTAGCAGTTGTCATTTGTGGAATAGCTTAACAAATTGCTTCATATTTTGTTGTAACAATGACAATTTCTTGATCAAATTCAATGCCATCTTCGTAACGAAGTACACCAGGTAACATGATCTTTGCACCATATCAAACAGCGTTAAACGCACTATCTTTCATGATATCTTGTGATAAACAAAAAACCTTGTTTGATAACTTTTTTGCGCATAATCTGATCTTTATACATGTAAATAGCATCGAGAACATCGTGCATTGTTACCATTAAATCGTGCCAGATCTAACTCGACGCAATTCCACTATTTAACCACCAACAACAAGTAGGTTCACACATTGTACGAATGTACGGACCAACCTCGCAACCAATGGTTAAGCAAGGGGGGCGGAGAGGACCGCCCCGGATGTCACCCATTTGGGGGTAACACCCGAAAGCTACCAAAAAGTATATATACTATGGGCCTTATAGATCTCGCAGAATATAAAAAAAAAATTGCGACATTGTACCTAACCAGGTTCTATTTCATCATGTCGATTACAGAATTCTAAGAATTTTACTCCCGGTGAGTCAACTCGATCCACTGACCTTTCGGATGAACTACATTGTCGATTCCTAAGACTACCTTGTCATTTCTGAAATTGCCTATCGACGCTGTCAGTTTCTGACATCTAAACGTCATATAATTCAATAAACAAAGAAAAAGAAAAAAAAACAAAGTTGTAAAGTGAAATAATTTAATTTATTTATTAAACAATTTTAAAAATAAACAGAAGATGGATTCCATTGCATTTTTTTAATATTAGAGACCAATCTGCTAAGAGGATTGATTGAAGCTACGTATTATGGGCCAAAGCATCTACGACATCCCAGATGCTCTGTAAGTACATGTTTCTGTGTTCTGTTGTTTTCTAGGGACTATAACTTTCCCTCTATTGTGGTCATTAAGATAAATTTCAAGTAATCGAAAGTAGAGAATCCTAATAAAATTCATAAATGGTTCGATGGATAAAGCAAAAATTTGTTTGAATTTTCTTTACGTTTGAATTAAGACCTTTTTGAGTTTTCATCAGTTTTACCTTCATGAAGAAGTGCCAATGGTAAATCGTATTGAAATGGTTTATAACTTTTTAAAATCAGTCAATGATGCTTTAAAAACGAGTATTAAAGAGAGATAATGAATGCTTCTTATAACAACATTAAGTGCTGATTCCAAAAAGGTATCATTCATCGCTGTACGGCTTACCGTTGGCCAGATCTCCAAAAACCTTTTTTAATTTTCTTGATTTTTCCCATCATGAAGAAAAATCAAAAACGGTTTGTAGCGTATCTGACCAACGGTAAGTCGTACAGCGATGGTTGCTACCTTTTTGGAATAAGCAATTGATGCTTTAAAAACAAGTATCAAAATTTGTTGAAAAAAAATCACCATTAAAAAAAATTTACTTTGGAACTCGCATATTGGAACCTGCATGCATATTTTAAGAGGGCTTTTTCTCATTACAACTTTTGAGTAAAAGATTTGAAAGCTGCTTATATGTAACAGCATTAAGTGCTGATTCCAAAACATGTTATTCATCTCTGCGTTTAGATATGTTTTGAGTGAGCTGAATAGGAAACTACCTCCAACAATAAAATCATCATCATTAGCATCGGAGGTGAAGTTGGCGGCTTGTTGTAGATTTCTTGCTGAGAGGGGATTTAAATGCGGAGTGGGACAAGATTTTAACATTTGCATGGCTCAGAGTACTTTTTCAGTTGTTCTCGCGGAAGTTTTTGGGATTTTGGAAGAACATTTAATGCCAAAGTGGATCAACCTACAAATGGATGATGATAAAAAACGTATATTTTTATAGAAAATGTAAGATCCCTAGTGTGGCACACACATCAAAATATTTAAACCCACTGGGGACAATGCTCACCTCTTTCTTAATCGGATTAATCGGATCGGATGCCATGATTGTAAAATTAACTGAATATGATTATTGATTTTTGTTTAATTTTTTGACCACATGCAAAGGATTCGATATGTGCACGCCAGATATCCGCGCTCTAGCCATGAATCTTTTATATGGGGAAACAGTGCAGTTTCTCCTTTTTTTAAAAGTTTTTTTTGATAATGGGAACTGATATACACGATAGGTTGTATGATAAAGGGAACAGAAATACACGATTTGTTGCGTAGCCGATCGAGTTTCATAACAAAAATATAGAAACAACTAAATACTTACACCCCTTAAAAGTATCTAATAGATACACAAAACAGACGCAAATGTACTCCGATATAACGAATTTGACGAACACATAAAACAACCCTTCAAAATTCACTCACTACCCATTAAAAAGTTTTTTTGTTACTATATACATCTGTAATGATGTATATCCTTATTGATAGTTTGCATTTGATTGTTCACAATCAGCATAACAAACCAAGATAACATATGTAGTTAAATAGACACATACTAAACTAAGAATACTTAAACTAAATAACTATGAAGTAGAATAGACACCGAGTAGATACAAAAACACAGGTTAGGTTAGGTTTATGTGGTTGTCAAGCAGAACGCTGGACACACTTAGACCATTGGTTGGCCCATTGTGATACCACAGGAATCTAGGAAACTTTCTTCCTACTCGTTGAACCATTTAGAGCTTCTTACGAAGCGAGCGAGACTATTAATATCATGACTTGCCAGATCACTAGGATCATTGTAGTAAAATTCTCCTAAGTGGAGCCTACGTCGTTGAGATAGAGCAGGGCATGTACAGAGAAGGTGAGGAATCGATTCTTCCTCTTCTTCGTCCATACAACTCCTGCAGAAGTCGTTAGAAAATACACCAAGCCTTGTTGCATGCTTGCCTATTAGACAGTGTACAGTAATGACACCTATGACAGAGCTAATGTGCAATCTGCTTAGAGATAACAAGTTCCTAGAGCGCTTCAGATCCAGCACAGGCCAGTTCTGTTTTGTGGCCTGACATGTGGAAATATTACTCCACCTAAGGTTTGTTCTCTCTATTGCATCTTGCTTTAGCAAAAGTTTACAGGAAGCGATGGGTATACCATACCAATATTTGTCCGATTTGACGGTATAGGTAGTAAAGTTCCACTTTTGGCGAGTTCGTCTGCTTTGCAATTGCCTGGAATGTCCCTATGACCCGGCAACCAGCAAAGGTGAATGTTGAACTGCTGTGCCATCTCCAAGAGAGATGATCGGCAATTAAGGGCAATTTTTGAATTTGTAGAGACAGAATCCAGAGATTTAATGGCTGCTTGGCTATCCGAGAAAATACGGATATCTGTAGTTGATATCACGTTTTCTTTGAGCCAAGACAGGACTTCCTTTATCGCCAAAAGTTCCGCCTGGAACACGCTACAGTGATTGGGAAGACGGAAGGAGAGACTTAGTTTCAGCCTATCTGAGTATACACCTCCACTAACCCCGTCCTCAGTTTTAGAACCGTCAGTATAGAAGTGGATCGATTCATCTTCCAGGAAGGTCAGGTCCTCCCAGAGAGATCTGGAAGGAATGGTAACCTGAAAGTTTTTATGGAACTGTAGATGTGGGGTGGTGTAATCTGTGATACTTGGGAGTGATCTGAATGAGTTCAGAATGATCGAGTGGCCAATATCATAGTTGGACCATTATGAGGAGGCTTTAAGACGTATAGCTGTGCTTGCCACCGTTTGTTTGCAAAATATATCGAGAGGTGTGAGATGGAACAGAATATCCAATGCAGCGGCAGGAGTCGTACGGAGTACTCCACCCATGCATCGACAAGCTGACAGTTGGACCTTGCTTAGTTTGCCAACATTTATTGTTTTATCTAGTTTTTATAGTTCTTGATAGTCTTTAAATGTCTCGTCAGTCCTCTTTAGATTAAACTTCAACCAGGCCTTATTTCTTTTATTTTTTAATTTTTGTATACCTATGCAAATCAAACCATGGCGGACTATTAGTTAGAAATCTTGATTTGCACACTTAATCTTAGCTACAGCCCACAGCACCATGATCGCAGGACGCCAACGTAGCAGTTGTCATTTGTGGAATAGCTTAACAAATTGCTTCTTATTTTGTTGTAACAATGACAATTTCTTGATCAAATTCAATGCCATCTTCGTAACGAAGTACACCAGGTAACATGATCTTTGCACCATATCAAACAGCGTTAAACGCACTATCTTTCATGATATCTTGTGATAAACAAAAAACCTTCCAACGCACGGTTTGATAACTTTTTTGCGCATAATCTGATCTTTATACATGTAAATAGCATCGAGAACATCGTGCATTGTTACCATTAAATCGTGCCATCTACATTCAGAGATGACAGCGCAGATTCGATTGCAGATGTGTCGACGTTGTTAAAGGTGCCTTCAATATCTAGGAATACAACCATAGTGTACTCTTTATGGTGGAGGGAGTGTTCGATGGTTCGCACTAGTGTGTGCAGAGCCGTATCTACTGATTTTCCTTTACAGTAAGCATGTTGAGCTGAAGACAAGAGTCATGAGTCAATGCTTGTTCTTAAATGGATATCAATCAGTCGTTCAAAAGTTTTATAGACTAATAGGTCTGAGATCTTTCGGATTTACGTGGGAACATTTACCGGCTTTGGGGATAAAAATAACTCTTACTTCTCTCCATAACAAGGGAATGTGAGCCATCTTCAGACAACCGATGAAAAGTACCTCTATAATTGGCACAACAATGTCAGAAGTCATCTGAAGTTCGGCTGGTATTATACCGTCTGGCCCAGCTGACTTGTAAGGTGCAAAGCTATTGATAGCCCATTTTAGCTTTTCCCTTGTAATCAGACCGTCTGGATAAGTTAATACATTTCTGGACCTAACGTGGTCGCTGTTATTAACAGTTTGGGAGCTACCTGGAAAATGAGTGTCTAGTAGTAGGTTGAGGGATTCTTCGCCTGAGTGGGTCCATGTGCCGTCGACGTTTTTTAAGAAACTGGGCATCACTGGATTAGTTGAGAGGATTTTACGTAGTCTTGATGCTTCGGAGGTTTCTTCTATTTTAGTACAGAAGCTCCTCCATGAAGATCTTTTACGTTTCCTTAATTCTTTCTTATAAATTTTTAGGGATTCCTTATACGAGTCCCAGTCTGAAGATAATCCTGTGCTTTTTGCTCGATTGAATAGTTTCCTACAACTTTTCCTAATCGGCTCGAGCCCTGAGTTCCACCAATGCGGTTTCTTTCTACCCCTTACGTGAGTAAGAGGGCAAGCGATTGACATTGAATTATTAAGGGCTAAGGTAAGATCTTTGACTTTGTTGTTAAGATCATTTATATCGGAGGGAGGGCTTAAAAGATTAGGTTTAACTAAACTTTCTAGCACCATATTTGGGCCAGTCAGTTTTCCTGTAATTTCGAAAAGTAAAATGGCTTGGGGATTCAACATCTAGACTAAATTGGATGTATCGGTGATCAGAGAAAGAATGTTCCTCAGATACTTTCCAATCTTTAATTATGTGATGAATTGTGTCGGAGACAAAAGTGGACAGAACTTCCTGTCGATTTCTGGTAACGAATGTAGGTTCATTCCCTACGTTACTTACTAAAGGGTGATTTTTTAGCTGGTTTGGTTTTGGCAACACTGGTTTTGACAGCTGACGTGTGTTTAGTACCTTGTGTCACTGTCAAACAGCTTCAGTTTGGTTTGCAATTTAACCATGGATCGTCTTACAAATGAACAACGCTTGCAAATTATTGCATTTTACTATCAAAATTCGTGCTCGGTTCGATCCGCTTTTTTATCGAAAAATTGTGTTCAGCGATGAGGCTCATTTTTGGTTGAATGGGTACGTAAATAAGCACAACTGCCGCATTTGGAGTGAAGATCAGCCAGAAGTATTGCAACAGCTACCAATGCATCCCGAAAAAGCCACTGTTTGGTGCGGTTTATGGGCCGGCGACATTATTGGGCCATATTTCTTCAAAGATGATGCGAATCGCAGCGTTACTGTCAATGGTGAACGCTACCGAGCGATGATAACAAACTTTTTTTTGCCCGAAATGGAAGTTCTTGACTTGCATGATATGTGGTTTCAACAAGACGGTGCCACATGCCACACAGCACGCGAAACAATGGCGCAATTGCGAGGCGAGTTTGGTGAACAGTTAATTTCACGTTTTGGGCCGGTCAATTGGCCGCCTAGATCGTGCGATTTGACACCATTAGACTATTTTTTGTGGGGGTATGTCAAGGCTAATGTCTATAGGGACAAGCCCGCTTCGATTGACGCACTGGAAGCCAACATCCATGCATTCATTCGTGAGATACCGGCCGATATGTGTGAAAGAGTATGCCAAAATTGGACTCAGCGGATGGGCTACCTGAGACGCAGCCGCGGTCAACATTTGCATGAAATTATCTTTAAACATTAAATTGCAAGGTTCAAACTATCGATTCAAATAAATATTTCATTCATTTTTTCGAATTTTTTGTGTTTTTTTTTTTTTTAAAGTTCTAAACCTCACATCACACCCAATTATGAGGCTGATCTTCTGCCGTTCTGCTTCAGCGATGATTCTCTCCAGGGTGCTACAAGGGAGAGGGCCAAGGTTGTCGTGGCCAAGATACGCCGACACAAGCCAATACGACCCTGTGGACGTATCGAGTCTGGCAGCTGTGACGTCTCTATCGCTGAAATTAGTGAGTAAAAATACATTAGAGCTACTTTTCACTAGTATGCAGGATCTAGGTTCACCTTTATCCGTCAGCATAACAAACCAAGATAACATATGTAGTTAAATAGCCACATACTAAACTAAGAATACTTAAACTAAATAACTATGAAGTAGAATAGACACCGAGTAGATACAAATACACAAAAAAAAACGATCGTCGTCCATGAAAAGTTGTTGCTGGACTTTTGCCCTCCTACAGCGTTGAGCTTTGGTTATTCCTGTAGGTTCCCTGTTGTTGTATAATGATGGGTTGGGATTGCATGTTGTGTCCCTGTATTGAACATTAATGGATCCTTGTATCGGCGAAATACCTAAGAAGAATAAAGAAGAAAAATGTTATTAAGTTACGGGGATGGGATACTGTCACCGGAGTCTGTCTTTTGAACTTATGTATAAAAAATATTTTGATTAAACAGTCTCTGGTGACAAAAGATGTACTTATCCTTATGAGTAGACAGGGTAGGGTTGTTGGTGGTTGAAATGATGAAAGCATCTGGAAAAAAAAAGAAAGAATATTTAACAAACAGAAAAACATGCAAGAGAATTGTTTGGATTGCCCTTTTGTTAACAAATAACTTACTGGCATTGGTGTTGTTATTCGTTCATCACCTGGTTTTTTTTTCGTTTTTGTTTATTGTGAGGATCATTTTTAACCGACGTGACTCATTAATTCTTGTCTGACCATTTAATTTTTTTATATTGGTTTCGTTTGCAAATCCAGGAACTAGGAAAGAATAACTTGCGCGAATTTTGACAAATACAATGTGACATGTGAGATCGAAGTGAACGTGAAGTTTGCAGAGGTTCGAAGAAGGGAAGTTTGCAACAACTTAGTGAGTGTTCAGAGAATCGAGGACAACGAAAGTTTTGGAGGAAGTTAGAAATGTTCAAAAACCTTTTTAAATCAGTTGAGTTTGAAAATAGAAAAGCTTTATTTATAATGAGGGAATAGTGCAATATTTTTAGTTTTTAGATGTTAGAAGTAAGAACTATAGGGAAATAGGTTATTGTAATGTTATTGTAGAGTTATTTATTACTACTTTATGTTATTTATTCTTATGTTGTAAGTTTTGTTACTGTAACAAAATACGCAAGCTTAGTCTGCACACTCATACACATGCACTTTGGGACACGACACTGACAATTTTATAAGCAAATACGAAGTTTCTAATAGATAGGTATTAGTGATAGGAGAAATAAAATTTGATGCTTCCAGGTTGCAGAAAGCTTAAAATGCATGAAAGAAAAATCGAATGTAGGCCATAGCGCATCGACCGATGCAATTTAGATCAGATTCAAATAATTGTGCAAAGAAAGTGCAACCAACGAATTTAGAGTTGCCGACCGACAGTTAAAACCGCAAATACGGAAATTTTTTTTTGTTGTGTGCGGGAATTTATTTGGCTAGTGAGATTTTTTTTTACATGAAGAGTTTGAATAACTAGAATCTTAAATTTTTAAATCAAAAGAAAAGGGATTCATAACCAGAGAAGGTGAATAATAAAATTTTAGAAAAGTGAAAATAAGTCCTAAAATTAAAAATGATTTTTTTTAGACTTGAATACCTTATAAAGAACCTTATAAAGAGGAAAATCCAGCCAAGGAAGTGCTAGGTGATGAACAGAATTGCTACCACAGAAAATTCTGAGACTCCGTTTCAATATAGCAGAGGTAGGAATCCACATTTTGTTTTTTTGTTTTTTTGATTCGAGTATCTCCATGGGGTCTTAATTCCCATAGGTTTAGGTCAGCGTAGTGACATTCTGGTGCCAAAGGGGACCCCTAGAAATACAAGTATATATACCTAGATATATAGGTCTACCAGACTAAGTGGAAACTGGCCTATGCGTACATATACACGCGCAGGCAATTGATCTAGGCCTCTGCTGATTTTTTTATAACCCCAGAGTGGTTATAATCCAACAAAAGAGGGTGGAAGAGTTGAGCTCAGAACCACACAAAAATCAAATTGTTGGATTGGTGGCTCGCGGGGGTGCTGGCTTGCTGTTATAATTTTTGTTGTCCCTTCTGGACTAATTGAACTTTTTTTTTATCTAAATTATAATATTTTTTTTTATGTAATACTTTCGTTTGAAATTTCTTTTTTGATAATTTTTTTTATGAATTTTTTAACGGAAATTTTTAACAGTGTGCAAGAAAGAAAAAAAAAAAAGGAAATTGATAAGAGAAAGTTTAGAAGATTAAAAGTAGAGGATTTAAATTGATTCTAATAAGTAAAGAAAAATGCATAGTGAAAGTAACAAAAAGTGTATCTCTCTGGACTCACAACACATATATGGTTGACCTAAAGTAATACGTGGCCATAAAACTGAAAGCCAACTTAATTGAACGAGCCTACGAAATTCTGTCGACAGGACATCGAAGGACCAACACTAAAGTAGTAAGTTTTATAATATTTTGTTATATATACATATATATACATACATCTATATATGCATGGTAGAGAAAAGAAGTACTTACACCTTGGTACCTCAGACTTATGCCAATTTTTGTTTACTTTAAATTGTTTTGATTTTTGAATACCTTTTCTGAATCTTAGAAAAAGAAAAGGAAACATTTTTTTTTTTTGAAAAATTTTTATATATTTTATTGTTTTTTTTCTTTCTTTGGATTTTTTTTTTATAGTTAAATTTTAATATCTAAATTTTCTATTTTTATTCAATAAATGTTAATGAGTTATTCGAAGTCAGTTTTTGAATTAAGGGTTGAATGAAATAATTTTTTTATGGAGTGTTAGATGAATATCTAGTTGTGTGGAGGATCGGCCGGGCCGGCGAACGAGAGGAGGAAATGACGAATACGAGATAGAACGATGGGAACCAAGACGTTAAGGACGACCTATGGACAACGACAAATTTCACGACAATTACTTATTCACACTTTTCGACAAAAAAAAAAAAAACGCAAAAATAGTACTACATACTTACTTACAGATACCTACCTACATATACCCTACTATACATACTTACCTATATTTACTACCCTACTTACACTGGACTTGTTTTCATACTTACTCAACTAAATATGCTTACCTAACTGTTAACGCACCTACTTGTGAACACTCACTGACTGACTGATACACATACTTACATATTTTGATTGAACGATATTAAGAAACGAATGTTGTGACTGGAGGTTTTAGACAGGGGCTACCTCTGAGATTTTGGCCAAGAGGTAGCAAAGGTTGTATCTTTAGATACAAGGGTGGGCAGGCAAAACTTTTGCCAAAAACATCTGGCAAGGCCTTCTGAGGACTCGGCGAAACACTGTGTCTGGGAAACAGTGGGGCGGATATTGAATCATGGACAAAAAAAAATAGTTTACATATATAGGGCTTAGATATAGTTTTAGACTTAGGCATTCATATATATAATTATATTTATACATATAATTTCATATTTTTGGATATAAATTCATAAATAAAAGATATTATTTTAAATAACTTAAAAACACTTATTTTATTTATTTATTTACTTAAATGCATTTCGGAAGCTATGCTATGCTTCCGAAATGCATTTAAGTAAATAAATAAATAAAATAAGTGTTTTTAAGTTATTTAAAATAATATCTTTTATTTATTTCATGAAAAAACACGTTAAAAATCTCCAATATCAAATCAATTTAATATAAATTCATATAAATATATATACATATATACATTTATGTATCTATATATATGAAACTGTTAGAATTTAGGGTTAGCTGAAAGTTATTTTTTTTACTTACTTTGGACAATTCAAAGTACAACTATTTTTCACCAGGGAGTTTGTTGAAGCCTCACCCTTTCTCAGATGCGGTGCCATAGGTAACTATGATTGTGTGATTCCTTTTTTTGTAATCCTAGCTCCTATTTTCTAACCTTTTCCACTTTCCTATCCTCTCCTTATATAAAGGCACGATTCATTTTGTCTGCCGAGTAGGAGGTGTTTTGGAGAAGGGCAAGAACCACCCCAATCCGTCGAGCTGAGCCGTGCAAAAAGCAAGCGTGCCTCAGCCCTTTTCCAGCACCGAAGATGCCTCCGTGGTCAACCCTAATTCGCAACAGATTGCTTGGTAAGCATATTTATTGTAAGAAACATAACAACCAAGTTTTAATAGCCTTTACATTTCCTTTTTAGGAGATGCTGGTTATACCCATTGTCACCTTGGCTGATAACGTGTTTAGAAACGTTGGTGTGAACACCCTAAAGAGCCGGTTCAATAAAACCCATAGCAGTGGACGTAATATCGTTGAACGAACTTTTGGTGTGTGGAAGAATGGGTGTCGATGCTGCCTGAGTGCTCGGCAACTACACTACTCACCAAAAAAATGTGTGCAGATAGTAAACGTCACAGCAGCCAGTCCATGATGACTTCATATTTCATCCAAATGAAGAAGAGGAAGATGATGAGTTGAGTGAGGAACAAACAAATGAACAAATATACTTCCAAGAGCCCAACCAACTGAGGAACTCATTCTTGTCGAATTTTTATTTTTGAAAATTGCATTGAAAAATTAAGTACTCTAGATTTAAAAGAAGTTTTATTTACACATGATGTAATTATGTAGATAAAAAAATATAAATTCATGTTTTGGAATTCATTTCTCTCTTCTTTTAAAAAAAGAACCAAAAAGAGGAACGCTTCAGGTTAAAATTAAGGAACATTAACACACAATAATGAAAATGTTAACAGAGCAATTCTCTCTCCTAGCCACATGCATTTTATGTACATGACATTTCTTATTCTTAGTTTAGTTAAAAAAATAAAACAGACTTCATATATTTCTTTCACTTACAGCTAACTTAAAACTAAAAAATAAAATGTACCTATCTTAAAATAAAAACAAACAAAAAACGTCCCAAAAAACAAAATAACATAAACAAAAAAAAGTTAAATTGAAAATTCAGAAGCTGAGTTGTTTGTTTCTTTAAGCAACAAAATTTGTTCCAATTGTGTGTTGTGCCTTTTGGTTTCCTCAAGGAGTGATTGAAGAATCTGATTTCTTGTTTTTTTCCGTAGATCGGACCGTACCAAGGTTACACATATTTTTAACACATTTTAATTGAGATATTTTGTTTGTTCTTGATTTTTGTTATAATGTTTGTTTTGTATTTCGATTTGTTCCTTAACCAATTGCATTTGGTGAAGCTGGGGGCAAATTTTCATCGTTTTCTTCTTCTTCTTCAAGGGTGGTTTAGTAAGCGGTTGAGACCTCGACCTACATTTGGTTGGAACAGGTGAGTAGAGAACCAACAGTGCTGGAGTTTTGGACAATTTTCCTCTTTTTTGGCAACCCACATGGTTGCGTTCCCGAGACACCTTCGACGGAATCTTGCATGCAAACCAGTTTTATAACGTCTTCTTCAATGGGAGTTAAAAATTGAACATCGGGTTCTCCACCACCAGTTTTGTTCAACGATTTTTTGTTTTGTACTATTTTTTTTTTAATCGATGATTTGCAGTCCGTGCGAACCCGCATAAAAATAAAAAATATAATAGCTGGTGTCATATAAATCATACATTGTTTTTTAGTTTACTTTTTTCCATTCCGAAATCTCTTTAAATGGTGGACCTATGCCACTAAGCGCATTTATGACTCTCGCCCAAAACTCTTGTTGTTCCTCGGGAGACTTTTTTGTTAGATTTCTGGCTATGTCCGGTTGAGTCTTCATCATTTTCACCATTTCCATTTTCTATAAAAAAAAATGTTAAATAAACACTTAAAAATTCATTATGATAAACTTTTAACTTACATTTTTGAACTTTCCATTATTTATTTTTGTTTTATTTTCGTTTAATTAAAAATTCACTTCAGATTCGTCTCGAAATTGGCGCTCTGAAACGGATGGCCGAAATGGCTCTCGAGCATCGGGATGCAGTCGTAAACAGCAAAGCGAAGCTCCATCAACAGGTACAACACCAGGTCCTAGTACAAGTGAAAATCAATCATCGAATTCAATTGCACACAAAAGTGATTTATCACTTGAAGACTTGCGCACCTTATACGATTTAACGCAGTTTGATGAAGAGTCTATCTAAAGACCCGACAGCGTACGCGAAATTAAGTGCTTCTCACTGCTATACTTTTTATGCTTGCTTACATAAATACAGTGCTGGCACCCAGCATTACGGTGTATAAGCAACCCCCTTGCTTGGGCATACTATAGGATTTGGGGTAGGTGCTTGCTCATTGGGATGATTGAAACGGTTCTGAGTTCTTACTTAGGTCCTCTTACTTAATTTAAAATTCATTTTCAATTCTATCAAAAATTAAAAAAAAATTTCTATCTAAAAGTAATTCGGCAATGATTTTTGAAAATTGAACAACGGTGGAATTACTTTTAGATAGAAATTTTTTTAAATTTTTGATAGAATTGAAAATGAATTTTATATAACGTAAGAGGATCTTCTACCCGAGCGTCGAACTTGTCGAGTTGTAGAAGCTGAGTAAGGTCAAAGATTCTCGAGATTTAATCTCCAGATGAGTCCTGAAACCAAAGGTCGCTCCTCTATCCCCTCACCCTACCCTTCCCTTATTCCCTATCCCTCGGTGGCACGGCGATGCAGCTGTTCGTCGATACCACTTCTCCCCCATACCCCTCCTTGTTGGCACGGCGATGACGCTGTTCAACATTCCCTCACCCTGTGTAGTAACACTCCCCTCTCGACAGAACGGCGATGACACTGTCTATCATTCTTTCCTCCCTATGTACGGTACGGCGATGACGCTGTCCTACATTCCTTACTTCCTCTCTCGGCAGTCCGGCGATGAAGCTGTCTGACGTTCCTAACCTCAACCCTCCTCCCCTCTCCCAACTCCAATTGGGCAGGATCAGTGCTGTTAAACGACCCGTGCCGATGATCAGCCAGGCTGGGGGCCCAATTTTAAAAATAGCTCAGTCGTTAACGGAGTATCCGGATACCTGGCGACCTCCGGATTAACTAGCTTTATCTGTATATGCGAATCTCTGTACAGATGGACCTCTTTTATTCGCAACTCGTGGGAACAATAATGAACGAAAACAAACAGACTAAACAGACAGACTTAATAAAGACCGGTTCATCTTCCAAACCGGGCGGCAGCACGGCGTCAACGCTGTTTGCCGCTTCTCCTGTGTTCTGTATCAGTAGGGTGGTTGTGGCTAATCATGGCCCCCCTGGCTAATGCAGTACGCAGTGAGGGAAGTACAATGGTAGAAATACCTAATTTCAGTAGTGGTAGGGTTGTGCATCATGATCCTTCCACTAAATGAGTTAAAAACTCTCCAAGCCGTGGTGGAGATTGATCTTCCTAATTGTAGTCAAAATGCTGCAGTTAGGCCAGATTAACCTTCAACACTCCATCAAGGCTTCGGCCTCACTTCTGCTCCGTCTAACTAGACACGCAGTTGATATTATCCTTATCCAAGAGCCGTGGATTGTAAAATCCATGGTGAAGGGACTAAGGACTCCTGGATACTACACACTATATGTGCCGGATAAAGGTGAACCTAGATCCTGCATATTAGTGAAAAGTAGCACTAATGTATACTTACTCCCTAACTTCAGCGACAAAGATATCACCGCTGCCAGACTTGATTCGTCCAAAGGATCGTACTGGCTGGTATCGGCGTATCTAGGCCACGACCAACTTGGCCCTCTCCCTGGTCGTACTCTGGAGAGAATCATTGCTAAAGCAGAACGGCAGAAGGTCAGCCTCATAATTGGGTGTGATTCTAACTCCCATCATACAGGCGAATCTCTTTTTGATTTCATTTTAAGTACTAACCTCATACATAGTAAGTAACATAGGAAATGAACCTACATTCGTTACCAGAAATCGACAGGAAGTTCTTGATATAACTCTTGTCTCCGACACCATTCATCATATGATTAAAGATTGGAAAGTATCTGAGGAACATTCTTTCTCTGATTACCGATACATCCAATTTAGTCTAGATGTTGAATCCCCTAGCCATTTTACTTTTCGAAATTATAGGAAAACTGACTGGCCCAAATATAGGATGGCGCTGGAATAAATAATATAAATATAATATAAATGATCTTGATAACAAAGTCAAAGATCTCACCCTAGCCCTTAACAATTCAATGTCAATCGCTTGCCCTCTTACTCACGTAAGGGGTAAAAAGAAACCGCATTGGTGGAACTCAGGGCTCGAGCCGATTAGAAAAAGTTGTAGGAAACTATTCAATCGAGCAAAAAGCACAAGATTAGCTTTAGACTGGGACTCATATAAGGAATCCCTAAAAATTTATAAGAAAGAATTGAGGAAATGTAAAAGATCTTCTTGGAGGACCTTCTGTACTAAAATAGAAGAAACCTCCGAAGCATCAAGACTACGAAAAATCCTCTCAACTAATCCAGTGATGCCCAGTTTCTTAAAACACGTCGACGGCACATGGACCCACTCAAGCGAAGAATCCCTCAGCCTGCTACTAGACACTTATTTTCCAGGCAGCTCCCAAACTGTTAATAATAGCGATCACATTAGGTCCAGAAATATATTAACTTATCCACACGGTCTGATTACAAGGGACAAGCTAAAATGGGCTATCAATAGCTTTGCACCTAACGAGTCAGGTGGGCCAGACGGTATAATACCAGCCGAACTTCAGATGACTTCTGACATCATTGTGCCAATCATGGAGGTACTTTTCATCGGTTGTTTGAAGATGGCTCACATTCCCTTGTTATGGAGAGAAGTAAGAGTTGTTTTTATCCCCAAAGCCCGCAAATGTCCCCATGTAAACCCGAAAGATCTCAGACCTATTAGCCTATCATCATTCCTTCTTAAAACTTTTGAACGACTGATTGATATCCACTTAAGAACAAGCATTGACTCAAGACTCTTGTCTTCAGCTCAACATGCTTACTGCAAAGGGAAATCAGTAGATACGGCTCTGCACACACTAGTGCGAACCATCGAACACTCCCTCCACCATAAAGAGTACACTATGGTCGCATTCCTAGATATTGAAGGCGCCTTTAACAACGTCGACACATCTGCAATCGAATCTGCGCTGTCATCTCTGAAAGTAGATGGTTCGCTTGGTGAATTGATTAATCAAATGCTGACCAGCAGAGTTATCAATTCAAAACTGGGCGGCTTGTCTGCCAGAAGATTTGTCAGTAGATGTACGCCGCAAGGCGGTGTCCTATCTCCCCTTCTCTGGAATTTGGTCGTTAATGAACTCCTGATATGCCTTGAGGAGGAGAGGTACAGTGTGATTGCTTTTGCGGATGACGTTGCTATTGCCGTATCAGGAAAACATCCTAATACCTTCAGTGAACTCTTACAAAACGCGCTAAATAAGCTAACAAACTGGGCAGATCGCTGTGGACTGGGTGTCAACCCTCACAAAACTGATCTTGTCCTCTTTTCTAGGAAATACAAAATTCCCCATATAGACCCTCCTACCACCAAAGGTGTACCTTTAACTTTCTCGAATGAAGCAAAATATTTGGGTCTTATTCTTGACAAGAAGTTAAGCTGGAAACCTAATATAAACGAAAGAATTAAAAAAGCCACGGTGGCACACTTCTGATGTAAAAAGGCCATCGGCAATAAATGGGGTATCCAACCCCGCATTGCTCACTGGCTATATAACTCGGTAGTAAGACCGATCATAACATACGGTGTGTCAGTATGGTGGACCGCTCTAGATAAAACAACAAATGTTGGCAAACTAAGCAAGGTCCAACTTTCAGCTTGCCGATGCATGGGTGGAGTACTCCGTATGACCCCTGCCGCTGCATTGGATATTCTGTTCCATCTCACACCTCTCGATATATTTTGCAAACAAACGGTGGCAAGCACAGTTATACGTCTTAAAGCCTCCTCACAATGGTCCAACAATGATATTGGCCACTCGATCATTCTGAACTCATTCAGATCACTCCCAAGTATCACAGATTACACCACCCCACATCTACAGTTCCATAAAAACTTTCAGGTTACCATTCCTTCCAGATCTCTCTGGGAGGACCTGGCTTTCCTGGAGGATGAATCGATCCACTTCTATACTGACGGTTCTAAAACTGAGGACGGGGTTGGTGGAGGTGTATAGATACTCAGATAGGCTGAAACTAAGTCTCTCCTTCCGTCTCCCCAATCACTGTAGCGTGTTCCAGGTGGAACTTTTGGCGATAAAAGAAGTCCTGTCTTGGCTCAAAGAAAACGTGATATCAACCACAGATATCCGTATTTTCTCGGATAGCCAAGCAGCCATTAAATCTCTGGATTCTGTCTCTACAAATTCAAAAATTGCCCTTAATTGCCGATCATCTCTCTTGGAGATGGCACAGCAGTTCAACATTCACCTTTGCTGGGTGCCGGGTCATAGGGACATTCCAGGCAGTTGCAAAGCAGACGAACACGCCAAAAGTGGAACTTTACTACCTATACTGTCAAATCGGACAAATATTGGTATACCCATCGCTACCTGTAAACTTATGCCAAAGCAAGATGCAATAGAGAGAACAAATCTTAGGTGGAGTAATATTGCCACATGTCAGGCCACAAAACAGATCTGGCCTGTGCTGGATCTGAACTTGTTATCTCTAAGCAGATTGCACATTAGCTCTGTCATAGGTGTCATTACTGGACACTGTCTAATAGGCAAGCATGCAACAAGGCTTGGTGTATTTTCTAACGACTTCTGCAGGAGTTGTATAGACGAAGAAGAGGAAGAATCGATTCCTCACCTTCTCTGTACATGCCCTCCTCTTACTCAAAGACGTAGGCTCCACTTAGGAGAATTTTACTACAATGATCCTAGTGATCTGGCAAGTCATGACATTAATAGTCTCGCTCGCTTCGTAAGAAGCTCTAAATGGTTCAACGAGTAGGAAGAAAGTTTCCTAGATTCATGTGGTATCACAATGGGCCAACCAATGGTCTAAGTGTGTCCAGCGTTCTGCTGACAACCACATAAACCTAACCTAACCTAAGAGGACCAAAGTAAGAACTCAAAACCGTTTCACTCATCACAATGAAGCAAGTAGTTTTGTAGTTATAGCATTCACTAAAAATTTAAGTTTTCAATAATTTTTTATTTATTAAAGAATTCAAATCACTAATCCCTTCCAAATTAAACGTCTCGTATAGTCGATGGAAGAAAATTCGTCACTAGCAACAAGTTTGTAGAGAGTACTCTTGCAGACCGAGGAAAAAAACTAATAAGAATCTACATGCTTCGCATTGAACCATTGGACCACCAGTTATTTTTTTAGTTAAAAGCTGATTTTATTTTCTTATAAACCTAACTTTAAGACATATATTTATGATTTCGTTTTTAGCACTAAAGAACATTAAATGCAGGGTTGTATATTATATTTTTGGCGATAATTTTTTTTTCTAACATAAATTATACCTTTTTAAGTGCACTTAATTCGATATATTATCTTCTTTCGGTTGCCTTTATATTCAGAACCATCAGAAGGTACTATTGATTTTTTTAAATATGCTTTACAATTTCTAAGCTTTTTTTTCTATATGAAATTTCTTTGATGGACCATTAGCCATATCGTTTAAAGTTTGAGCTGGTTTGAAAGGTGCATCATATAAATCAGAATATGATTGCATTTTGTTGACTAATTTTGATGCTGAATATTGATCAACCTAACGGAATGGACCACCGGTGAATGGTGGGAATCCCAAATCAAATACAGCACCGATATCACCTTCCAATGGGCTATCTAGAATTTCCTCTCCCAAACAGAGAACAGCTTCGTTGATAAATCGAGAAACCATACGTAATTCTATATCTTCAACACTGGTTGCTCCTTTGGGTACAAGGGAATACTATTGTTTGATGATTTCGAGAGCTTCCTGATTGACCTCTCGACTGCCCTTAGATTTTCCTTCGTACAAAAATCCTACCTTTCCAGCTTCAACAAGATCTTGCCTCCACTGAAGCGTTCACCAAAAAGAAATTTAATAAATAAAGTAGGATAATTTCTATGTTGTCAGAGTGGATACCTTTTATAAATCTACTGCGATATGAGATCCTACATCAATACCAACTTCATCAGCTAAAGTTGCAGCTCCTACGGGGAATCCAAAAGTTTTGCTTATTTTATCCAAGTCCTTTGGATCAACACCTTCTTGTAAAACCCTAAATTTTTGTTACTCATATCATAGAATTTCTTTAAGAATTCCTGTCAGTTGCTTACCTTATAGCTTCCGTCTCCAACAGTAATTACAACTTTTCCCTGTGTCAAACCAACAGCTAAAGCAGCTGCTGCTGTGTCCTTTGAAGTTTCCGGATGTGATTTCCAACAACTGCATCTTATCGGCTGATGAGAAATAATGCATACCAACAACTTTGTCTGGTCATGAACTACCTGCAGCTATTTTCGTAATTGGAATTGGGCTTGTGTTCGTTGCAATAATACAATGTTCAGGAACCACGGCTTCTTACTCTTTAATAACATTGTGCTTCATATTTATGTCTTCAAAATCAGCTTCAAATACAATGTCAGCATTCTTGAACCTATCTTATGACAGGGTTGGTGTTAAATTGGTCAGAATCTTGTCTCTGTCTAAACCTGTGATGCATTTTCGCTTGACGGTAGTTTCCAAACCCTTTTGTACCTGACCAACGCACGCGTCGTTTGTGTCTTTCATTACAACTTGGAACCCCTTGTCAACAGATACCTCAACAATACCAGCACCCATCAAACCTGCTCCGTGTACGCCAACATTTTGGATTTTACGTTCGGGGCATCAAATCGATTCTTTTTGCACTCTGTTTGTCCTCGAGTCCCATCAAACTCTTTGATTCAGGAGTCATAGCCTTCGCCAAATCCCTTTCTTTCTGCTTCATAGCCAGTCAATGCTAAATGCAAAATTAATTTTTGTGTCTCTCAGTCCTTTCTTCTGTTGACTTTTAGTCCTTTCTTTTGTCGGCTTTTATTTTGCCACTGGCGATACTTTGAGCTTTTTGGATGGCAACTTTTTCTAAGTATTCAACTGTAGATGCTTCTGCAGGTTTAAGACCAGGACCAAGAGGATTTACCATGGCTTTTCTTCCTGTCAGTTACATGTTTAAAGTTGTTCCCTCGGCAGATTGAACTTTTTCCAGCATGCCTATCTCGGCGCCAGCAATGAAGCAACCTTTTGCCTGAGATCAGAACTGCTGACATCATTCTTGTCATAGTTGGAAACTGGATTCGTTTATTCTGTAAAATTGGAGTTTTCGTCACATTATTTAGTGTACCTAAAATTCTTGAAGCCGACATTTTTTTTTACTACTTTTAGACTTTCGAATACACGGCTAAGATAGTTAAATTAATTTCGAGTTATTCTAGTTTGTTAAACCTTAATAAAATAACCATATTTTCTGGTCAAAATTATTTAAGGAATTATTTTTTTTTAAATTCAAATTCTTCTGTCACTGTCAATTAGTCAGCTGATTTCGAAATGTCAATGCACATTACACGGTGCTGCCAAGTATTTCATTAAGCAACGTCGTCGTTTTTTTCGTCCAATAACCCCCGGGCTTGCAAAAAAACACGCCTATTGTTGCTTTAAAAATGTTTATGACTATATGTGTGTCAGTTGCATCATGTGAAAGGAGTTTTAGTAAGTTAAAATTAATTAATAACTACTTGCGGACAATAATGACGGAAAAGAGGCTCAACAATCTACTATTGAACACGAGGCGACCCAGCAAATAAATTTTGATGACGCTAAGGAATTTTCTGCTTTAAAAGCTAGGAACAAGACGTTTTAAGTTTCTACAAGTTTTATAATGTGTATATTATATTAATGTTTGTTCTGTGTTTTTTATACAATGTGTATATGTATATTAATTTTGTTCTGCTTTTTTTATGCGTAAAATGTGTATACATAAATTTTTGTTCTCCTTTTTTTTAATTTTTTATTTGAATTTAAATTAAAAAAATCATAATATATGGAATAGTGGAACTTCATTTATTTTACTGTTTTTCATCCTTGGGGTGACACCATAATTGCTGCCCCGGGTGCCACCCATGCTAGCTACGCCACTGCTCGCAACTAACCCAAAACATAACAAGACGAGTTGCACGATCGATGCAAACAAGAGGAGGATCCAGTGAAGAGTTGTCCAGCGTGTGTGTAGAACTCAAAGAATAAACAAGAGCCGTTATTCCCATCAAATTTGCCGTACTACCCGTGGCAAAAAATTGCTATGAATTTATTTAAGTTACAGAAAACACGTGGTACATATATTGTTATAACTGATTGTTATTGCAGATATTTTGAAATTAAACAATTGGTTCACATGCGTATGACAGATGTGATAAAAGTATATGCAAGAAAATATTCAGCCGACATGGAGTTCCCCAGTATATTTTCACAGATACCGGGACACAATTTAAGAACCTCAATTCATCGGAGTTTCGACGTTTTGCAAAGGAATGGTTTTTCACTATTTTCTCGAGTAGCCCTCAATTCCATTAGAAAGATGGACCCGCAGAAGCCGCTGTGAAGATAGCAAAGATTATAATGAAGAAAAATAAAGGGAATATCGAGCTGGCATTACTAGCATACCGGAATACACCACTTTTTAATGGACTAAGCCATGATCGGAGATTGCGTGACAATCGACTAGATGTGAATCTAACTGAAAAACCAGATTTTGGAAACATGAAAAGAAAGGAAGATGTTGCATTATCTTAAGAAATGAGCATTATGATGACGCGTGTAAATCCCAAATCTCATCACGCACCCGGAAGCCTACCTGTCAGCTGAAAGAATTTATAATGTCAAATGTCAATGTCAACTTTATTAACGTCATTCAATAATTGCAAGTCATATTTAATTGTAATTTTGCAAGTCATGTTTTAATTTTCATGTTATTCCTTTTAAAAGTTGCAATAATATTAAAATAATTGTAAAATGAACCAATATTGATTCAAACCTCGAACAACCAACATCTTTTGCATTTTTTATTACACATAAGAAGATAAAATTTAACAAGGTCTAATTAAGCGGAAACATTTTGGTCCTTCGAGTTGGATTTTATAATAAATTATTTGAGCTGTGATATAAATGTGTGATTAAAATGATAAATTTACATATGTGGATTGCTGTCTTTTTTCCGAGTGCCGTCAACGTTCTGCATTTTACTGTGTGTCCAGTGGAGGACCTGCGAGATTGTCGTGCAAGTACCTGTATTGGAATGGAGGATTACCTGCAACAAAACAACAAGTTTATAAAACAATTAAAGTGAGTAAAAATCAATAACATTACCAATACAAGTTGTATAGAACAAAACTAAAACTTTTTTTTTTCGTCTTTTGGATTTCATCGTTGGAGAAATTATTGTTGGAGTTTAATCATTTATCCAATATATATAGGTAACCGTCAATCGAATGCCGTTGTCCTGTTATTTATCAAGTGCAGTTGTCCGAAGCTGTTATCCATAGCTGATCACAGAGCCGTTGGTAATAACTGTCGTCCTGTTCTGTTTTTGGGAGTCCTTTGTTGCAGTCATATATATACATATACGTTCTTGAGTGTTTTGCGGAGTCCCAGGTATCTGAGGACGAAGTTCTGATCAATCAAGGAAATCAAAGTGAGTGCAATAATCTTTTATTATATTGATTTATCATATATTATATTGAGTTGTTTACAATGAGTGATTCGGCGACATATAAGATTTTGATGAAAACTTGTTCTCAAATTGTAAATAACAGCGAAAAGTTTAAAAACTACTTGGTAGGGCGCTTGAATGTTTAAGAACGCTGCTTTAACTGCAACCAAAAACATCACACGATTTTGCACAATTCTCAAATCGATTATTCGCACAACAATCATAATTCCTTTGCTCAAGGTTCGCAATCCAATCATTCGAAATCTTTTAACACAAATTCAGCTCCTTCGAATACTTTAAAAAGAAATCAAAATTAATTGTTCGTTAGTTCTAATAACAATCAAAATACATACCAAGGTTCATCGCAGATAAATCCAAACGCACCAGCATTCAATCCAGCTGGTACTACCGGAGCTTTGACAAACTCCACCACTCACTATTATCACGTTTCAAATCCTATGAACACGCTAGTTTTGCTTGCTACAGCAGTCGTACAAATACGAGCATCCAACGGAGAGTTCATCAACTTGATGGCGCTGTTAGATCCTGGTTCAGAATCAACTTTCATCACCGAACGAGCTGTGCAACAACTTTGTTTGAAGAAATCTCGCACATTCATGGAATTTTCTGGATTGGGAAACAATAAAAGTGGATCTAGCAAGGTTTTTTTTATTTATTTATTTATTTATTTATTTATTTGTTTTCATATACGAGCTTCAGACTCAACAGATACAATATCTTAGATACTTACATACTGAAATATTTACAGAAAAATAAATTTATATTAACGATCATAAAAATAAGTAAAACAAACATATTTTTAATTTATCTCTGGAGAATGCTAGGTCAATATGACTATTTATTTCATTGCACACTTTAAATGATCTTGAAATTGGTTCATTCATGCCATAATTCGTTCTATGATTCGGCTGAAAAAGAAGGTTTCTTTCTCTCAATGGTCTTGTTGATAACAAAGTGGGGGATTTTATATGATAACACAAAATATCTCGCACAAAAATTATATCATGAATAGTTCTTCGGGATCCAAGTGCATTGAACCAATATCTACTTTAGGGGCACTTCCAGAAAGAAAAATGGGGTTCCCCTGAGAAATTGAATAAACGGATTCAAAGAACTGAGCAAAAAGCTCGAGGGTACTGCTTATATCTGTAAAATCATCTCCTTTGAAATGCATTGAAGTTGGGATCCCTAGTGATTTCCGTTTAGAATTAATGAAACTGCTTTGGGTCGGTATTTAAATTAAGCTCAATATTCGAAATATAATTTCTGTGCAAGAATCTGCTGAGAACAATGAACTTTTACGCAGTTTAAAAAATTTGAATTCGTCATCTAATGAGTTTGATTTCTTATAATTAGCAAAAGATTTGTTTTTTAAGTTTTTTAAGTGAGTCAACCTTTTGTTGTACCAAGGAAGTTTAGATACATTCTTTTCACTCTTAAAGGCACAAACAAATTAAAATCATCATATAAAATACCTGTAAAATGATTAAGCATATTTTTCAAATTCAAATTGAGAAATTCAGTTTTCCAGTCCACAATTCCAAAATAATTGTCGAGATCAATGAAATTTGTTTTTTTTAAAGTTAAATGATTTTGAGTTGTTACATTTAGGTTTTAAATTACTATACATTTGAATTTCAATAAACAATTCTTTATGGTGGATCGAATTATTTAACAATTTATATGGAACAATATCAGTAATTTAAGCATTCAATTCATCTTGTGAAACAAAAACTAGATCCAGAATTTTATCTAAATTATTAACAAGATTAATAATTTGGTACAAGTTTAGGGCAAACAAATGATCTATTAAAGTTAATTCAAAGTTTTTTTTTAAATTACATGGAATAAGCATATTTTGAGTGAAAGAATAAGACCAATTAATATCGGGTAAGTTGAAATCACTTATTACACAAATTTTATGCAGAGTATTGTTCAAATTATCAACAAAATAAATATTAGCAAGATGTTTATCATAAATATCGATATTACTTTTTGGCGGAATATAACTTACGATAACATACATTAAAATACCTGACCCAAGACTGATTGAGACGTAATAGGTAGCGTAATTAACTGACATGTCATGTATGAGCGAACAGCAAGAAGAAGTCCACCACCAAGATCTTCAGCAGAAACACAGCGATCCCTCCGGAAGACTATATAAGACTTTCCATCAAATATCTCAAAATCAGAAATTCCACTCCAAAGCCAAGATTCAACAATAACAATTATATCGTAGTCGGCATTAAAAGAAGCATGATATAAAGCTGGAATTTTAGTGCGAAATCCACTGGGATTGTGATAGTATACTTTTAGGCAATCAGATTTTGATGGAGAAACATTGTTGTTATTGGTTTCTCCATCTACTTTACGTTTTTTGAAATGTAGTCAAATTTACGAATCTTTAATTCGTACGGCCAAAAATATGTGCTAAAAACAGATTTTACCAATTCATCAGGAATTCCAATTTTAAAACAAACAAATCTCATGTTTGCGTCAGATCCTTTTTTTATTAGTTTGTGGCATTTAAAATATGAAGGGTTCATGTTTAAATTCGGTGATAAATATTGAATTATTGAGTCACTCGAAGTAGATGTATCAAACTTGGACAAGTGAAACCATTTCAAATTCGTATATACAACGAATTCACCTCTTTGAATGCTTGATCCAGAAACGACACGAGCGTCCTTATGATGTTTATAAACGTTGTTATGCCCATTACTAGAGGAACAGCCAGTAAAGTTTTTAGGATGTTTTTCACCAGCAGCTTTTCATTAATAGAAACATCAACACCAACAGCAATAACTTTATCGTAAGCAACGACATCATGAAAATCAGTGTTGGCAGTGACGACATTGTTAGCAACAATAGAGCCAGAACGTGCGACAGCAACAGCACTATTAACATTATCAGTGCTATCAACAACAACACCAATATTCGCAATAGGAGGAGTAGTAGTACCCAGCATCACCCACGTCATTATCAGCAGATACCAAACCAACAACAATTTCATTTACATGCACCGCAATGTTAGCATTGTCAATGACAAAAACATCATCATCCCCTTCAAGCAAACGAGTCCGCTTTGGATCCGCACGCAGTAAACAACGTATGGATGACTCCGTATACGGATCCAAACATGGATCCGCAAAGCTGCGTTTGTCGGCTCAAATTAGTATGGAAATTAAAATCACCACGGACTCATTTTGTGCATGTATTGTGAGAGAGAGAGCTTCCCATTTCACCATACTCAGCGAGAACCGAAACAAAATGGAATCCAGAACGGATCCAAAAAAATGAATGAACGAGACAGGCGTTTTGTGGTTGAAGAATATTATGCAATTTATTTTCTTCTATCGTTTGTATATAAATGAAACATCACGATGTATTTTGTAATTAATAATTAAATAATTAACTTTTGATTTTAAATTGATTTGACTGTTGCGCTGGGCACGAACGTGAACACATTGAAAAAAGTTAATTGTTTTTGTTGTCTTCTCCTTTGTTTTCAATCCATAAAAATATACTCACCATTAGGGTATTGCATACATTCTCTCTTTCTCAGTAAAAAAAAAGTACTCTCGATTTTCGTTCTTTTTTTGCATGCATATACAAAAAATGTGCTAATGTGGGTATGACACTTCGTTTTGAAATGATCCAAGAAAGATCGAAAAAGTTGGGTCAGTGAATTTGCTTGAAGGGTCGTCATCAGCATCAAAGTGCAAGTTACCTTCGCCACATTTTTCATTAGCAACGATCACACTCGAGTTTGTGTTAGCAAAGTCGAATGTCGATTTGAGTAGTCGTTTTTTTGGTGTACGAAACTTTCGTTGGTTTTTCATTAGTATCCCTTTTTAGATTAGAAATACGTTTTGATGAAGAGTTACTAGGAGTACTCTTAGTTACAGATGATGTAGTTTTTGTAATTTTTTTGTTAACAACCTTTGATGTTGATGTTGAGGCGTTGTTATGTATCAACGATGTACGCAGCAACGATGGTGATTCAGAGTGAGAAGAGAATCCAAGTGAGCCACGAGGTTCTTTTTTGTTCAAAGGTCTTTGGCAGCGAGTACTCTGCCTAACATTTCTACTTAGATTAAGAGATGTTTCTGCATTTACTTTTGACTGGTGTTCGTAGTCATCACTGCACATATTAGAGATCAAGTCACCTATATGGTTATTGAGAAAGCTATGTATATGATTTATGGCAGTAATGCAAGAAAACGGAAAGATGTTTTTGCAATTATCACATTTGAACAGAATATTATCTTTAGAAGCGATTAATAAATATTCACTTTTTCTCAATTTAGTGCATTTAATATCAAGAGATATGTAGATATGAAACTTAAATCTTTACATACCTCATTTGAAACTGATGCTAGGGCGTTTGTTCTCAAAACTATAACTGGTCTACTGTTGTGATTTAACAAGACGAGTTGCACGATCGATGCAAACAAGAGGAGGATCCAGTGAAGAGTTGTCCAGCGTGTGTGTAGAACTCAAAGAATAAACATGAGCCGTTATTCCCATCAAATTTGCCATACTACCCGTGGCAAAAAATTGCTATGAATTTATTTAAGTTACAGAAAACACGTGGTACATATATTGTTATAACTGATTGTTATTGCAGATATTTTGAAATTAAACAATTGGTTCGCATGCGTATGACAGATGTGATAAAAGTATATGCAAGAAAATATTCAGCCGACATGGAGTTCCCCAGTATATTTTCACAGATACCGGGACACAATTTAAGAACCTCAATCAATCGGAGTTTCGACGTTTTGCAAAGGAATGGTTTTTCACTATTTTCTCGAGTAGCCCTCAATTCCATTAGAAAGATGGAGCCGCAGAAGCCGCTGTGAAGATAGCAAAGATTATAATGAAGAAAAATAAAGGGAATATCGAGCTGGCATTACTAGCATACCGGAATACACCACTTTTTAATGGACTAAGCCATGATCGGAGATTGCGTGACAATCGACTAGATGTGAATCTAACTGAAAAACCAGATTTTGGAAACATGAAAAGAAAGGAAGATGTTGCATTATCTTTAGAAATGAGCATTATGATGACGCGTGTAAATCCCAAATCTCATCACGCACCCGGAAGCCTACCTGTCAGCTGAAAGAATTTATAATGTCAAATGTCAATGTCAACTTTATTAACGTCATTCAATAATTGCAAGTCATATTTAATTGTAATTTTGCAAGTCATGTTTTAATTTTCATTTTATTCCTTTTAAAAGTTGCAATAATATTAAAATAATTGTAAAATGAACCAATATTGATTCAAACCTCGAACAACCAACATCTTTTGCATTTTTTATTACACATAAGAAGATAAAATTTAACAAGGTCTAATTAAGCGGAAACATTTTGGTCCTTCGAGTTGGATTTTATAATAAATTATTTGAGCTGTGATATAAATGTGTGATTAAAATGATAAATTTACATATGTGGATTGCTGTCTTTTTTCCGAGTGCCGTCAACGTTCTGCATTTTACTGTGTGTCCAGTGGAGGACCTGCGAGATTGTCGTGCAAGTACCTGTATTCGAATGGAGGATTACCTGCAACAAAACAACAAGTTTATAAAACAATTAAAGTGAGTAAAAATCAATAACATTACCAATACAAATTGTATAGAACAAAACTAAAACTTTTTTTTTCGTCTTTTGGATTTCATCGTTGGAGAAATTATTGTTGGAGTTTAATCATTTATCCAATATATATAGGTAACCGTCAATCGAATGCCGTTGTCCTGTTATTTATCAAGTGCAGTTGTCCGAAGCTGTTATCCATAGCTGATCACAGAGCCGTTGGTAATAACTGTCGTCCTGTTCTGTTTTTGGGAGTCCTTTGTTGCAGTCATATATATACATATACGTTCTTGAGTGTTTTGCGGAGTCCCAGGTATCTGAGGACGAAGTTCTGATCAATCAAGGAAATCAAAGTGAGTGCAATAATCTTTTATTATATTGATTTATCATATATTATATTGAGTTGTTTACAATGAGTGATTCGGCGACATATAAGATTTTGATGAAAACTTGTTCTCAAATTGTAAATAACAGCGAAAAGTTTAAAAACTACTTGGTAGGGCGCTTGAATGTTTAAGAAGAGCATTTTAGAAAAGTATGTGATTTGTACGATACATTTCAAGGCTCCAGATCTCTCTGGGAGGACCTGGCTTTCCTGGAGGATGAATCGATCCACTTCTATACTGACGGTTCTAAAACTGAGGACGGGGTTGGTGGAGGTGTATAGATACTCAGATAGGCTGAAACTAAGTCTCTCCTTCCGTCTCCCCAATCACTGTAGCGTGTTCCAGGTGGAACTTTTGGCGATAAAAGAAGTCCTGTCTTGGCTCAAAGAAAACGTGATATCAACCACAGATATCCGTATTTTCTCGGATAGCCAAGCAGCCATTAAATCTCTGGATTCTGTCTCTACAAATTCAAAAATTGCCCTTAATTGCCGATCATCTCTCTTGGAGATGGCACAGCAGTTCAACATTCACCTTTGCTGGGTGCCGGGTCATAGGGACATTCCAGGCAGTTGCAAAGCAGACGAACACGCCAAAAGTGGAACTTTACTACCTATACTGTCAAATCGGACAAATATTGGTATACCCATCGCTACCTGTAAACTTATGCCAAAGCAAGATGCAATAGAGAGAACAAATCTTAGGTGGAGTAATATTGCCACATGTCAGGCCACAAAACAGATCTGGCCTGTGCTGGATCTGAACTTGTTATCTCTAAGCAGATTGCACATTAGCTCTGTCATAGGTGTCATTACTGGACACTGTCTAATAGGCAAGCATGCAACAAGGCTTGGTGTATTTTCTAACGACTTCTGCAGGAGTTGTATAGACGAAGAAGAGGAAGAATCGATTCCTCACCTTCTCTGTACATGCCCTCCTCTTACTCAAAGACGTAGGCTCCACTTAGGAGAATTTTACTACAATGATCCTAGTGATCTGGCAAGTCATGACATTAATAGTCTCGCTCGCTTCGTAAGAAGCTCTAAATGGTTCAACGAGTAGGAAGAAAGTTTCCTAGATTCATGTGGTATCACAATGGGCCAACCAATGGTCTAAGTGTGTCCAGCGTTCTGCTGACAACCACATAAACCTAACCTAACCTAAGAGGACCAAAGTAAGAACTCAAAACCGTTTCACTCATCACAATGAAGCAAGTAGTTTTGTAGTTATAGCATTCACTAAAAATTTAAGTTTTCAATAATTTTTTATTTATTAAAGAATTCAAATCACTAATCCCTTCCAAATTAAACGTCTCGTATAGTCGATGGAAGAAAATTCGTCACTAGCAACAAGTTTGTAGAGAGTACTCTTGCAGACCGAGGAAAAAAACTAATAAGAATCTACATGCTTCGCATTGAACCATTGGACCACCAGTTATTTTTTTAGTTAAAAGCTGATTTTATTTTCTTATAAACCTAACTTTAAGACATATATTTATGATTTCGTTTTTAGCACTAAAGAACATTAAATGCAGGGTTGTATATTATATTTTTGGCGATAATTTTTTTTTCTAACATAAATTATACCTTTTTAAGTGCACTTAATTCGATATATTATCTTCTTTCGGTTGCCTTTATATTCAGAACCATCAGAAGGTACTATTGATTTTTTTAAATATGCTTTACAATTTCTAAGCTTTTTTTTCTATATGAAATTTCTTTGATGGACCATTAGCCATATCGTTTAAAGTTTGAGCTGGTTTGAAAGGTGCATCATATAAATCAGAATATGATTGCATTTTGTTGACTAATTTTGATGCTGAATATTGATCAACCTAACGGAATGGACCACCGGTGAATGGTGGGAATCCCAAATCAAATACAGCACCGATATCACCTTCCAATGGGCTATCTAGAATTTCCTCTCCCAAACAGAGAACAGCTTCGTTGATAAATCGAGAAACCATACGTAATTCTATATCTTCAACACTGGTTGCTCCTTTGGGTACAAGGGAATACTATTGTTTGATGATTTCGAGAGCTTCCTGATTGACCTCTCGACTGCCCTTAGATTTTCCTTCGTACAAAAATCCTACCTTTCCAGCTTCAACAAGATCTTGCCTCCACTGAAGCGTTCACCAAAAAGAAATTTAATAAATAAAGTAGGATAATTTCTATGTTGTCAGAGTGGATACCTTTTATAAATCTACTGCGATATGAGATCCTACATCAATACCAACTTCATCAGCTAAAGTTGCAGCTCCTACGGGGAATCCAAAAGTTTTGCTTATTTTATCCAAGTCCTTTGGATCAACACCTTCTTGTAAAACCCTAAATTTTTGTTACTCATATCATAGAATTTCTTTAAGAATTCCTGTCAGTTGCTTACCTTATAGCTTCCGTCTCCAACAGTAATTACAACTTTTCCCTGTGTCAAACCAACAGCTAAAGCAGCTGCTGCTGTGTCCTTTGAAGTTTCCGGATGTGATTTCCAACAACTGCATCTTATCGGCTGATGAGAAATAATGCATACCAACAACTTTGTCTGGTCATGAACTACCTGCAGCTATTTTCGTAATTGGAATTGGGCTTGTGTTCGTTGCAATAATACAATGTTCAGGAACCACGGCTTCTTACTCTTTAATAACATTGTGCTTCATATTTATGTCTTCAAAATCAGCTTCAAATACAATGTCAGCATTCTTGAACCTATCTTATGACAGGGTTGGTGTTAAATTGGTCAGAATCTTGTCTCTGTCTAAACCTGTGATGCATTTTCGCTTGACGGTAGTTTCCAAACCCTTTTGTACCTGACCAACGCACGCGTCGTTTGTGTCTTTCATTACAACTTGGAACCCCTTGTCAACAGATACCTCAACAATACCAGCACCCATCAAACCTGCTCCGTGTACGCCAACATTTTGGATTTTACGTTCGGGGCATCAAATCGATTCTTTTTGCACTCTGTTTGTCCTCGAGTCCCATCAAACTCTTTGATTCAGGAGTCATAGCCTTCGCCAAATCCCTTTCTTTCTGCTTCATAGCCAGTCAATGCTAAATGCAAAATTAATTTTTGTGTCTCTCAGTCCTTTCTTCTGTTGACTTTTAGTCCTTTCTTTTGTCGGCTTTTATTTTGCCACTGGCGATACTTTGAGCTTTTTGGATGGCAACTTTTTCTAAGTATTCAACTGTAGATGCTTCTGCAGGTTTAAGACCAGGACCAAGAGGATTTACCATGGCTTTTCTTCCTGTCAGTTACATGTTTAAAGTTGTTCCCTCGGCAGATTGAACTTTTTCCAGCATGCCTATCTCGGCGCCAGCAATGAAGCAACCTTTTGCCTGAGATCAGAACTGCTGACATCATTCTTGTCATAGTTGGAAACTGGATTCGTTTATTCTGTAAAATTGGAGTTTTCGTCACATTATTTAGTGTACCTAAAATTCTTGAAGCCGACATTTTTTTTTACTACTTTTAGACTTTCGAATACACGGCTAAGATAGTTAAATTAATTTCGAGTTATTCTAGTTTGTTAAACCTTAATAAAATAACCATATTTTCTGGTCAAAATTATTTAAGGAATTATTTTTTTTTAAATTCAAATTCTTCTGTCACTGTCAATTAGTCAGCTGATTTCGAAATGTCAATGCACATTACACGGTGCTGCCAAGTATTTCATTAAGCAACGTCGTCGTTTTTTTCGTCCAATAACCCCCGGGCTTGCAAAAAAACACGCCTATTGTTGCTTTAAAAATGTTTATGACTATATGTGTGTCAGTTGCATCATGTGAAAGGAGTTTTAGTAAGTTAAAATTAATTAATAACTACTTGCGGACAATAATGACGGAAAAGAGGCTCAACAATCTACTATTGAACACGAGGCGACCCAGCAAATAAATTTTGATGACGCTAAGGAATTTTCTGCTTTAAAAGCTAGGAACAAGACGTTTTAAGTTTCTACAAGTTTTATAATGTGTATATTATATTAATGTTTGTTCTGTGTTTTTTATACAATGTGTATATGTATATTAATTTTGTTCTGCTTTTTTTATGCGTAAAATGTGTATACATAAATTTTTGTTCTCCTTTTTTTTAATTTTTTATTTGAATTTAAATTAAAAAAATCATAATATATGGAATAGTGGAACTTCATTTATTTTACTGTTTTTCATCCTTGGGGTGACACCATAATTGCTGCCCCGGGTGCCACCCATGCTAGCTACGCCACTGCTCGCAACTAACCCAAAACATACCCCTTACCGGCACTCTGTTGTGATTTAACAAGACGAGTTGCACGATCGATGCAAACAAGAGGAGGATCCAGTGAAGAGTTGTCCAGCGTGTGTGTAGAACTCAAAGAATAAACAAGAGCCGTTATTCCCATCAAATTTGCCGTACTACCCGTGGCAAAAAATTGCTATGAATTTATTTAAGTTACAGAAAACACGTGGTACATATATTGTTATAACTGATTGTTATTGCAGATATTTTGAAATTAAACAATTGGTTCACATGCGTATGACAGATGTGATAAAAGTATATGCAAGAAAATATTCAGCCGACATGGAGTTCCCCAGTATATTTTCACAGATACCGGGACACAATTTAAGAACCTCAATTCATCGGAGTTTCGACGTTTTGCAAAGGAATGGTTTTTCACTATTTTCTCGAGTAGCCCTCAATTCCATTAGAAAGATGGACCCGCAGAAGCCGCTGTGAAGATAGCAAAGATTATAATGAAGAAAAATAAAGGGAATATCGAGCTGGCATTACTAGCATACCGGAATACACCACTTTTTAATGGACTAAGCCATGATCGGAGATTGCGTGACAATCGACTAGATGTGAATCTAACTGAAAAACCAGATTTTGGAAACATGAAAAGAAAGGAAGATGTTGCATTATCTTAAGAAATGAGCATTATGATGACGCGTGTAAATCCCAAATCTCATCACGCACCCGGAAGCCTACCTGTCAGCTGAAAGAATTTATAATGTCAAATGTCAATGTCAACTTTATTAACGTCATTCAATAATTGCAAGTCATATTTAATTGTAATTTTGCAAGTCATGTTTTAATTTTCATGTTATTCCTTTTAAAAGTTGCAATAATATTAAAATAATTGTAAAATGAACCAATATTGATTCAAACCTCGAACAACCAACATCTTTTGCATTTTTTATTACACATAAGAAGATAAAATTTAACAAGGTCTAATTAAGCGGAAACATTTTGGTCCTTCGAGTTGGATTTTATAATAAATTATTTGAGCTGTGATATAAATGTGTGATTAAAATGATAAATTTACATATGTGGAATGCTGTCTTTTTTCCGAGTGCCGTCAACGTTCTGCATTTTACTGTGTGTCCAGTGGAGGACCTGCGAGATTGTCGTGCAAGTACCTGTATTGGAATGGAGGATTACCTGCAACAAAACAACAAGTTTATAAAACAATTAAAGTGAGTAAAAATCAATAACATTACCAATACAAGTTGTATAGAACAAAACTAAAACTTTTTTTTTTCGTCTTTTGGATTTCATCGTTGGAGAAATTATTGTTGGAGTTTAATCATTTATCCAATATATATAGGTAACCGTCAATCGAATGCCGTTGTCCTGTTATTTATCAAGTGCAGTTGTCCGAAGCTGTTATCCATAGCTGATCACAGAGCCGTTGGTAATAACTGTCGTCCTGTTCTGTTTTTGGGAGTCCTTTGTTGCAGTCATATATATACATATACGTTCTTGAGTGTTTTGCGGAGTCCCAGGTATCTGAGGACGAAGTTCTGATCAATCAAGGAAATCAAAGTGAGTGCAATAATCTTTTATTATATTGATTTATCATATATTATATTGAGTTGTTTACAATGAGTGATTCGGCGACATATAAGATTTTGATGAAAACTTGTTCTCAAATTGTAAATAACAGCGAAAAGTTTAAAAACTACTTGGTAGGGCGCTTGAATGTTTAAGAACGCTGCTTTAACTGCAACCAAAAACATCACACGATTTTGCACAATTCTCAAATCGATTATTCGCACAACAATCATAATTCCTTTGCTCAAGGTTCGCAATCCAATCATTCGAAATCTTTTAACACAAATTCAGCTCCTTCGAATACTTTAAAAAGAAATCAAAATTAATTGTTCGTTAGTTCTAATAACAATCAAAATACATACCAAGGTTCATCGCAGATAAATCCAAACGCACCAGCATTCAATCCAGCTGGTACTACCGGAGCTTTGACAAACTCCACCACTCACTATTATCACGTTTCAAATCCTATGAACACGCTAGTTTTGCTTGCTACAGCAGTCGTACAAATACGAGCATCCAACGGAGAGTTCATCAACTTGATGGCGCTGTTAGATCCTGGTTCAGAATCAACTTTCATCACCGAACGAGCTGTGCAACAACTTTGTTTGAAGAAATCTCGCACATTCATGGAATTTTCTGGATTGGGAAACAATAAAAGTGGATCTAGCAAGGTTTTTTTTATTTATTTATTTATTTATTTATTTATTTGTTTTCATATACGAGCTTCAGACTCAACAGATACAATATCTTAGATACTTACATACTGAAATATTTACAGAAAAATAAATTTATATTAACGATCATAAAAATAAGTAAAACAAACATATTTTTAATTTATCTCTGGAGAATGCTAGGTCAATATGACTATTTATTTCATTGCACACTTTAAATGATCTTGAAATTGGTTCATTCATGCCATAATTCGTTCTATGATTCGGCTGAAAAAGAAGGTTTCTTTCTCTCAATGGTCTTGTTGATAACAAAGTGGGGGATTTTATATGATAACACAAAATATCTCGCACAAAAATTATATCATGAATAGTTCTTCGGGATCCAAGTGCATTGAACCAATATCTACTTTAGGGGCACTTCCAGAAAGAAAAATGGGGTTCCCCTGAGAAATTGAATAAACGGATTCAAAGAACTGAGCAAAAAGCTCGAGGGTACTGCTTATATCTGTAAAATCATCTCCTTTGAAATGCATTGAAGTTGGGATCCCTAGTGATTTCCGTTTAGAATTAATGAAACTGCTTTGGGTCGGTATTTAAATTAAGCTCAATATTCGAAATATAATTTCTGTGCAAGAATCTGCTGAGAACAATGAACTTTTACGCAGTTTAAAAAATTTGAATTCGTCATCTAATGAGTTTGATTTCTTATAATTAGCAAAAGATTTGTTTTTTAAGTTTTTTAAGTGAGTCAACCTTTTGTTGTACCAAGGAAGTTTAGATACATTCTTTTCACTCTTAAAGGCACAAACAAATTAAAATCATCATATAAAATACCTGTAAAATGATTAAGCATATTTTTCAAATTCAAATTGAGAAATTCAGTTTTCCAGTCCACAATTCCAAAATAATTGTCGAGATCAATGAAATTTGTTTTTTTTAAAGTTAAATGATTTTGAGTTGTTACATTTAGGTTTTAAATTACTATACATTTGAATTTCAATAAACAATTCTTTATGGTGGATCGAATTATTTAACAATTTATATGGAACAATATCAGTAATTTAAGCATTCAATTCATCTTGTGAAACAAAAACTAGATCCAGAATTTTATCTAAATTATTAACAAGATTAATAATTTGGTACAAGTTTAGGGCAAACAAATGATCTATTAAAGTTAATTCAAAGTTTTTTTTTAAATTACATGGAATAAGCATATTTTGAGTGAAAGAATAAGACCAATTAATATCGGGTAAGTTGAAATCACTTATTACACAAATTTTATGCAGAGTATTGTTCAAATTATCAACAAAATAAATATTAGCAAGATGTTTATCATAAATATCGATATTACTTTTTGGCGGAATATAACTTACGATAACATACATTAAAATACCTGACCCAAGACTGATTGAGACGTAATAGGTAGCGTAATTAACTGACATGTCATGTATGAGCGAACAGCAAGAAGAAGTCCACCACCAAGATCTTCAGCAGAAACACAGCGATCCCTCCGGAAGACTATATAAGACTTTCCATCAAATATCTCAAAATCAGAAATTCCACTCCAAAGCCAAGATTCAACAATAACAATTATATCGTAGTCGGCATTAAAAGAAGCATGATATAAAGCTGGAATTTTAGTGCGAAATCCACTGGGATTGTGATAGTATACTTTTAGGCAATCAGATTTTGATGGAGAAACATTGTTGTTATTGGTTTCTCCATCTACTTTACGTTTTTTGAAATGTAGTCAAATTTACGAATCTTTAATTCGTACGGCCAAAAATATGTGCTAAAAACAGATTTTACCAATTCATCAGGAATTCCAATTTTAAAACAAACAAATCTCATGTTTGCGTCAGATCCTTTTTTTATTAGTTTGTGGCATTTAAAATATGAAGGGTTCATGTTTAAATTCGGTGATAAATATTGAATTATTGAGTCACTCGAAGTAGATGTATCAAACTTGGACAAGTGAAACCATTTCAAATTCGTATATACAACGAATTCACCTCTTTGAATGCTTGATCCAGAAACGACACGAGCGTCCTTATGATGTTTATAAACGTTGTTATGCCCATTACTAGAGGAACAGCCAGTAAAGTTTTTAGGATGTTTTTCACCAGCAGCTTTTCATTAATAGAAACATCAACACCAACAGCAATAACTTTATCGTAAGCAACGACATCATGAAAATCAGTGTTGGCAGTGACGACATTGTTAGCAACAATAGAGCCAGAACGTGCGACAGCAACAGCACTATTAACATTATCAGTGCTATCAACAACAACACCAATATTCGCAATAGGAGGAGTAGTAGTACCCAGCATCACCCACGTCATTATCAGCAGATACCAAACCAACAACAATTTCATTTACATGCACCGCAATGTTAGCATTGTCAATGACAAAAACATCATCATCCCCTTCAAGCAAACGAGTCCGCTTTGGATCCGCACGCAGTAAACAACGTATGGATGACTCCGTATACGGATCCAAACATGGATCCGCAAAGCTGCGTTTGTCGGCTCAAATTAGTATGGAAATTAAAATCACCACGGACTCATTTTGTGCATGTATTGTGAGAGAGAGAGCTTCCCATTTCACCATACTCAGCGAGAACCGAAACAAAATGGAATCCAGAACGGATCCAAAAAAATGAATGAACGAGACAGGCGTTTTGTGGTTGAAGAATATTATGCAATTTATTTTCTTCTATCGTTTGTATATAAATGAAACATCACGATGTATTTTGTAATTAATAATTAAATAATTAACTTTTGATTTTAAATTGATTTGACTGTTGCGCTGGGCACGAACGTGAACACATTGAAAAAAGTTAATTGTTTTTGTTGTCTTCTCCTTTGTTTTCAATCCATAAAAATATACTCACCATTAGGGTATTGCATACATTCTCTCTTTCTCAGTAAAAAAAAAGTACTCTCGATTTTCGTTCTTTTTTTGCATGCATATACAAAAAATGTGCTAATGTGGGTATGACACTTCGTTTTGAAATGATCCAAGAAAGATCGAAAAAGTTGGGTCAGTGAATTTGCTTGAAGGGTCGTCATCAGCATCAAAGTGCAAGTTACCTTCGCCACATTTTTCATTAGCAACGATCACACTCGAGTTTGTGTTAGCAAAGTCGAATGTCGATTTGAGTAGTCGTTTTTTTGGTGTACGAAACTTTCGTTGGTTTTTCATTAGTATCCCTTTTTAGATTAGAAATACGTTTTGATGAAGAGTTACTAGGAGTACTCTTAGTTACAGATGATGTAGTTTTTGTAATTTTTTTGTTAACAACCTTTGATGTTGATGTTGAGGCGTTGTTATGTATCAACGATGTACGCAGCAACGATGGTGATTCAGAGTGAGAAGAGAATCCAAGTGAGCCACGAGGTTCTTTTTTGTTCAAAGGTCTTTGGCAGCGAGTACTCTGCCTAACATTTCTACTTAGATTAAGAGATGTTTCTGCATTTACTTTTGACTGGTGTTCGTAGTCATCACTGCACATATTAGAGATCAAGTCACCTATATGGTTATTGAGAAAGCTATGTATATGATTTATGGCAGTAATGCAAGAAAACGGAAAGATGTTTTTGCAATTATCACATTTGAACAGAATATTATCTTTAGAAGCGATTAATAAATATTCACTTTTTCTCAATTTAGTGCATTTAATATCAAGAGATATGTAGATATGAAACTTAAATCTTTACATACCTCATTTGAAACTGATGCTAGGGCGTTTGTTCTCAAAACTATAACTGGTCTACTGTTGTGATTTAACAAGACGAGTTGCACGATCGATGCAAACAAGAGGAGGATCCAGTGAAGAGTTGTCCAGCGTGTGTGTAGAACTCAAAGAATAAACATGAGCCGTTATTCCCATCAAATTTGCCATACTACCCGTGGCAAAAAATTGCTATGAATTTATTTAAGTTACAGAAAACACGTGGTACATATATTGTTATAACTGATTGTTATTGCAGATATTTTGAAATTAAACAATTGGTTCGCATGCGTATGACAGATGTGATAAAAGTATATGCAAGAAAATATTCAGCCGACATGGAGTTCCCCAGTATATTTTCACAGATACCGGGACACAATTTAAGAACCTCAATCAATCGGAGTTTCGACGTTTTGCAAAGGAATGGTTTTTCACTATTTTCTCGAGTAGCCCTCAATTCCATTAGAAAGATGGAGCCGCAGAAGCCGCTGTGAAGATAGCAAAGATTATAATGAAGAAAAATAAAGGGAATATCGAGCTGGCATTACTAGCATACCGGAATACACCACTTTTTAATGGACTAAGCCATGATCGGAGATTGCGTGACAATCGACTAGATGTGAATCTAACTGAAAAACCAGATTTTGGAAACATGAAAAGAAAGGAAGATGTTGCATTATCTTTAGAAATGAGCATTATGATGACGCGTGTAAATCCCAAATCTCATCACGCACCCGGAAGCCTACCTGTCAGCTGAAAGAATTTATAATGTCAAATGTCAATGTCAACTTTATTAACGTCATTCAATAATTGCAAGTCATATTTAATTGTAATTTTGCAAGTCATGTTTTAATTTTCATTTTATTCCTTTTAAAAGTTGCAATAATATTAAAATAATTGTAAAATGAACCAATATTGATTCAAACCTCGAACAACCAACATCTTTTGCATTTTTTATTACACATAAGAAGATAAAATTTAACAAGGTCTAATTAAGCGGAAACATTTTGGTCCTTCGAGTTGGATTTTATAATAAATTATTTGAGCTGTGATATAAATGTGTGATTAAAATGATAAATTTACATATGTGGATTGCTGTCTTTTTTCCGAGTGCCGTCAACGTTCTGCATTTTACTGTGTGTCCAGTGGAGGACCTGCGAGATTGTCGTGCAAGTACCTGTATTGGAATGGAGGATTACCTGCAACAAAACAACAAGTTTATAAAACAATTAAAGTGAGTAAAAATCAATAACATTACCAATACAAATTGTATAGAACAAAACTAAAACTTTTTTTTTCGTCTTTTGGATTTCATCGTTGGAGAAATTATTGTTGGAGTTTAATCATTTATCCAATATATATAGGTAACCGTCAATCGAATGCCGTTGTCCTGTTATTTATCAAGTGCAGTTGTCCGAAGCTGTTATCCATAGCTGATCACAGAGCCGTTGGTAATAACTGTCGTCCTGTTCTGTTTTTGGGAGTCCTTTGTTGCAGTCATATATATACATATACGTTCTTGAGTGTTTTGCGGAGTCCCAGGTATCTGAGGACGAAGTTCTGATCAATCAAGGAAATCAAAGTGAGTGCAATAATCTTTTATTATATTGATTTATCATATATTATATTGAGTTGTTTACAATGAGTGATTCGGCGACATATAAGATTTTGATGAAAACTTGTTCTCAAATTGTAAATAACAGCGAAAAGTTTAAAAACTACTTGGTAGGGCGCTTGAATGTTTAAGAAGAGCATTTTAGAAAAGTATGTGATTTGTACGATACATTTCAAGGCTCCGAAGAAGATGAAAAGGTTTTAAGAGAGTGTGAGAAGACGCGCGTAACGAACAGTTCAAGCTGAAACCAAATTTTTTACATTTGAAGTCGTTGAGAAAGGAGAAGTATAGCTGCGCAGTGTGCCAAAAGGGTCAACATTCACTTCGTTCGTGCCACTTTTTTTTGAAGCTGGATGTACCAACAAGGTTACAAAATATTAAGCAACTCGGCGTTTGTGAAAATTGTTTGGCCTACAACCACAAAACATTTCAAAGCCCGAGTGAAAAACGCTGCTTTAACTGAAACCAAAAACATCACACGATTTTGCACAATTCTCAAATCGATTATTCGCACAACAATCATAATTCCTTTGCTCAAGGTTCGCAATCCAATCATTCGAAATCTTTTAACACAAATTCAGCTCCTTCGAATACTTTAAAAAGAAATCAAAATTAATTGTTCGTTAGTTCTAATAACAATCAAAATACATACCAAGGTTCATCGCAGATAAATCCAAACGCACCAGCATTCAATCCAGCTGGTACTACCGGAGCTTTGACAAACTCCACCACTCACTATTATCACGTTTCAAATCCTATGAACACGCTAGTTTTGCTTGCTACAGCAGTCGTACAAATACGAGCATCCAACGGAGAGTTCATCAACTTGATGGCGCTGTTAGATCCTGGTTCAGATTCAACTTTCATCACCGAACGAGCTGTGCAACAACTTTGTTTGAAGAAATCTCGCACATTCACGGAATTTTCTGGATTGGGAAACAATAAAAGTGGATCTAGCAAGGTTTTTTTTATTTATTTATTTATTTATTTATTTATTTGTTTTCATATACGAGCTTCAGACTCAACAGATACAATATCTTAGATACTTACATACTGAAATATTTACAGAAAAATAAATTTATATTAACGATCATAAAAATAAGTAAAACAAACATATTTTTAATTTATCTCTGGAGAATGCTAGGTCAATATGACTATTTATTTCATTGCACACTTTAAATGATCTTGAAATTGGTTCATTCATGCCATAATTCGTTCTATGATTCGGCTGAAAAAGAAGGTTTCTTTCTCTCAATGGTCTTGTTGATAACAAAGTGGGGGATTTTATATGATAACACAAAATATCTCGCACAAAAATTATATCATGAATAGTTCTTCGGGATCCAAGTGCATTGAACCAATATCTACTTTAGGGGCACTTCCAGAAAGAAAAATGGGGTTCCCCTGAGAAATTGAATAAACGGATTCAAAGAACTGAGCAAAAAGCTCGAGGGTACTGCTTATATCTGTAGAATCATCTCCTTTGAAATGCATTGAAGTTGGGATCCCTAGTGATTTCCGTTTAGAATTAATGAAACTGCTTCGGGTCGGTATTTAAATTAAGCTCAATATTCGAAATATAATTTCTGTGCAAGAATCTGCTGAGAACAATGAACTTTTACGCAGTTTAAAAAATTTGAATTCGTCATCTAATGAGTTTGATTTCTTATAATTAGCAAAAGATTTGTTTTTTAAGTTTTTTAAGTGAGTCAACCTTTTGTTGTACCAAGGAAGTTTAGATACATTCTTTTCACTCTTAAAGGCACAAACAAATTAAAATCATCATATAAAATACCTGTAAAATGATTAAGCATATTTTTCAAATTCAAATTGAGAAATTCAGTTTTCCAGTCCACAATTCCAAAATAATTGTCGAGATCAATGAAATTTGTTTTTTTTAAAGTTAAATGATTTTGAGTTGTTACATTTAGGTTTTAAATTACTATACATTTGAATTTCAATAAACAATTCTTTATGGTGGATCGAATTATTTAACAATTTATATTTATATTTAAGCATTCAATTCATCTTGTGAAACAAAAACTAGATCCAGAATTTTATCTAAATTATTAACAATATTAATAATTTGGTACAAGTTTAGGGCAAACAAATGATCTATTAAAGTTAATTCAAAGTTTTTTTTTTTAAATTACATGGAATAAGCATATTTTGAGTGAAAGAATAAGACCAATTAATATCGGGTAAGTTGAAATCACCTATTACACAAATTTTATGCAGAGTATTGTTCAAATTATCAACAAAATAAATATTAGCAAGATGTTTATCATAAATATCGATATTACTTTTTGGCGGAATATAACTTACGAAAACATACATTAAAATACCTGACCCAAGACTGATTGAGACGCAAATTTGTTCTACATCCGTAATAGGTAGCGTAATTAACTGACATGTCATGTATGAGCGAACAGCAAGAAGTAGTCCACCACCAAGATCTTCAGCAGAAACACAGCGATCCCTCCGGAAGACTATATAAGACTTTCCATCAAATATCTCAAAATCAGAAATTCCACTCCAAAGCCAAGATTCAACAATAACAATTATATCGTAGTCGGCATTAAAAGAAGCATGATATAAAGCTGGAATTTTAGTGCGAAATCCACTGGGATTGTGATAGTATACTTTTAGGCAATCAGATTTTGATGGAGAAACATTGTTGTTATTGGTTTCTCCATCTACTTTACGTTTTTTGAAATGTAGTCAAATTTACGAATCTTTAATTCTTACGGCCAAAAATATGTGCTAAAAACAGATTTTACCAATTCATCAGGAATTCCAATTTTAAAACAAACAAATCTCATGTTTGCGTCAGATCCTTTTTTTATTAGTTTGTGGCATTTAAAATATGAAGGGTTCATGTTTAAATTCGGTGATAAATATTGAATTATTGAGTCACTCGAAGTAGATGTATCGAACTTGGACAAGTGAAACCATTTCAAATTCGTATATACAACGAATTCACCTCTTTGAATGCTTGATCCAGAAACGATACGAGCGTCCTTATGATGTTTATAAACGTTGTTATGCCCATTACTAGAGGAACAGCCAGTAAAGTTTTTAGGATGTTTTTCACCAGCAGCTTTTCATTAATAGAAACATCAACACCAACAGCAATAACTTTATCGTAAGCAACGACATCATGAAAATCAGTGTTGGCAGTGACGACATTGTTAGCAACAATAGAGCCAGAACGTGCGACAGCAACAGCACTATTAACATTATCAGTGCTATCAACAACAACACCAATATTCGCAATAGGAGGAGTAGTAGTACCCAGCATCACCCACGTCATTATCAGCAGATACCAAACCAACAACAATTTCATTTACATGCACCGCAATGTTAGCATTGTCAATGACAAAAACATCATCATCCCCTTTAAGCAAACGAGTCCGCTTTGGATCCGCACGCAGTAAACAACGTATGGATGACTCCGTATACGGATCCAAACATGGATCCGCAAAGCTGCGTTTGTCGGCTCAAATTAGTATGGAAATTAAAATCACCACGGACTCATTTTGTGCATGTATTGTGAGAGAGAGAGCTTCCCATTTCACCATACTCAGCGAGAACCGAAACAAAATGGAATCCAGAACGGATCCAAAAAAATGAATGAACGAGACAGGCGTTTTGTGGTTGAAGAATATTATGCAATTTATTTTCTTCTATCGTTTGTATATAAATGAAACATCACGATGTATTTTGTAATTAATAATTAAATAATTAACTTTTGATTTTAAATTGATTTGACTGTTGCGCTGGGCACGAACGTGAACACATTGAAAAAAGTTAATTGTTTTTGTTGTCTTCTCCTTTGTTTTCAATCCATAAAAATATACTCACCATTAGGGTATTGCATACATTCTCTCTTTCTCAGTAAAAAAAAAGTACTCTCGATTTTCGTTCTTTTTTTGCATGCATATACAAAAAATGTGCTAATGTGGGTATGACACTTCGTTTTGAAATGATCCAAGAAAGATCGAAAAAGTTGGGTCAGTGAATTTGCTTGAAGGGTCGTCATCAGCATCAAAGTGCAAGTTACCTTCGCCACATTTCTCATTAGCAACGATCACACTCGAGTTTGTGTTAGCAAAGTCGAATGTCGATTTGAGTAGTCGTTTTTTTGGTGTACGAAACTTTCGTTGGTTTTTCATTAGTATCCCTTTTTAGATTAGAAATACGTTTTGATGAAGAGTTACTAGGGGTACTCTTAGTTACAGATGATGTAGTTTTTGTAATTTTTTTGTTAACAACCTTTGATGTTGATGTTGAGGCGTTGTTATGTATCAACGATGTACGCAGCAACGATCGTGATTCAGAGTGAGAAGAGAATCCAAGTGAGCCACGAGGTTCTTTTTTGTTCAAAGGTCTTTGGCAGCGAGTACTCTGCCTAACATTTCTACTTAGATTAAGAGATGTTTCTGCATTTACTTTTGACTGGTGTTCGTAGTCATCACTGCACATATTAGAGATCAAGTCACCTATATGGTTATTGAGAAAGCTATGTATATGATTTATGGTAGTAATGCAAGAAAACGGAAAGATGTTTTTGCAATTATCACATTTGAACAGAATATTATCTTTAGAAGCGATTAATAAATATTCACTTTTTCTCAATTTAGTGCATTTAATATCAAGAGATATGTAGATATGAAACTTAAATCTTTACATACCTCATTTGAAACTGATGCTAGGGCGTTTGTTCTCAAAACTATAACTGGTCTACTGTTGTGATTTAACAAGACGAGTTGCACGATCGATGCAAACAAGAGGAGGATCCAGTGAAGAGTTGTCCAGCGTGTGTGTAGAACTCAAAGAATAAATAAGAGCCGTTATTCCCATCAAATTTGCCATACTACCCGTGGCAAAAAATTGCTATGAATTTATTTAAGTTACAGAAAACACGTGGTACATATATTGTTATAACTGATTGTTATTGCAGATATTTTGAAATTAAACAATTGGTTCGCATGCGTATGACAGATGTGATAAAAGTATATGCAAGAAAATATTCAGCCGACATGGAGTTCCCCAGTATATTTTCACAGATACCGGGACACAATTTAAGAACCTCAATTAATCGGAGTTTCGACGTTTTGCAAAGGAATGGTTTTTCACTATTTTCCCGAGTAGCCCTCAATTCCATTAGAAAGATATGGAGCCGCAGAAGCCGCTGTGAAGATAGCAAAGATTATAATGAAGAAAAATAAAGGGAATATCGAGCTGGCATTACTAGCATACCGGAATACACCACTTTTTAATGGACTAAGCCATGATCGGAGATTGCGTGACAATCGACTAGATGTGAATCTAACTGAAAAGCCAGATTTTGGAAACATGAAAAGAAAGGAAGATGTTGCATTATCTTTAGAAATGAGCATTATGATGACGCGTGTAAATCCCAAATCTCATCACGCACCCGGAAGCCTACCTGTCAGCTGAAAGAATTTATAATGTCAAATGTCAATGTCAACTTTATTAACGTCATTCAATAATTGCAAGTCATATTTAATTGTAATTTTGCAAGTCATGTTTTAATTTTCATTTTATTCCTTTTAAAAGTTGCAATAATATTAAAATAATTGTAAAATGAACCAATATTGATTCAAACCTCGAACAACCAACATCTTTTGCATTTTTTATTACACATAAGAAGATAAAATTTAACAAGGTCTAATTAAGCGGAAACATTTTGGTCCTTCGAGTTGGATTTTATAATAAATTATTTGAGCTGTGATATAAATCTGTGATTAAAATGATAAATTTACATATGTGGATTGCTGTCTTTTTTCCGAGTGCCGTCAACGTTCTGCATTTTACTGTGTGTCCAGTGGAGGACCTGCGAGATTGTCGTGCAAGTACCTGTATTGGAATGGAGGATTACCTGCAACAAAACATCAAGTTTATAAAACAATTAAAGTGAGTAAAAATCAATAACATTACCAATACAAGTTGTATAGAACAAAACTAAAACTTTTTTTTTTCGTCTTTTGGATTTCATCGTTGGAGAAATTATTGTTGGAGTTTAATCATTTATCCAATATATATAGGTAACCGTCAATCGAATGCCGTTGTCCTGTTATTTATCAAGTGCAGTTGTCCGAAGCTGTTATCCATAGCTGATCACAGAGCCGTTGGTAATAACTGTCGTCCTGTTCTGTTTTTGGGAGTCCTTTGTTGCAGTCATATATATACATATACGTTCTTGAGTGTTTTGCGGAGTCCCAGGTATCTGAGGACGAAGTTCTGATCAATCAAGGAAATCAAAGTGAGTGCAATAATCTTTTATTATATTGATTTATCATATATTATATTGAGTTGTTTACAATGAGTGATTCGGCGACATATAAGATTTTGATGAAAACTTGTTCTCAAATTGTAAATAACAGCGAAAAGTTTAAAAACTACTTGGTAGGGCGCTTGAATGTTTAAGAAGAGCATTTTAGAAAAGTATGTGATTTGTACGATACATTTCAAGGCTCCGAAGAAGATGAAAAGGTTTTAAGAGAGTGTGAGAAGACGCGCGTAACGAACAGTTCAAGCTGAAACCAAATTTTTTACATTTGAAGTCGTTGAGAAAGGAGAAGTATAGCTGCGCAGTGTGCCAAAAGGGTCAACATTCACTTCGTTCGTGCCACTTTTTTTTGAAGCTGGATGTACCAACAAGGTTACAAAATATTAAGCAACTCGGCGTTTGTGAAAATTGTTTGGCCTACAACCACAAAACATTTCAAAGCCCGAGTGAAAAACGCTGCTTTAACTGCAACCAAAAACATCACACGATTTTGCACAATTCTCAAATCGATTATTCGCACAACAATCATAATTCCTTTGCTCAAGGTTCGCAATCCAATCATTCGAAATCTTTTAACACAAATTCAGCTCCTTCGAATACTTTAAAAAGAAATCAAAATTAATTGTTCGTTAGTTCTAATAACAATCAAAATACATACCAAGGTTCATCGCAGATAAATCCAAACGCACCAGCATTCAATCCAGCTGGTACTACCGGAGCTTTGACAAACTCCACCACTCACTATTATCACGTTTCAAATCCTATGAACACGCTAGTTTTGCTTGCTACAGCAGTCGTACAAATACGAGCATCCAACGGAGAGTTCATCAACTTGATGGCGCTGTTAGATCCTGGTTCAGAATCAACTTTCATCACCGAACGAGCTGTGCAACAACTTTGTTTGAAGAAATCTCGCACATTCATGGAATTTTCTGGATTGGGAAACAATAAAAGTGGATCTAGCAAGGTTTTTTTTATTTATTTATTTATTTATTTATTTATTTATTTATTTGTTTTCATATACGAGCTTCAGACTCAACAGATACAATATCTTAGATACTTACATACTGAAATATTTACAGAAAAATAAATTTATATTAACGATCATAAAAATAAGTAAAACAAACATATTTTTAATTTATCTTTGGAGAATGCTAGGTCAATATGACTATTTATTTCATTGCACACTTTAAATGATCTTGAAATTGGTTCATTCATGCCATAATTCGTTCTATGATTCGGCTGAAAAAGAAGGTTTCTTTCTCTCAATGGTCTTGTTGATAACAAAGTGGGGGATTTTATATGATAACACAAAATATCTCGCACAAAAATTATATCATGAATAGTTCTTAGGGATCCAAGTGCATTGAACCAATATCTACTTTAGGGGCACTTCCAGAAAGAAAAATGGGGTTCCCCTGAGAAATTGAATAAACGGATTTAAAAGAACTGAGCAAAAAGCTCGAGGGTACTGCTTATATCTGTAGAATCATCTCCTTTGAAATGCATTGAAGTTGGGATCCCTAGTGATTTCCGTTTAGAATTAATGAAACTTCTTCGGGTCGGTATTTTAATTAAGCTCAATATTCGAAATATAATTTCTGTGCAAGAATCTGCTGAGAACAATGAACTTTTACGCAGTTTAAAAAATTTGAATTCGTCATCTAATGAGTTTGATTTCTTATAATTAGCAAAAGATTTGTTTTTTAAGTTTTTTAAGTGAGTCAACCTTTTGTTGTACCAAGGAAGTTTAGATACATTCTTTTCACTCTTAAAGGCACAAACAAATTAAAATCATCATATAAAATACCTGTAAAATGATTAAGCATATTTTTCAAATTCAAATTGAGAAATTCAGTTTTCCAGTCCACAATTCCAAAATAATTGTCGAGATCAATGAAATTTGTTTTTTTTAAAGTTAAATGATTTTGAGTTGTTACATTTAGGTTTTAAATTACTATACATTTGAATTTCAATAAACAATTCTTTATGGTGGATCGAATTATTTAACAATTTATATGGAACAATATCAGTAATTTAAGCATTCAATTCATCTTGTGAAACAAAAACTAGATCCAGAATTTGATCTAAATTATTAACAATATTAATAATTTGGTACAAGTTTAGGGCAAACAATAATCTATTAAAGTTAATTCAAAGTTTTTTTTTAAATTACATGGAATAAGCATATTTTGAGTGAAAGAATAAGACCAATTAATATCGGGTAAGTTGAAATCACCTATTACACAAATTTTATGCAGAGTATTGTTCAAATTATCAACAAAATAAATATTAGCAAGATGTTTATCATAAATATCGATATTACTTTTTGGCGGAATATAACTTACGAAAACATACATTAAAATACCTGACCCAAGACTGATTGAGACGCAAATTTGTTCTACATCCGTAATAGGTAGCGTAATTAACTGACATGTCATGTATGAGCGAACAGCAAGAAGTAGTCCACCACCAAGATCTTCAGCAGAAACACAGCGATCCCTCCGGAAGACTATATAAGACTTTCCATCAAATATCTCAAAATCAGAAATTCCACTCCAAAGCCAAGATTCAACAATAACAATTATATCGTAGTCGGCATTAAAAGAAGCATGATATAAAGCTGGAATTTTAGTGCGAAATCCACTGGGATTGTGATAGTATACTTTTAGGCAATCAGATTTTGATGGAGAAACATTGTTGTTATTGGTTTCTCCATCTACTTTACGTTTTTTGAAATGTGTTCAAATTTACGAATCTTTAATTCGTACGGCCAAAAATATGTGCTAAAAACAGATTTTACCAATTCATCAGGAATTCCAATTTTAAAACAAACAAATCTCATGTTTGCGTCAGATCCTTTTTTTATTAGTTTGTGGCATTTAAAATATGAAGGGTTCATGTTTAAATTCGGTGATAAATATTGAATTATTGAGTCACTCGAAGTAGATGTATCGAACTTGGACAAGTGAAACCATTTCAAATTCGTATATACAACGAATTCACCTCTTTGAATGCTTGATCCAGAAACGATACGAGCGTCCTTATGATGTTTATAAACGTTGTTATGCCCATTACTAGAGGAACAGCCAGTAAAGTTTTTAGGATGTTTTTCACCAGCAGCTTTTCATTAATAGAAACATCAACACCAACAGCAATAACTTTATCGTAAGCAACGACATCATGAAAATCAGTGTTGGCAGTGACGACATTGTTAGCAACAATAGAGCCAGAACGTGCGACAGCAACAGCACTATTAACATTATCAGTGCTATCAACAACAACACCAATATTCGCAATAGGAGGAGTAGTAGTACCCAGCATCACCCACGTCATTATCAGCAGATACCAAACCAACAACAATTTCATTTACATGCACCGCAATGTTAGCATTGTCAATGACAAAAACATCATCATCCCCTTCAAGCAAACGAGTCCGCTTTGGATCCGCACGCAGTAAACAACGTATGGATGACTCCGTATACGGATCCAAACATGGATCCGCAAAGCTGCGTTTGTCGGCTCAAATTAGTATGGAAATTAAAATCACCACGGACTCATTTTGTGCATGTATTGTGAGAGAGAGAGCTTCCCATTTCACCATACTCAGCGAGAACCGAAACAAAATGGAATCCAGAACGGATCCAAAAAAATGAATGAACGAGACAGGCGTTTTGTGGTTGAAGAATATTATGCAATTTATTTTCTTCTATCGTTTGTATATAAATGAAACATCACGATGTATTTTGTAATTAATAATTAAATAATTAACTTTTGATTTTAAATTGATTTGACTGTTGCGCTGGGCACGAACGTGAACACATTGAAAAAAGTTAATTGTTTTTGTTGTCTTCTCCTTTGTTTTCAATCCATAAAAAAATACTCACCATTAGGGTATTGCATACATTCTCTCTTTCTCAGTAAAAAAAAAGTACTCTCGATTTTTGTTCTTTTTTTGCATGCATATACAAAAAATGTGCTAATGTGGGTATGACACTTCGTTTTGAAATGATCCAAGAAAGATCGAAAAAGTTGGGTCAGTGAATTTGCTTGAAGGGTCGTCATCAGCATCAAAGTGCAAGTTACCTTCGCCACATTTCTCATTAGCAACGATCACACTCGAGTTTGTGTTAGCAAAGTCGAATGTCGATTTGAGTAGTCGTTTTTTTGGTGTACGAAACTTTCGTTGGTTTTTCATTAGTATCCCTTTTTAGATTAGAAATACGTTTTGATGAAGAGTTACTAGGAGTACTCTTAGTTACAGATGATGTAGTTTTTGTAATTTTTTTGTTAACAACCTTTGATGTTGATGTTGAGGCGTTGTTATGTATCAACGATGTACGCAGCAACGATGGTGATTCAGAGTGAGAAGAGAATCCAAGTGAGCCACGAGGTTCTTTTTTGTTCAAAGGTCTTTGGCAGCGAGTACTCTGCCTAACATTTCTACTTAGATTAAGAGATGTTTCTGCATTTACTTTTGACTGGTGTTCGTAGTCATCACTGCACATATTAGAGATCAAGTCACCTATATGGTTATTGAGAAAGCTATGTATATGATTTATGGTAGTAATGCAAGAAAACGGAAAGATGTTTTTGCAATTATCACATTTGAACAGAATATTATCTTTAGAAGCGATTAATAAATATTCACTTTTTCTCAATTTAGTGCATTTAATATCAAGAGATATGTAGATATGAAACTTAAATCTTTACATACCTCATTTGAAACTGATGCTAGGGCGTTTGTTCTCCAAACTATAACTGGTCTACTGTTGTGATTTAACAAGACGAGTTGCACGATCGATGCAAACAAGAGGAGGATCCAGTGAAGAGTTGTCCAGCGTGTGTGTAGAACTCAAAGAATAAACAAGAGCCGTTATTCCCATCAAATTTGCCATACTACCCGTGGCAAAAAATTGCTATGAATTTATTTAAGTTACAGAAAACACGTGGTACATATATTGTTATAACTGATTGTTATTGCAGATATTTTGAAATTAAACAATTGGTTCGCATGCGTATGACAGATGTGATAAAAGTATATGCAAGAAAATATTCAGCCGACATGGAGTTCCCCAGTATATTTTCACAGATACCGGGACACAATTTAAGAACCTCAATTCATCGGAGTTTCGACGTTTTGCAAAGGAATGGTTTTTCACTATTTTCTCGAGTAGCCCTCAATTCCATTAGAAAGATGGAGCCGCAGAAGCCGTTGTGAAGATAGCAAAGATTATAATGAAGAAAAATAAAGGGAATATCGAGCTGGCATTACTAGCATACCGGAATACACCACTTTTTAATGGACTAAGCCATGATCGGAGATTGCGTGACAATCGACTAGATGTGAATCTAACTGAAAAACCAGATTTTGGAAACATGAAAAGAAAGGAAGATGTTGCATTATCTTTAGAAATGAGCATTATGATGACGCGTGTAAATCCCAAATCTCATCACGCACCCGGAAGCCTACCTGTCAGCTGAAAGAATTTATAATGTCAAATGTCAATGTCAACTTTATTAACGTCATTCAATAATTGCAAGTCATATTTAATTGTAATTTTGCAAGTCATGTTTTAATTTTCATTTTATTCCTTTTAAAAGTTGCAATAATATTAAAATAATTGTAAAATGAACCAATATTGATTCAAACCTCGAACAACCAACATCTTTTGCATTTTTTATTACACATAAGAAGATAAAATTTAACAAGGTCTAATTAAGCGGAAACATTTTGGTCCTTCGAGTTGGATTTTATAATAAATTATTTGAGCTGTGATATAAATCTGTGATTAAAATGATAAATTTACATATGTGGATTGCTGTCTTTTTTCCGAGTGCCGTCAACGTTCTGCATTTTACTGTGTGTCCAGTGGAGGACCTGCGAGATTGTCGTGCAAGTACCTGTATTGGAATGGAGGATTACCTGCAACAAAACATCAAGTTTATAAAACAATTAAAGTGAGTAAAAATCAATAACATTACCAATACAAGTTGTATAGAACAAAACTAAAACTTTTTTTTTTCGTCTTTTGGATTTCATCGTTGGAGAAATTATTGTTGGAGTTTAATCATTTATCCAATATATATAGGTAACCGTCAATCGAATGCCGTTGTCCTGTTATTTATCAAGTGCAGTTGTCCGAAGCTGTTATCCATAGCTGATCACAGAGCCGTTGGTAATAACTGTCGTCCTGTTCTGTTTTTGGGAGTCCTTTGTTGCAGTCATATATATACATATACGTTCTTGAGTGTTTTGCGGAGTCCCAGGTATCTGAGGACGAAGTTCTGATCAATCAAGGAAATCAAAGTGAGTGCAATAATCTTTTATTATATTGATTTATCATATATTATATTGAGTTGTTTACAATGAGTGATTCGGCGACATATAAGATTTTGATGAAAACTTGTTCTCAAATTGTAAATAACAGCGAAAAGTTTAAAAACTACTTGGTAGGGCGCTTGAATGTTTAAGAAGAGCATTTTAGAAAAGTATGTGATTTGTACGATACATTTCAAGGCTCCGAAGAAGATGAAAAGGTTTTAAGAGAGTGTGAGAAGACGCGCGTAACGAACAGTTCAAGCTGAAACCAAATTTTTTACATTTGAAGTCGTTGAGAAAGGAGAAGTATAGCTGCGCAGTGTGCCAAAAGGGTCAACATTCACTTCGTTCGTGCCACTTTTTTTTGAAGCTGGATGTACCAACAAGGTTACAAAATATTAAGCAACTCGGCGTTTGTGAAAATTGTTTGGCCTACAACCACAAAACATTTCAAAGCCCGAGTGAAAAACGCTGCTTTAACTGCAACCAAAAACATCACACGATTTTGCACAATTCTCAAATCGATTATTCGCACAACAATCATAATTCCTTTGCTCAAGGTTCGCAATCCAATCATTCGAAATCTTTTAACACAAATTCAGCTCCTTCGAATACTTTAAAAAGAAATCAAAATTAATTGTTCGTTAGTTCTAATAACAATCAAAATACATACCAAGGTTCATCGCAGATAAATCCAAACGCACCAGCATTCAATCCAGCTGGTACTACCGGAGCTTTGACAAACTCCACCACTCACTATTATCACGTTTCAAATCCTATGAACACGCTAGTTTTGCTTGCTACAGCAGTCGTACAAATACGAGCATCCAACGGAGAGTTCATCAACTTGATGGCGCTGTTAGATCCTGGTTCAGAATCAACTTTCATCACCGAACGAGCTGTGCAACAACTTTGTTTGAAGAAATCTCGCACATTCATGGAATTTTCTGGATTGGGAAACAATAAAAGTGGATCTAGCAAGGTTTTTTTTATTTATTTATTTATTTATTTATTTATTTGTTTTCATATACGAGCTTCAGACTCAACAGATACAATATCTTAGATACTTACATACTGAAATATTTACAGAAAAATAAATTTATATTAACGATCATAAAAATAAGTAAAACAAACATATTTTTAATTTATCTTTGGAGAATGCTAGGTCAATATGACTATTTATTTCATTGCACACTTTAAATGATCTTGAAATTGGTTCATTCATGCCATAATTCGTTCTATGATTCGGCTGAAAAAGAAGGTTTCTTTCTCTCAATGGTCTTGTTGATAACAAAGTGGGGGATTTTATATGATAACACAAAATATCTCGCACAAAAATTATATCATGAATAGTTCTTAGGGATCCAAGTGCATTGAACCAATATCTACTTTAGGGGCACTTCCAGAAAGAAAAATGGGGTTCCCCTGAGAAATTGAATAAACGGATTTAAAGAACTGAGCAAAAAGCTCGAGGGTACTGCTTATATCTGTAGAATCATCTCCTTTGAAATGCATTGAAGTTGGGATCCCTAGTGATTTCCGTTTAGAATTAATGAAACTGCTTCGGGTCGGTATTTAAATTAAGCTCAATATTCGAAATATAATTTCTGTGCAAGAATCTGCTGAGAACAATGAACTTTTACGCAGTTTAAAAAATTTGAATTCGTCATCTAATGAGTTTGATTTCTTATAATTAGCAAAAGATTTGTTTTTTAAGTTTTTTAAGTGAGTCAACCTTTTGTTGTACCAAGGAAGTTTAGATACATTCTTTTCACTCTTAAAGGCACAAACAAATTAAAATCATCATATAAAATACCTGTAAAATGATTAAGCATATTTTTCAAATTCAAATTGAGAAATTCAGTTTTCCAGTCCACAATTCCAAAATAATTGTCGAGATCAATGAAATTTGTTTTTTTTAAAGTTAAATGATTTTGAGTTGTTACATTTAGGTTTTAAATTACTATACATTTGAATTTCAATAAACAATTCTTTATGGTGGATCGAATTATTTAACAATTTATATGGAACAATATCAGTAATTTAAGCATTCAATTCATCTTGTGAAACAAAAACTAGATCCAGAATTTGATCTAAATTATTAACAATATTAATAATTTGGTACAAGTTTAGGGCAAACAAATGATCTATTAAAGTTAATTCAAAGTTTTTTTTTAAATTACATGGAATAAGCATATTTTGAGTGAAAGAATAAGACCAATTAATATCGGGTAAGTTGAAATCACCTATTACACAAATTTTATGCAGAGTATTGTTCAAATTATCAACAAAATAAATATTAGCAAGATGTTTATCATAAATATCGATATTACTTTTTGGCGGAATATAACTTACGAAAACATACATTAAAATACCTGACCCAAGACTGATTGAGACGCAAATTTGTTCTACATCCGTAATAGGTAGCGTAATTAACTGACATGTCATGTATGAGCGAACAGCAAGAAGTAGTCCACCACCAAGATCTTCAGCAGAAACACAGCGATCCCTCCGGAAGACTATATAAGACTTTCCATCAAATATCTCAATATCAGAAATTCCACTCCAAAGCCAAGATTCAACAATAACAATTATATCGTAGTCGGCATTAAAAGAAGCATGATATAAAGCTGGAATTTTAGTGCGAAATCCACTGGGATTGTGATAGTATACTTTTAGGCAATCAGATTTTGATGGAGAAACATTGTTGTTATAGGTTTCTTCATCTACTTTACGTTTTTTGAAATGTAGTCAAATTTACGAATCTTTAATTCGTACGGCCAAAAATATGTGCTAAAAACAGATTTTACCAATTCATCAGGAATTCCAATTTTAAAACAAACAAATCTCATGTTTGCGTCAGATCCTTTTTTTATTAGTTTGTGGCATTTAAAATATGAAGGGTTCATGTTTAAATTCGGTGATAAATATTGAATTATTGAGTCACTCGAAGTAGATGTATCGAACTTGGACAAGTGAAACCATTTCAAATTCGTTTATACAACGAATTAACCTCTTTGAATGCTTGATCCAGAAACGATACGAGCGTCCTTATGATGTTTATAAACGTTGTTATGCCCATTACTAGAGGAACAGCCAGTAAAGTTTTTAGGATGTTTTTCACCAGCAGCTTTTCATTAATAGAAACATCAACACCAACAGCAATAACTTTATCGTAAGCAACGACATCATGAAAATCAGTGTTGGCAGTGACGACATTGTTAGCAACAATAGAGCCAGAACGTGCGACAGCAACAGCACTATTAACATTATCAGTGCTATCAACAACAACACCAATATTCGCAATAGGAGGAGTAGCAGTACCCAGCATCACCCACGTCATTATCAGCAGATACCAAACCAACAACAATTTCATTTACATGCACCGCAATGTTAGCATTGTCAATGACAAAAAAATCATCATCCCCTTCAAGCAAACGAGTCCGCTTTGGATCCGCACGCAGTAAACAACGTATGGATGACTCCGTATACGGATCCAAACATGGATCCGCAAAGCTGCGTTTGTCGGCTCAAATTAGTATGGAAATTAAAATCACCACAGACTCATTTTGTGCATGTATTGTGAGAGAGAGAGCTTCCCATTTCACCAAACTCAGCGAGAACCGAAACAAAATGGAATCCAGAACGGATCCAAAAAAATGAATGAACGAGACAGGCGTTTTGTGGTTGAAGAATATTATGCAATTTATTTTCTTCTATCGTTTGTATATAAATGAAACATCACGATGTATTTTGTAATTAATAATTAAATAATTAACTTTTGATTTTAAATTGATTTGACTGTTGCGCTGGGCACGAACGTGAACACATTGAAAAAAGTTAATTGTTTTTGTTGTCTTCTCCTTTGTTTTCAATCCATAAAAAAATACTCACCATTAGGGTATTGCATACATTCTCTCTTTCTCAGTAAAAAAAAAGTACTCTCGATTTTTGTTCTTTTTTTGCATGCATATACAAAAAATGTGCTAATGTGGGTATGACACTTCGTTTTGAAATGATCCAAGAAAGATCGAAAAAGTTGGGTCAGTGAATTTGCTTGAAGGGTCGTCATCAGCATCAAAGTGCAAGTTACCTTCGCCACATTTCTCATTAGCAACGATCACACTCGAGTTTGTGTTAGCAAAGTCGAATGTCGATTTGAGTAGTCGTTTTTTTGGTGTACGAAACTTTCGTTGGTTTTTCATTAGTATCCCTTTTTAGATTAGAAATACGTTTTGATGAAGAGTTACTAGGAGTACTCTTAGTTACAGATGATGTAGTTTTAGTAATTTTTTTGTTAACAACCTTTGATGTTGATGTTGAGGCGTTGTTATGTATCAACGATGTACGCAGCAACGATGGTGATTCAGAGTGAGAAGAGAATCCAAGTGAGCCGCGAGGTTCTTTTTTGTTCAAAGGTCTTTGGCAGCGAGTACTCTGCCTAACATTTCTACTTAGATTAAGAGATGTTTCTGCATTTACTTTTGACTGGTGTTCGTAGTCATCACTGCACATATTAGAGATCAAGTCACCTATATGGTTATTGAGAAAGCTATGTATATGATTTATGGTAGTAATGCAAGAAAACGGAAAGATGTTTTTGCAATTATCACATTTGAACAGAATATTATCTTTAGAAGCGATTAATAAATATTCACTTTTTCTCAATTTAGTGCATTTAATATCAAGAGATATGTAGATATGAAACTTAAATCTTTACATACCTCATTTGAAACTGATGCTAGGGCGTTTGTTCTCCAAACTATAACTGGTCTACTGTTGTGATTTAACAAGACGAGTTGCACGATCGATGCAAACAAGAGGAGGATCCAGTGAAGAGTTGTCCAGCGTGTGTGTAGAACTCAAAGAATAAACAAGAGCCGTTATTCCCATCAAATTTGCCATACTACCCGTGGCAAAAAATTGCTATGAATTTATTTAAGTTACAGAAAACACGTGGTACATATATTGTTATAACTGATTGTTATTGCAGATATTTTGAAATTAAACAATTGGTTCGCATGCGTATGACAGATGTGATAAAAGTATATGCAAGAAAATATTCAGCCGACATGGAGTTCCCCAGTATATTTTCACAGATACCGGGACACAATTTAAGAACCTCAATTCATCGGAGTTTCGACGTTTTGCAAAGGAATGGTTTTTCACTATTTTCTCGAGTAGCCCTCAATTCCATTACAAAGATGGAGCCGCAGAAGCCGTTGTGAAGATAGCAAAGATTATAATGAAGAAAAATACAGGGAATATCGAGCTGGCATTACTAGCATACCGGAATACACCACTTTTTAATGGACTAAGCCATGATCGGAGATTGCGTAACAATCGACTAGATGTGAATCTAACTGAAAAACCAGATTTTGGAAAAATGAAAAGAAAGGAAGATGTTGCATTATCTTTAGAAATGAGCATTATGATGACGCGTGTAAATCCCAAATCTCATCATGCACCCGGAAGCCTACCTGTCAGCTGAAAGAATTTATAATGTCAAATGTCAATGTCAACTTTATTAACGTCATTCAATAATTGCAAGTCATATTTAATTGTAATTTTGCAAGTCATGTTTTAATTTTCATTTTATTCCTTTTAAAAGTTGCAATAATATTAAAATAATTGTAAAATGAACCATTGATTCAAACCTCGAACAACCAACATCTTTTGCATTTTTTATTACACATAAGAAGATAAAATTTAACAAGGTCTAATTAAGCGGAAACATTTTGGTCCTTCGAGTTGGATTTTATAATAAATTATTTGAGCTGTGATATAAATCTGTGATTAAAATGATAAATTTACATATGTGGATTGCTGTCTTTTTTCCGAGTGCCGTCAACGTTCTGCATTTTACTGTGTGTCCAGTGGAGGACCTGCGAGATTGTCGTGCAAGTACCTGTATTCGAATGGAGGATTACCTGCAACAAAACAACAAGTTTATAAAACAATTAAAGTGAGTAAAAATCAATAACATTACCAATACAAGTTGTATAGAACAAAACTAAAACTTTTTTTTTTCGTCGTTTGGATTTCATCGTTGGAGAAATTATTGTTGGAGTTTAATCATTTATCCAATATATATAGGTAACCGTCAATCGAATGCCGTTGTCCTGTTATTTATCAAGTGCAGTTGTCCGAAGCTGTTATCCATAGCTGATCACAGAGCCGTTGGTAATAACTGTCGTCCTGTTCTGTTTTTGGGAGTCCTTTGTTGCAGTCATATATATACATATACGTTCTTGAGTGTTTTGCGGAGTCCCAGGTATCTGAGGACGAAGTTCTGATCAATCAAGGAAATCAAAGTGAGTGCAATAATCTTTTATTATATTGATTTATCATATATTATATTGAGTTGTTTACAATGAGTGATTCGGCGACATATAAGATTTTAATGAAAACTTGTTCTCAAATTGTAAATAACAGCGAAAAGTTTAAAAACTACTTGGTAGGGCGCTTGAATGTTTAAGAAGAGCATTTTAGAAAAGTATGTGATTTGTACGATACATTTCAAGGCTCCGAAGAAGATGAAAAGGTTTTAAGAGAGTGTGAGAAGACGCGCGTAACGAACAGTTCAAGCTGAAACCAAATTTTTTACATTTGAAGTCGTTGAGAAAGGAGAAGTATAGCTGCGCAGTGTGCCAAAAGGGTCAACATTCACTTCGTTCGTGCCACTCTTTTTTGAAGCTGGATGTACCAACAAGGTTACAAAATATTAAGCAACTCGGCGTTTGTGAAAATTGTTTGGCCTACAACCACAAAACATTTCAAAGCCCGAGTGAAAAACGCTGCTTTAACTGCAACCAAAAACATCACACGATTTTGCACAATTCTCAAATCGATTATTCGCACAACAATCATAATTCCTTTGCTCAAGGTTCGCAATCCAATCATTCGAAATCTTTTAACACAAATTCAGCTCCTTCGAATACTTTAAAAAGAAATCAAAATTAATTGTTCGTTAGTTCTAATAACAATCAAAATACATACCAAGGTTCATCGCAGATAAATCCAAACGCACCAGCATTCAATCCAGCTGGTACTACCGGAGCTTTGACAAACTCCACCACTCACTATTATCACGTTTCAAATCCTATGAACACGCTAGTTTTGCTTGCTACAGCAGTCGTACAAATACGAGCATCCAACGGAGAGTTCATCAACTTGATGGCGCTGTTAGATCCTGGTTCAGAATCAACTTTCATCACCGAACGAGCTGTACAACAACTTTGTTTGAAGAAATCTCGCACATTCATGGAATTTTCTGGATTGGGAAACAATAAAAGTGGTTCTAGCAAGGTTTTTTTTATTTATTTATTTATTTATTTATTTATTTGTTTTCATATACGAGCTTCAGACTCAACAGATACAATATCTTAGATACTTATATACTGAAATATTTACAGAAAAATAAATTTATATTAACGATCATAAAAATAAGTAAAACAAACATATTTTTAATTTATCTCTGGAGAATGCTAGGTCAATATGACTATTTATTTCATTGCACACTTTAAATGATCTTGAAATTGGTTCATTCATGCCATAATTCGTTCTATGATTCGGCTGAAAAAGAAGGTTTCTTTCTCTCAATGGTCTTGTTGATAACAAAGTGGGGGATTTTATATGATAACACAAAATATCTCGCACAAAAATTATATCATGAATAGTTCTTCGGGATCCAAGTGCATTGAACCAATATCTACTTTAGGGGCACTTCCAGAAAGAAAAATGGGGTTCCCCTGAGAAATTGAATAAACGGATTCAAAGAACTGAGCAAAAAGCTCGAGGGTACTGCTTGTATCTGTAGAATCATCTCCTTTGAAATGCATTGAAGTTGGGATCCCTAGTGATTTCCGTTTAGAATTAATGAAACTGCTTCGGGTCGGTATTTAAATTAAGCTCAATATTCGAAATATAATTTCTGTGCAAGAATCTGCTGAGAACAATGAACTTTTACGCAGTTTAAAAAATTTGAATTCGTCATCTAATGAGTTTGATTTCTTATAATTAGCAAAAGATTTGTTTTTTAAGTTTTTTAAGTGAGTCAACCTTTTGTTGTACCAAGGAAGTTTAGATACATTCTTTTCACTCTTAAAGGCACAAACAAATTAAAATCATCATATAAAATACCTGTAAAATGATTAAGCATATTTTTCAAATTCAAATTGAGAAATTCAGTTTTCCAGTCCACAATTCCAAAATAATTGTCGAGATCAATGAAATTTGTTTTTTTAAAAGTTAAATGATTTTGAGTTGTTACATTTAGGTTTTAAATTACTATACATTTGAATTTCAATAAACAATTCTTTATGGTGGATCGAATTATTTAACAATTTATATGGAACAATATCAGTAATTTAAGCATTCAATTCATCTTGTGAAACAAAAACTAGATCCAGAATTTTATCTAAATTATTAACAATATTATTAATTTGGTACAAGTTTAGGGCAAACAAATGATCTATTAAAGTTAATTCAAAGTTTTTTTTTAAATTACATGGAATAAGCATATTTTGAGTGAAAGAATAAGACCAATTAATATCGGGTAAGTTGAAATCACTTATTACACAAATTTTATGCAGAGTATTGTTCAAATTATCAACAAAATAAATATTAGCAAGATGTTTATCATAAATATCGATATTACTTTTTGGCGGAATATAACTTACGATAACATACATTAAAATACCTGACCCAAGACTGATTGAGACGTAATAGGTAGCGTAATTAACTGACATGTCATGTATGAGCGAACAGCAAGAAGTAGTCCACCACCAAGATCTTCAGCAGAAACACAGCGATCCCTCCGGAAGACTATATAAGACTTTCCATCAAATATCTCAAAATCAGAAATTCCACTCCAAAGCCAAGATTCAACAATAACAATTATATCGTAGTCGGCATTAAAAGAAGCATGATATAAAGCTGGAATTTTAGTGCGAAATCCACTGGGATTGTGATAGTATACTTTTAGGCAATCAGATTTTGATGGAGAAACATTGTTGTTATTGGTTTCTCCATCTACTTTACGTTTTTTGAAATGTAGTCAAATTTACGAATCTTTAATTCGTACGGCCAAAAATATGTGCTAAAAACAGATTTTACCAATTCATCAGGAATTCCAATTTTAAAACAAACAAATCTCATGTTTGCGTCAGATCCTTTTTTTATTAGTTTGTGGCATTTAAAATATGAAGGGTTCATGTTTAAATTCGGTGATAAATATTGAATTATTGAGTCACTCGAAGTAGATGTATCAAACTTGGACAAGTGAAACCATTTCAAATTCGTATATACAACGAATTCACCTCTTTGAATGCTTGATCCAGAAACGACACGAGCGTCCTTATGATGTTTATAAACGTTGTTATGCCCATTACTAGAGGAACAGCCAGTAAAGTTTTTAGGATGTTTTTCACCAGCAGCTTTTCATTAATAGAAACATCAACACCAACAGCAATAACTTTATCGTAAGCAACGACATCATGAAAATCAGTGTTGGCAGTGACGACATTGTTAGCAACAATAGAGCCAGAACGTGCGACAGCAACAGCACTATTAACATTATCAGTGCTATCAACAACAACACCAATATTCGCAATAGGAGGAGTAGCAGTACCCAGCATCACCCACGTCATTATCAGCAGATACCAAACCAACAACAATTTCATTTACATGCACCGCAATGTTAGCATTGTCAATGACAAAAACATCATCATCCCCTTCAAGCAAACGAGTCCGCTTTGGATCCGCACGCAGTAAACAACGTATGGATGACTCCGTATACGGATCCAAACATGGATCCGCAAAGCTGCGTTTGTCGGCTCAAATTAGTATGGAAATTAAAATCACCACGGACTCATTTTGTGCATGTATTGTGAGAGAGAGAGCTTCCCATTTCACCATACTCAGCGAGAACCGAAACAAAATGGAATCCAGAACGGATCCAAAAAAATGAATGAACGAGACAGGCGTTTTGTGGTTGAAGAATATTATGCAATTTATTTTCTTCTATCGTTTGTATATAAATGAAACATCACGATGTATTTTGTAATTAATAATTAAATAATTAACTTTTGATTTTAAATTGATTTGACTGTTGCGCTGGGCACGAACGTGAACACATTGAAAAAAGTTAATTGTTTTTGTTGTCTTCTCCTTTGTTTTCAATCCATAAAAAAAATACTCACCATTAGGGTATTGCATACATTCTCTCTTTCTCAGTAAAAAAAAAGTACTCTCGATTTTCGTTCTTTTTTTGCATGCATATACAAAAAATGTGCTAATGTGGGTATGACACTTCGTTTTGAAATGATCCAAGAAAGATCGAAAAAGTTGGGTCAGTGAATTTGCTTGAAGGGTCGTCATCAGCATCAAAGTGCAAGTTACCTTCGCCACATTTCTCATTAGCAACGATCACACTCGAGTTTGTGTTAGCAAAGTCGAATGTCGATTTGAGTAGTCGTTTTTTTGGTGTACGAAACTTTCGTTGGTTTTTCATTAGTATCCCTTTTTAGATTAGAAATACGTTTTGATGAAGAGTTACTAGGAGTACTCTTAGTTACAGATGATGTAGTTTTTGTAATTTTTTTGTTAACAACCTTTGATGTTGATGTTGAGGCGTTGTTATGTATCAACGATGTACGCAGCAACGATGGTGATTCAGAGTGAGAAGAGAATCCAAGTGAGCCACGAGGTTCTTTTTTGTTCAAAGGTCTTTGGCAGCGAGTACTCTGCCTAACATTTCTACTTAGATTAAGAGATGTTTCTGCATTTACTTTTGACTGGTGTTCGTAGTCATCACTGCACATATTAGAGATCAAGTCACCTATATGGTTATTGAGAAAGCTATGTATATGATTTATGGCAGTAATGCAAGAAAACGGAAAGATGTTTTTGCAATTATCACATTTGAACAGAATATTATCTTTAGAAGCGATTAATAAATATTCACTTTTTCTCAATTTAGTGCATTTAATATCAAGAGATATGTAGATATGAAACTTAAATCTTTACATACCTCATTTGAAACTGATGCTAGGGCGTTTGTTCTCAAAACTATAACTGGTCTACTACCAAATAGGGAAGTTGTTCCTGACCAATGGAGTCATATTCAGGGTTTGAGTTTGGCATATCCTTCATTCTAAAAACCTTCTAATGTTGACTTGCTCCTAGGTAGAGAGATCTTTTCTGAAGTTATTTTATCAGAAATTGTTAGAGGAAGTGAGCCTGTAGCACCAATCGCTCAGAACACTGAACTTGGATAGATAGTTTTTGGCAGGGTGCCTATTCAAACTCATCGTGTTCACATCCTGCAGCTGGTTGATATCGATACACAGCTTCGAAAATTTGGGGAAATTGAAGAATTTCCGTTTGAAAATCCAGAAACTGCTGAAAACATTGCCTATGAGGAACACTTCATGACCCACACTGGACGTTTACCAGACGAAAGATTTGAAGTTTCACTGCCATTCAACGAGGGTGTTCAACCAGCACTGGGAGCAAGTTAGTAGGGAGAACTACGAAGATTTCTCATGCTTGAAAGAAGATTCAACAACAATCCTCAACTGCAGAAGAAGTACTCACCCCGCATATCGGAGTATCTTCAACTTGATCAAATGGAAGAAGTGGATGTCAGCCAAGGTGAAATTCTTCAGCCACCATTCTATTGTGTTGTGCTTCATCATGCGGTGTTAAAGGATAGCAGCACAACTACGAAGCTTTGGGTAGTTTTCGATGCCGCCTTTAAAACTACAGATGGGACTTCTTTAAATGAACATCTTTTGGTTGGGCCTTAGAAAACAATCCAAAATAATGGACATAATACTAAAGTGGAGAAAATTCAAGATTACCTTGGCGACTAACATCGAGAAAATGTACCGGCAGATCCAGATGAAACAACCAAATACATTTTATCAGCTGATCTATTGGCGAGACAACAATATGGATACTTTAAAGCTGTATCGGTTGAAGACTGTTACGTTTGGAACAGCTTTCGCTCCTTATCTAGCCACTCGAACCCTGAACAAGCTTGCTGATGACGAAAAGGAATTAGCAGCCCAGATGATACGTCAGGATATGTACGTCGATGATTTAGTGAGCGGTGCAGATTCAATTCAAGAAGCTCAAGAAAAGGTAACTGAAGTCTACCAACTTCTCTCATCAGCTGGCTTCCACTTACGTAAATGGGCAAGCAATTCTGAAGAACCTTTAATCAATATTGCACCTCAAGAACGTGAAGTAGATTTTTAGCTGCCTTTTGATTCTTCGGAGCATATCAAAACTTTGGGAATAAAATGGCTTCCCTCCAGTGACTCATTCACTTTCCATTGGATCCAAACAGAAACAATTGAAGTCACCAAGCGAACCATTTTGTCAACCATTGCTAAGCTTTTTGATCCACTTGGTTGGATTTCTCCGTGTGTGATATCGGAAAAAATCATCATGCAAAAATTGTGGTTGAAAGGCTTAGCATGGGATGCTCCTGTTCCAGTGGACTTGCAGCGTGAATGGATTTCTTTACGAGCAGATTTGCCAATTCTCGAACAAATTCGAATACCACGATGGATTTGTACTGAAAAGGAAAATATAGAGTAAGAATTGCACGGGTTCAGTGACGCTTCTATGAAGCATACGGGGAAGCAGTTTACCTTAGGCTCCTAAACAAAGGCAACAAAATTAACACTCACCTAGTTATGTCCAAAACTAGAGTTGCTCCACTCAATACAGTTTCACTTCCTCGACTCGAATTATGTGGGGCTGTTATGTTAGCTCGTCTTCTTTACTATGCTAAAAACGTTTTCCAGCTAGGCCAAATCAAAATATACGCATGGACCGATTCCACCATCACATTATGCTGGATAGCTGCACCGGAAAACGTTCATCAGCAACCGAGTAGCCGAAATACAGAGACTAACCAATATCAACATGTGGAATCATGTTCCCACCAAACTCAATCCTGCAGATTTAGCGTCGAGGGGTATCTAACCATCAGAATTGGAAAACAACACTCTTTGGTGGCGAGGACTAAAGTATCTTCAATCAAATTGGAATTTTTCCCATCCAAGTCCAACATCAATATTTGAAACTGAAGAAGAGATAAAAATTATTTCAAAAAATTTCAGAACTGAAAAACCTAATACGAATCATCGCTCACTGCCGGAGGATCGTGCGTATATGCGTCAAAAAACTTCCAATGAACCAGTTATTGGAGCCACTTAATACTTCTGAGTTACAAGACGCAACTGTTAACAGCATTAGAGCTGCTCAAAAACAGATGTTCTCTGAAGAAATCCAAAACTTATTAAAGCATCCATCATCATCAAAACACTTTGGATCCTTGCATCCATTCATTGATGGCAAGGGTATTCTGAGAGTTGGAGGACGTCTTCAGAATTCAAACTTGGATGGATGATCAACAACATCCAGTCATTCTTAAACCAGAATATATCTTTTCTAAATTGCTGATTCGTCAAGCGCATGAAAAAGCGCTCCATGGTGGATTGCAGCAGATGGTCACTCAACTCCGCACTAAATATTGGATTTACAATCTCAAGCGAAGCGTAAAGAAATATATCCATAAATGTGTAATTTGCTTCTGATTCAAGGCTAAACAGCTGATGGGGAATTTACCAGCTCCTCGAGTCAGAGTCTCCCGCCCATTTACACATATCGGTGTAGACTATGCGGGACAGATAGAGGTAAAGGCTTGGAAAGGACGCGGGGGCAAAACCTACAAGGGATACTTCGCCATATTTGTATGCTTGGCGACCAAGACAATCCACCTGGAGGCTGTCAGTGACATGACAACCCAAGCATTTCTGGCAGCATTTCGAAGATTTACATCACGGCGAGGAGCCTGCGCTGAAATTTATAGTGACTGCGGGAAGAATTTTGTGGGAGCTCATACTGAGCTTCAAAGGATGCAGAAGGCCGCAAACGTCGATTGGCAACATATTGCAATAACAACAACCAACGTCGGAACCAAGTGGAATTTAATTCCTCCCGCTTGCCCCCTTTTTGGAGGACTTTGGGAAGCGGGTGTGAAATTCGTAAGATTTCATTTTAAAAGGGTCTTCAGAAATGAGACCCTCACATTCGAAAAACTCAGCACGCTTCTGACTTGTCCGGTTTCCGATAACCTCGATGACTTTGCCATCCTCACGCCAGCACACTTTCTCATTGGTACTTTAGCCCAGCTCATACCAGAACTGGATTTATCAGCTGAAAAGATTTCGCACTTGGATAGGTGGAAGAAAATACAGATAGCTGTGCACTCATTTTGGAAGCAGTGAGTACTTAGCTCGCCTTCAGCAACGACCGAAGTGGTTGAAAACCAAACCACAGCCAAAAATCGGAGACCTAGTCTTGCTGAAGGATGAACGTTTGCCACCTTCACAATGGGCTCTTGCACGCATCACTTCTTTAATTCCTGGAAGAGATAAATTGATTCGTGTTGTCAACGTAAAAACGCAATCAGGAGAATTTAGAAGACTGATCACCAAAATATCCCTTCTACCCTGTAACAAAACTGCAGATGAAAACGCAACCATCTAACCATGGACGAATATCTAATATAAAAACAACAGAAAATATTCACTCAAAACAAAAACACTCATTCAAAACATACAAACATTCAAAATCAAAATATAACACTCATACATCGTTTTATAAAATTCATAAAATCCTGATGTTGCCCACAGAAAATCAAAATATTCAACATCAGTCACTCACAAATGTCGCACACAGAAAATCAAAATACTCGACATAGTAAAAAATTCATTCAAAATCACAGTAGTCATCCAAACTCACAGTATCAAAGCACTCATAAATATCACACTCGCTATTACTTACTCTCAAATCACACACTTTCGATATCACTCACTCACAATCATTCGATGCACTCACATTACACACTCATACTCAATCGAAATCACAGTTTAAAATCACGTTTGGAATTCCACGCAACGAATTATTTCAAATATTGACTCACTCGAAAAACACTCTTATGAAATTTAATCTCACGTTAACAATTAAACTTCAACGAATAAATACATTTAAATCACATTCACAGTCACAGTCATAGCATCGTCACGAAGGTCAAATTATTAATTAATTCAACATAAAATAGTTTTAACTTCATTTAAATCAATTGAAATTTGCATCAGAATAACAACAAAAATATTCTAAGGATGTTTTAATTTTAAGTAAAATATTATTTTTTAACCGAAAAATCCGAAACACCCTGTTAAAACCATTCGAATTCACATTTGACTAATTTAATATCAAAAAATACAGTCCACTAAAAATCACAATCAAAATAATTAATTCAAAAAAAAATTTATTCTTACACATAAAAAATGAGACACCCTATTTCGGAAATTCAACAAGCCGCCAACAATGGAAAGTTAGTCCCCTTTCACACAAGGAAACTCAGTTTCCAGCAACTTTCAGTTTATAGGAATTAGGAGAGAAGGGCACCAACTAAGAGGAATGAACGGTCTACGATTGGTGGGAATTGGAATTTAAAAGAAAACGTCAAAAAATCTCCAGCAACTTGTTTCCTTGTGTGAAAGGGGACTAACCAACCATGAATGGAGATAAGATGCCTGTTTGGTAACTTTTTTTTCAACAAAATTCCAAAAAACTGAGTTTTTTTTTCTATGGGTTTTGACAGCAAATTTTGAAAATTTGTACAAATTCGCAAGAAATTTCACGTTACCAAACAGACCAAAGAAATAAACGAACATATTATGTATCTCTTATGGGAGACACACGAACATGTGTATTTCTTATGGATGACACACGAACTTATGCTTTTCAATGAACTCGTATATTCCTTATGGAAACCACACAAACATGGGTATTTCTTATAGGGGGAGGAAATACCGAATACAGAACAGAATTTACCAACATAAAACTACAAATTAATCAAAATAACTTCTAACTCACTTGAATTAATCACCACACCATAGAGTACCTATATTATCTAGAGAACCGACTCGTACCCCCCTTGCCTTAAACACCCTCAAATTTTATTTTAGCTCAATGAGAGAAAACTCTCTTAAATTCCCTGTCTGTGAATACGTGTGAATAGTTGATACAACAACAATTAGTGTCAGTAGCTCAAAAAGTTGAAAATTTGAAAAACACCCGTTTTGCGATCATTTAAATGCTTATATCTTTGGATCCAATGGTCGGATTTTCAAAATTTAAAATTCAAATTAAAGCCAGAATGACATGCGAGTATCAGCTATAAAAAAAAAAATTTCAAAACCGTTAAAAATTTCATACTAAAAAAAATAAATTAATTTTTGGAGAATAATTTTCATCGTGGCAAACGTAACGAAGAAGAGGAATACACAAGAAGAAAAATGAAAAAAAGTTTGCTACTAAAAATATACTGGTTGGAAGGAGATAGTAATTCTTAAGACGGCGGAGTGTGTGCAACAAAACAGCATAACCTTGGCAAATTGAGTTCGCATCGGGAAAAAATTTGCTATACATATGTAGGTATGTACGTTTGTGGTAGGTATTTTTCATTCATTATTTGTTAAGGTGCCTTCATATCATTGAATAATTACAAATAGAAGTGGACACTGAGAAACTAGAAATGCCATCGTTGTTTCGTGGTCATTATCGGCAATATAATAAAATATTAAATTGTTGTTTGGTTGCGAAATGCGCTAAGCAATCTGATCTGATCAGACATTCTCTCTGTGCGGTACCTATCAATAGCAAAAATTAACAAAAGAACTCGTTCTCCCTCCTCTGTTGAAGACATTCAATTGTCTCTCAGCGTTAAGAATCGGAAAATGTATTCGGATGACCAAAGATTTGGGCGGTTTGCGCCTTTACAATGTCTTCCAGACACTGGGAATGATAATGATATTGAATGTGAAGAGGTGTTACTCCCTCCACCAATAAAAAAAAATAAAATACCATCCATCTGTGTTTTGCAAAAATCTTGTGAAAATGTACACTCTTTGCTTAGTGAAATACAAATTAAAGATTATTGTATTAAGAAAATGTCAATTGGCATTAAAGTTATTTTGGAAAAAAGTGAGGATCACCAAAGAATGTGTTCTCAATTAAAATTAAAAAATTGGCAATTCTTTACGCATGACCTTCCATCAGCCAGATCTTTTAAAGTTGTGCTCTTCGGACTCGACGAACTTCCATCTGATAAACTTAAAAACGAACTTATATCCCTTGGTCTCAAGTGCCAAAACATTAACAGCCGAATTTATAAACGCATTATAGCGAGTGCATAAACCTATACACTTCTTATAATGCCTTTAAACACGAAAATCGTATTTATAAAACTTTGCAACGTTGAATAGTGGCATTATAAGCTGAACGCGTTTGAGGGTTGAATAGTGTCTTTATAGTGATATTTTAGTATCAAAATGTCACTTTCATTCACACACAACAATATAATACTTAGATATTAGGGTAGCGCTTATTTTGGCAATGTTTGAATTTATTTTTTATCCTCCCCTAAAAATGATTATTATGGACCTGTACAATGTACATACAAACACGTAGTGCAGTTTTTTTTGGAGGGGCTAGCTTAGTAACACCTAAAAATAATTATACGGATTGAATCCCAGCCTTTTTTCACCTTAAAAGTAAAAAATAGAAATGTTTTTTTATTGGATACTACCTCTTCGAGGAATTAAATTCTTGCACACTTAATAGAACTTCAAATTGATGCCAAATTACTTAAAATGTGTCAAATTTGGAAATTTTGTATCACTTTTAGGAAAGGACTTAGAATAATTTTAGACATTGTGAACAAAAGAGCCACCCTAATAGATATATTTTCTTTTCAATAAAAACACCACCGTGTAGAGTGAAGAAAACACAAATTTTCTAATGAATCAATAAAAATGATTTTTTTATTCTAAAATATATTACTTTATTGACAAACAACACAAAAACCACACAAATAACAATAATCTGAATAATAATATTAGGAAAAAATAAAAGAATCCAATATGCTGCGCAACAGAATTGTTTTTTTTTTTATGAACAGCTGAGATTGGTTTGTCAGTTTTGGAAGTAAAACGTAATAGATTTCCTCTTTTTGGTACTTTATTTGACACAAGCGTATTATAACTATACAGGGTAGGAAAATCTTTTATAAATAATAATTTATGTTGCGGCTACATAAATGCTTATGCATTACATTACTATTCAGCCGTTTAGAGGTGTTTAGCGAATTCTAATAAATAAGGCTGTAAAATGATAAAAAAAACAGTATAAACAATTCACTGACATTTTTTATATAGTGTTTCTTGAAAGTGGTTCAATAAGACTTGCTGTTCTTAAAAAGAATGTGCGATCTTTATTTAAGACCCAAATAAAATGGGACTTTGCACGGCGACAAACTAATAAGGTTACACAATGTCTCAACTGCCAAATGTTTGGACACGGAGAGAAAAATTGCCACATCAAAACACACTGCGCGATTTGCTCTGATACCCACGAGACCAGCAAATGCAATTCCAAAAACATTAAGTGCGCCAACTGCAATGAATCGCATACATCTACTGATCTCGCTTGCCCCAGTCGAAAGATTTTCTTCGAAATCAGAGAAAAACTCTCCGCAAAAAACAATAGGCAATCGACGATGATTACCACGACAAGATCACATCATACGTTCGCCCAAAATATGAACGATTTCCCTCCTCTACCACCTCGCCGTAAGGGCACTAATTATATTTTACCGATGCCAAATCCAGTAAACCCAAATGTAACCGATTGCAATGCGTGGACAAGCAACAACATCAACAGCATCAATAGCATCAACAGCATCAACAACAACAACGCTGGACCAGAAAAAGCCAATGAACTCTTCTCTATGGAAGAAATCAACGCACTGACTGCCGAGATGATTACACTACTTGGTAAATGTAATAATAAAGCTGATCAATTTAATACTATTGCGCAATTAGCTATTAAGTATTTATATAAGTCCAAGTAATGAATAATACATCAATGAAGATAATTTGTTGGAATGCTAGAAGCATTCGATGTAAAGTGATAGAATTTTTTGCTTTTCTAAGCAAACATAAAGTAGATGTAGGATTAGTATCCGAAACTTGGCTTAGTTCAGATGACAGATTATCAAATACAGATTATTATTGTTATAGGTTAGATAGAGATGAGAGAAGGGGTGGTGGTGTTGCCGTTGTAGTTAAAAAAAATATTCGACACAAATTAATACCAATTATTAATACCAAATTAATACAAAACATAGGTATTGAAATTCCATTTGCTAATGGTTGTTCATTAAAAATATTTGCTGCATACTTTCCGGGTGGTGCTGCGTCACCTCAAAAAAGATTTTATTTAAATAATGACTTGCGGAAATTAGTAAATTCAAATGATGTTTTTCTGGTTGGTGGTGATTTTAATTGTAAGCATAGAAATTGGGGTTGTCTTAGGGCAAACGCATGGGGAAATATACTTTCAAATCTTAATACAAGACACGGATTTGACATTTTGTTTCCACCTGAACCCACTTATTATCCTGCAAATAATAGAGCTAATCCTTTGACTATAGATATATTCTTAACAAATATGCCGGGTTTGTTTACTGAACCTATGGTTAGAAATGAATTGAGTTCTGATCACTTACCTGTAGAGCTCTGTATCTTCTCTATGCCTTTGAGTGCGAAAAATGAAACACTTGATTTCAAAAATGCAAACTGGGGATCATTCAAGAGTCAAGTGAGAGGAAAATTGAGAAACTTTCCTGAAATTTTTAATGCAGACTTTAATCAATCTCAAATTGATCAAACTGTCACATCTTTCACGTCAGCCATAATTGAAAGCGTGGAACATTCCGTTCCAAAAAAAAAAAATTAAGCTTGGTAGCGCAAATATCTTACCTGCTAATTTAGTACAACTAATTAAGATAAGGAACAGCTACAGAACCAGGTGGATAAGAACTAGAAATTGTTTTTATTTAACGGAAGTAAAGGTTCTTAACGCATTAATTAAAGAAAGCATTGCGAC
>OV839568.1:73737558-73825689 GCA_929447395.1 Epistrophe grossulariae | reverse complement strand
TTTTAGAAATAATTCTTGGAACCAAAAACTGTCAGGATTGGATAAAGCAAGCAAACCATTTTGGAATTTGGTAAAAGTAATTAAAACACGTAATTCTCATATTCCTGCATTGAAGGTAAGAAATCAAGTTATAATGTCAGGTTCTGAAAAGGCTAATTGATTGGAAAACGTCTGCTAAATACCTAGGGGTACGGCTAGATACAAAATTAACATTCGGTCTACATGTGCAAGAAGTAATTAAGAAGATAAATTTAACAATTAAAATATTATACCCTTTCATAAACCGAAAATCTAAGTTAAGTATATCTAACAAGCTTTTAATCTACAAAGCCATTTTCCAGGCAATAATGTTCTATGGATCAGCTGCATGGGGTAATTGTGCAATTAGTCACATCCGAAAACTTCAAATATCGCAAAATAAGATTCTTAAAATGATGCTTAATCTTCCTTGGTGTTTTTCAACAAATGAATTGCACACATTAGCTAATATTGAAATGGTATCCAATAGAATTTCTAAACTAAAAGAACGATATATTACTTCTTGTATATCTTCGGACAATGCCTTAATATCAAATCTAGCTCATTAAACTTTAATGTATGTTAATACAAGAATGTTTTTATTTTGTTATAATGTTTATGTAATTATTTGTTACACACATATTTATTAAATTTATTAATTAATTGTTATCTATTTATTTATTTATATGCTTGTTTTTCTATTTATTTATTTGCTTTGTTTACATTGTTGTTTATTTATTTATTAATTTATTTATTTATTTATTTTTTATTTATTTATTTATTTATTTATTTATTTATTTATTTATTATTTAATTTGAGACTGGTTTTTGTATATTTATTAACTTATTTATTTATTTATCTATTTATTTATTTATTATTTAATTTGAGACTGATTTTTGTATATTTATTAATTTATTTATTTATCAATCTATTTATTTATTATTTAATTTGAGACCGATTTTTGTATATTTATTTTTAACGTTGTTAAAGCTGTTTTGATTAAGCATTGCTCGCTTTCTTTCGTTTACAACCACCCCTTCTCTCTGAATACTATGTAATCAGAATTTATTTATATCTGTACAATATTATTATTTTTGTTTTTTTTTTTTTTTTTTTTTTAATGAAGGTTTTTAATCGTAGCTTTTCCTACAATTCAAGCTTTATTTACCAATTCTATATGTATCGATTAAAAAGAAACTCATTACTTGGCAGTAGTAAGGTAGTGTATATACCAATCTCTGTAAATTGTGCAATATAAGAAAAACAAATGTGATATTTTGGCTACAATAAAAATATATATATATATATATATTTATCAGATTTGATAGGTAGGTAGGTAGATACTTAAGGGTTGCTTTTGCATTTTTTGTGGTTTCTCTCAATTAAGGAAGGTGACGTGTGACGATAAATGATGTTTGTGTTTTTTCATTTTTGTAATTATTATCTTCAGTTTGATATTTTCTATTTTGCTTTCAGATTTGTAGATCTAAATCCCATATAGGTAGGCACAGGTACATACCTATCTAAGGTTACCTATTTAAACGTTTCTTTCACGGTTGCTCAAAGGTTTATTAAATGATTGTTAAAATTTTAAGTTTTTAATTATCGTCAGAATAGCTAATTTCTTAGTTTTAAGTGTTAAATATTATTGAATCATGATTTAAACAGGTTGTTTTACCTAAGATACGACAAAAGGCTAGGGCTAGTAAGCAGGTTGGATCAAGGCAAGACAAAAATTGTATGGGCGGAGAGGTCTTATTCAACCTGCTAAGCCGAGAGGGTAATTTTCCAAACAAATCCACTTGAAATAAAAAAAAAATCATGACACAGTGTCATGCTATACTATTGTGAAAAGTCCTAAATACACTTAGGTATATAGTCTCAAAAGAAATTGACTAAAAAAATCAAATTTATAACAATTTTGTTAATATAAATATAAATAGATACTGTTTTTTACAACCCAGCGCCGCCAGGCCATTGCCCCTCGCTGCCGGTGGGCAAACTTTGGGCACCCAGAGATTGAAGTCGCGCACGAATTGTGTTAATTCATGTCCACTTTTAATTGCGGTTCTTCTTAAAAATGGTTAACATACATATTTTATTATTAATGATCATGAATAATATTTTTAACGAATAGGTACGAGTATATTACGTATATTGATCATGAAAATGTGGAAACGAAGGCAATATTATTGAGCAAAACCGTTGGTGTTGAACCGTAGATCCAAATAGGATACTGAGAACAATGAACATACATTATGTAAGTGGCAATAGATGCAAACGTTTTAGAAAGAAACGAAAATCTTGTCGCCAATAAATTGAGTCTGTCTGGCTAAAAAAAATGCTTTTTTATGGTTTTAGGAACAAAATACCTAAGTAAAAACCATTCTGAAATGTGTCTTTGCTTTCGTTGCATCAGTGATAATTTCGATAATTTGCAAAAAAATTCTACTTACTTATTAATTAAACTTACGAGTATTATTAAAATTATAAAAATGACTATAACAATGTAAAAATAAAAAAAACTCTGGCGTTCCCAGATTTGTTTTAGGTACCTAACGATTATCGTCGTGAAATATGGTTACCAAATTCTGGCAAGAGTTTCTCAGAAAAACTTAGTTGCGACGAAAAAATTTATATATGTGCGGATCATTTTGACAAAAAAAAATTTAAGTCTGGGAGCTTTCCGTGCATGCACAAATAGAGAGGCTTGTCCGTTCCCATACAATCAAAATAAAAGTGAGTATGTTTTGAAAGAAATCACAAATAACTTGCAAAATTTCAATCCACAGTTGTTATAGATGTTATTTTGGCATTATTTAAACACGTTTTGTGGTTCAAATGCAAATGGAAGTACCTACATATGTATTCGTTTGCGTAAGATCAGATTACATTTTTTTGCTCCTGGTATTATGCCCCAGAATTGAGTGGAGGCCCTGCATCCACTCCCAAAATTTGCTATATGCTCTTCGAAAAACTCTTGACAGTATCTTTTAGAAAATTCATTCAAGTGAAACCCCAATTTTTTCTCCTGAACAAATTTGATTTTTTTTGCGAAAATATATATGTACAGTCGACTCTCCCTAAGTCGAATTTTCACGGGATACCAAGATTTGTTCGAGTTAGAGAGAGTTTTGGAAAAATTCGAGTTATAGAGAAAAAAAACATTTTTTTATTTTAAAAGGTTTATTTAATAAATAAAGGTTAATATACATATGTATTAAAGCAACCAACAACACAAAGAACAGGATAATAATCCTTTTTTGTTTTTGCGTTGTAACTTTTTAAAAACTGTATGTTTTTATAGAGGTACCAGGGTTATGAATAGGAAGAAACGCAAAGAGCTGACGATGATGGTACACGCGATGCTACACATATATACATATGTACCTATTAAGGTTTTGATGGTTCGTAGTTATACTATACCCAAATACGAACTCCGAAGGGATAATGGTTTTTTATTTTGTTTTGTTCTAAACAAAATTCGACTTAAGGGGTGAAAAAAGATGCCAACTATCGAGAAAATGTGTTCGAGTTAAAGAGAGTTCGACTTAGAGGGAGTTCGACTTAGAGAATGGTTTTTGTATGGAAAATTGAAGGGAATGATAAAATATGGTGAAAAGGTTCGAATTAGAGAGAAATTCGACTTAGAGAGAGTATCTACGACTTAGGGCGAGTCGACTGTATATTTATAATTATTTATTAACAAAATAATATTTTTTTTCAAAACTTTACGTTATTAAATAATATTTTTACGTTATTAAGTAATATTTTTGTTTGTAATATTCGAATCTCCTATCAATTTCTAGTCAAATACTAAAAACCGGATGCCTAAGGGTCTGTTTCACAATTAAGCTACATGGAACTTATTCGACAGTTAACAACCTCATTTACGTTTCACAATGTCTGAATACGTCTAATTGGCAATTAAAGTTCTAAGTATTTTACTGGCAAGATGAAGTGCCGTAAAATTTCATTTTAAAAGGGTCTTCAGAAATGAGACCCTCACATTCGAGGAACTCAGCACGCTTCTGACTGAAATAGAAGCATGTTTAAACTCGAGGCATCTTTGTCCGGTTTCCGATAACCTCGATGACTTTGCCATCCTCACGCCAGCACACTTTCTCATTGGTACTTCAGCCCAGCTCATACCAGAAGTGGATTTATCAGCTGAAAAGATTTCGCACTTGGATAGGTGGAAGAAAATACAGATAGCTGTGCACTCATTTTGGAAGCAGTGAGTACTTAGCTCGCCTTCAGCAACGACCGAAGTGGTTGAAAACCGAACCACAGCCAAAAATCGGAGACCTAGTCTTGCTGAAGGATGAACGTTTGCCACCTTCACAATGGGCTCTTGCACGCATCACTTCTTTAATTCCTGGAAGAGATAAATTGATTCGTGTTGTCAACGTAAAAACGCAATCAGGAGAATTTAGAAGACTGATCACCAAAATATCCCTTCTACCCTGTAACAAAACTGCAGATGAAAACGCAACCATCTAACCATGGACGAATATCTAATATAAAAACAACAGAAAATATTCACTCAAAACAAAAACACTCATTCAAAACATACAAACATTCAAAATCAAAATATAACACTCATACATCGTTTTATAAAATTCATAAAATCCTGATGTTGCCCACAGAAAATCAAAATATTCAACATCAGTCACTCACAAATGTCGCACACAGAAAATCAAAATACTCGACATAGTAAAAAATTCATTCAAAATCACAGTAATCATTCAAACTCACAGTATCAAAGCACTCATAAATATCACACTCGCTATTACTTACTCTCAAATCACACACTTTCGATATCACTCACTCACAATCATTCGATGCACTCACATTACACACTCATACTCAATCGAAATCACAGTTTAAAATCACGTTTGGAATTCCACGCAACGAATTATTTCAAATATTGACTCACTCGAAAAACACTCTTATGAAATTTAATCTCACGTAAACAATTAAACTTCATCGAATAAATACATTTAAATCACATTCACAATCACAGTCATAGCATCGTCACGAAGGTCAAATTATTAATTAATTCAACATAAAATAGTTTTAACTTCATTTAAATCAATTGAAATTTGCATCAGAATAACAACAAAAATATTCTAAGGATGTTTTAATTTTAAGTAAAATATTATTTTTTAACCGAAAAATCCGAAACACCCTGTTAAAACCATTCGAATTCACATTTGACTAATTTAATATCAAAAAATACAGTCCACTAAAAATCACAATCAAAATAATTAATTCAAAAAAAAATTTATTTTTACACATAAAAAATGAGACACCCTATTTCGGAAATTCAACAAGCCGCCAACAATGGAAAGTTAGTCCCCTTTCACACAAGGAAACTCAGTTTCCAGCAACTTTCAGTTTATAGGAATTAGGAGAGAAGGGCACCAACTAAGAGGAATGAACGGTCTACGATTGGTGGGAATTGGAATTTAAAAGAAAACGTCAAAAAATCTCCAGCAACTTGTTTCCTTGTGTGAAAGGGGACTAACCAACCATGAATGGAGATAAGATGCCTGTTTGGTAACTTTTTTTTCAACAAAATTCCAAAAAACTGAGTTTTTTTTTCTATGGGTTTTGACAGCAAATTTTGAAAATTTGTACAAATTCGCAAGAAATTTCACGTTACCAAACAGACCAAAGAAATAAACGAACATATTATGTATCTCTTATGGGAGACACACGAACATGTGTATTTCTTATGGATGACACACGAACTTATGCTTTTCAATGAACTCGTATATTCCTTATGGAAACCACACAAACATGGGTATTTCTTATAGGGGGAGGAAATACCGAATACAGAACAGAATTTACCAACATAAAACTACAAATTAATCAAAATAACTTCTAACTCACTTGAATTAATCACCACACCATAGAGTACCTATATTATCTAGAGAACCGACTCGTACCCCCCTTGCCTAATACACCCTCAAATTTTATTTTAGCTCAATGAGAGAAAACTCTCTTAAATTCCCTGTCTGTGAATACGTGTGAATAGTTGATACAACAACAATTAGTGTCAGTAGCTCAAAAAGTTGAAAATTTGAAAAACACCCGTTTTGCGATCATTTAAATGCTTATATCTTTGGATCCAATGGTCGGATTTTCAAAATTTAAAATTCAAATTAAAGCCAGAATGACATTCGAGTACCAGCTATAAAAAAAATTTCATATTAAAAATTTCATACTAAAAAAAATAAATTAATTTTTGGAGAATAATTTTCATCGTGGCAAACGTAACGAAGAAGAGGAATACACAAGAAGAAAAATGAAAAAAAGTTTGCTACTAAAAATATACTGGTTGGAAGGAGATAGTAATTCTTAAGACGGCGGAGTGTGTGCAACAAAACAGCATAACCTTGGCAAATTGAGTTCGCATCGGGAAAAAATTTGCTATACATATGTAGGTATGTACGTTTGTGGTAGGTATTTTTCATTCATTATTTGTTAAGGTGCCTTCATATCATTGAATAATTACAAATAGAAGTGGACACTGAGAAACTAGAAATGCCATCGTTGTTTCGTGGTCATTATCGGCAACATAATAAAATATTAAATTGTTGTTTGGTTGCGAAATGCGCTAAGCAATCTGATCTGATCAGACATTCTCTCTGTGCGGTACCTATCAATAGCAAAAATTAACAAAAGAACTCGTTCTCCCTCCTCTGTTGAAGACATTCAATTGTCTCTCAGCGTTAAGAATCGGAAAATGTATTCGGATGACCAAAGATTTGGGCGGTTTGCGCCTTTACAATGTCTTCCAGACACTGGGAATGATAATGATATTGAATGTGAAGAGGTGTTACTAACTCCACCAATAAAAAAAAATAAAATACCATCCATCTGTGTTTTGCAAAAATCTTGTGAAAATGTACACTCTTTGCTTAGTGAAATACAAATTAAAGATTATTGTATTAAGAAAATGTAAATTGGCATTAAAGTTATTTTGGAAAAAAGTGAGGATCACCAAACAATGTGTTCTCAATTAAAATTAAAAAATTGGCAATTCTTTACGCATGACCTTCCATCAGCCAGATCTTTTAAAGTTGTGCTCTTCGGACTCGACGAACTTCCATCTGATAAACTTAAAAACGAACTTATATCCCTTGGTCTCAAGTGCCAAAACATTAAAATGATAAAAAAACAGTATAAACAATTCACTGACATTTTTTATATAGTGTTTCTTGAAAGTGGTTCAATAAGACTTGCTGATCTTAAAAAGAATGTGCGATCTTTATTTAAGACCCAAATAAAATGGGACTTTGCACGGCGACAAACTAATAAGGTTACACAATGTCTCAACTGCCAAATGTTTGGACACGGAGAGAAAAATTGCCACATCAAAACACACTGCGCGATTTGCTCTGATACCCACGAGACCAGCAAATGCAATTCCAAAAACATTAAGTGCGCCAACTGCAATGAATCGCATACATCTACTGATCTCGCTTGCCCCAGTCGAAAGATTTTCTTCGAAATCAGAGAAAAACTCTCCGCAAAAAACAATAGGCAATCGACGATGATTACCACGACAAGATCACATCATACGTTCGCCCAAAATATGAACGATTTCCCTCCTCTACCACCTCGCCGTAAGGGCACTAATTATATTTTACCGATGCCAAATCCAGTAAACCCAAATGTAACCGATTGCAATGCGTGGACAAGCAACAACATCAACAGCATCAATAGCATCAACAGCATCAACAACAACAACGCTGGACCAGAAAAAGCCAATGAACTCTTCTCTATGGAAGAAATCAACGCACTGACTGCCGAGATGATTACACTACTTGGTAAATGTAATAATAAAGCTGATCAATTTAATACTATTGCGCAATTAGCTATTAAGTATTTATATAAGTCCAAGTAATGAATAATACATCAATGAAGATAATTTGTTGGAATGCTAGAAGCATTCGATGTAAAGTGATAGAATTTTTGATGTGTAAACATCTATACTGGCGGTAGGGTAAAAAGAAAACGTAACGTAACGTTGTAATCGTGATCGTGGTCGTGATCGTGATTCTGAGCTTTACGAAAATTGAGTGCGTTCAACAATATGTGCGTTCAGTAACTAAACGTGGAGTATTTATATACGAAATCGAAAGGTCGAGTTCAGTTTGGGTTGAAATTTGGTTGGCTGCTTAGAGGATATATTAAGCCACTATTACACGATGATTCTTTGCGTCTGACTCTATTCGAACATAATGAGTGCGAAAGAGAAAAATGATAAGATGGAAGACCAGTTGTCCTGTGAGTCGTGGGCCAAGTTTTACGAGACTCTTTTTAACGCTTCTTTCGCATTAGGCTACGCGCAAACCACCGCGATGGCGGTGGCGATCACGATAAAAATGTGGGATGCCTCATATAAAAATCAAAGCACACTTCAATCGTGTAGATGTGTGCCTTTCCTTTGATTTATGTGTATGGCATCCACAATTTTATAGTGATCGCCTTCGCTATCGCGTTTGTTTGCAGCTACCTTTATCCGTATTTTGTATTCTTTGCATTACTTTTTTTCAATTACATGACTGCTTGGAGACCAGGACCCATGTTCTGTAACTCAGCGATAACTTTTCGCGCGAGAAACGGCGTTTCTCGACGCGAAAAATTATCGTCGAGTTACAGAACATGGGTCCAGGGGCCTATTTCACGGAACATACATAACATACATTGTATGAATGTATGTACCTTAAAGTAGACCCCAAAGATGGCTCAGTGTAAATTTTGAATTTTTTGAAAAACTTTACGTAAACTTAGAAAACGCATAATTAAAAAAAAAAATTTAAATTTACGCCCACTCATCTCGTAGTCGGGATTCTTATCTTGTAGCCGTGGTCGTGATTTTGATTCTGAGCCAGAGATTAGTCTGCTATTACACGATGCATCTAGACGCATGCGACTTTTCGAACTACGTAAGTGCAAAAGAGAAAAAAAATCGAAAAGATGAGACGGAAAAAAAGTGACCGGTGTCGCGTGAGTAAAATTTTCGATGCAACTATTTGACGTTTCTCTTTTCTCTTGTCCGTTTTTTACTATTCTGCTTCATATGGTTTTGTTGTTCAAAGAGTAAATTTCGATGCAACGCACTGTTATTGATGGCCTTATAGGCTTTCCAGAAATGAGAAATTCATCTTTAAAAAAAAACATAAATAAAATAAATTATTGCTTTTCTTGACTGATATTCATTTAAAGGCACACAAACCTTTCTTTCTTCAATATATCTATCTAATAATGAAAACAAAAATAAGAACAGAAAAAGTTTTTTATTGCTTGAGCACAGCCCAACACGAAAATGAAAAATAAAGAGAACTGTCAAATTAGATTCATGACTTTGGTTTCAACGTGTAATAGCGCTTGAAACAGCGGACGAAATAACAAAGAAGAATTCGAAGAAGGTGCATGCAACTAGATTCATCATGTAATAGCAGACTTATGAATTATCCATAATCTCTGTTCTGAGCTTCACGAAAATTGAATGCGGTCAACGCTACGTACGCTATACACTGGATAGTGAATAGCCTATAGTGTATAACAGTTTTTGTGAGCCAATTTTTGAAAGGGTACCAGCCACGACCTCATATCTCGCTCCATACCAACGAAAAAAAAGAGATGGAAGATATTTGCCGTAATTGAGCATTTATTTGATGTCAGTTGATGCCGACAAGCATTGCGGCTGTAAATATTGAAAAAAAAATAAAAGAAAATCCAGGTCCAGTAGCGTCCATACCGCTGGCACCGCTGTTATACTGTTATATGAAGGTACCGGCCACGACCACTGATCTCTATAATACACTGGATAGTGAATAGCCTATAGTGTATAACAGTTTTTGTGAGGCAAGTTTTTTAAAGGGTACCGGCCACGACCTCATATCTCGCTCTATACAAACGAAGAAAATGATTGAAGATATTTGCCGAAATTGAGCATTTATTTGATATCAGTTGATGTCAACAAGCATTGCGGCTGTAAATATTGAAAAAAATATAAGAAAATGCAGGTCCAGTAGCGTCCATTCCGCTGGCGCCGCTGTTATACTGTTATATGAGGGTACCGGCCACGACAATATTTTTGCCTCAAAAATTTTGTATGAATACACTATCCAGTGTATATAGAGATCAGTGGCCACGACTATATTTTTGCCTCAAAAATACAGAGACGTCAAAACAAGTTGCCGGAAGTAGTCCAATGTGAACACCGTCAATAAAATTCATAACATTTCCACTCCATGGTGAGAAAGAGATGCCTTTCTTGACCAACTCTTCCTCGCAACGAAGAAGGAATGAGAAAGGTATACAAAGACGTCAAAAAATTTCAGTTGAGTCAGTCTAATGTCAACATTTTCATTGCAGGTTCGTTCAGATTAGAAAATAAGTGTCAAATCCCATTAGAGGGCTACGGTGCCACTAGATTGAAAACACAATTTTAGAACTTTCTGCTGTTAGTTGGGACTAAATTAAATTTCATTGACGGTGTTAACATTGGACTACTTCCGCTGTTTTCTTTTGACGTCTCTGTACTTTTACTCACTACCACTTCATGCCGAGAAAGAGGTGGACAGGAAAGGCATCTCTTTTTCACCATGAAGTGGGAGATGTCTTTCTTTGCCATCTCTTTTTCGCCATGAAGTGGGAGTGAGAAAGAATAAAGAGACGTCAAAACAAGTTGCCGGAAGTAGTCCAATGTGAACACCGTCAATGAAATTCATGACATTTCAACTTCATGGTGAGAAAGAGACGCCTTTTTTGACCAACTCTTTCTCGCAACGAAGTAGGAATGAGAAAGGTATACAAAGACGTCAAAAAATGAATTTCAATGACGGTGTTCACATTGTACTACTTCCGTCGACTTGTTTTGAGATGTCTGTACTTTTTCTCACTCCCATCTCATGGCGATAAAGCGATGGCCAAGAAAGACATTTCCACTTCATGGTGAGAATGAGATGCCTTTCTTGACCTCTTTCTCGCAACGAAGTAGGAATGAGAAAGGTATACAAAGACGTCAAAAAATTTCAATTGAGGCTGTCTCATGTCAACACTGTCATTGCAGGTTCGTTCGGATTAGAAAATAAGTGTCAAATCCCATTAGAGGTTCGCTACGGTGCCAATAGATTGAAAACATAATTTTAGAACTTTCTAATGTCAGTTGGGACTAGATTAAATTTCATTGACGGTGTTCACATTGGACTACTTCCGCTGCTTTCTTTTGACGTCTCTGTACTTTTGCTCACTCCCACTTCATGTCGAGAAAGAGGTGGCCAAGAAAGGCATCTCTTTCCTACCATGAAGTGGAAGATGTCTTTCTTTGCCATCTCTTTATAGAAGACGTCAAAACAAGTTGCCGGAAGTAGTCCAATGTGAACACCGTCAATGAAATTCATGGCGAGAAAGAGGTGACCAAGAACCGCATCTCCCAATTCAAAGCGAAAAAGAGATGCCTTTCTTGGCCAAGTATTTCTCACCACGAAATGGGAAGGTTTATACAAAAAAGTCAAAATATGTCAGCGGAGGATAGTCCAATATGAAAACTGTCATTTTAGAGGATTCCGCTGTCAGTTTGGGACTAGATAAATTTTACATGTACGTAAAAATATAGATAGTTAGTTAGTATAGATATCTTTTCAAATGTTCGAACTTCATTTTGGAACTCATCTCCCATATTTTGGAAGTTCTTTTGTGTTGGAAGTTGGTTGACAGTTCGAACTTAATTTTGGAATTCATCCTTTATCTGTTCAACCAGTAAGTGTCAAATCCCATTATAGGTTGACTACGTTGCCACTAGATAAAAACCACCATTTAAGAGCTTTCGGTTGTCGATTAAATTTCATTGACGGTTTTCACGTTGGACTTCTTCTGTCGACTTGTTTTGACGTCTCTGTACTTTTGATGTGTAAACATCTATACTGGCGGTAGGGTGAAAAGAAAACGTAACGTAACGTTGTAATCGTGATCGTGATTCTGAGCTTCACGAAAATTGAGTGCGTTCAACAATATGTACGTTCAGTAACTAAACGCTGAGTATTTGAAATCGATAGGTCGAGTTCAGTTCGGGTTGAAATTTGGTTGGCTCACTGATCTCTATATACACTGGATAGTGTATTCATACAACATTTTTGAGGCAAAAATATAGTCGTGGCCGGTACCTTCATATAACAGTATAACAGCGGCGCCAGCGGAATGGAAGCTACTGGACCTGCATTTTCTTTTATTTTTTTCAATGTTTACAGCCGCAATGCTTGTTGGCATCAACTGATATCAAATAAATGCTCAATTTCGGCAAATATCTTCAATCTCTTTCTTCGTTTGTAAAGAGCGAGATATGAGGTCGTGGCCGGTACCCTTTAAAAAACTTGCCTCACAAAAACTGTTATACACTATAGGCTATTCACTATCCAGTGTATTATAGAGATCTGTGGGTTGGCTGCTTAGAGGATATATTAAGCCCCTATTACACGATGATTCTTTGCGTCTGACTCTATTCGAACATAATGAGTGCGAAAGAGAAAAAAGATAAGACGGAAGACCAGTTGCCCTGTGAGTCGTGGGCCAAGTTTTACGAGACTCTTTTTGACGCTTCTTTAGAGTTATCTGTATTTTGTATTCTTTGCAGTACTTTTTTTCAATTACATGACTGCTTTGAGACCAGATCGGTTTTTCTATTTATGGTGAAAAAAAACGTTACGTATCTTGTAGTCGTGATTGGTCACGTTCGGGGATCAATCCAAAGCTATCCGGATAGGTTTGTGTTGTTGTAATCTTTTGCTGATGCAAAAACAACTCAACGTATCTGAAAATTTTTGGATGCGTGGATAGCTTATCTGATAGTTTACCGAACGCAAGGATTCTTATCTTGTAGCCGTGGTCGTGATTTTGATTCTGAGCCAGAGATTTGTTTGCTATTACACGATGCATCTAGACGCATGCGACTTTTTGAACTACGTAAGTGCAAAAGAGAAAAAAAATCGAAAAGATGAGACGGAAAAAAAGTGACCGGTGTCGCGTGAGTAAAATTTTCGATGCAACTATTTGACGTTTCTCTTTTCTCTTGTCCGTTTTTTACTATTCTGCTTCATATGGTTTTGTTGTTCAAAGAGTAAATTTCGATGCAACGCACTGTTATTGATGGCCTTATAGGCTTTCCAGAAATGAGAAATTCATCTTTAAAAACAACATAAATAAAATAAATTATTGCTTTTCTTGACTGATATTCATTTAAAGGCACACAAACCTTTCTTTCTTCAATATATCTATCTAATAATGAAAACAAAAATAAGAACAGAAAAAGTTTTTTATTGCTTGAGCACAGCCCAACACGAAAATGAAAAATAAAGAGAACTGTCAAATTAGATTCATGACTTTGGTTTCAACGTGTAATAGCGCTTGAAAAAGCGGACGAAATAACAAAGAAGAATTCGAAGAAGGTGCATGCAACAAGATTCATCGTGTGATAGTCCCCTATTACACGATGATTCATTGCGTCTGACTCTTTTTTCGAATTTCTCTTTGAAAATCATCCTGTGAGTCGCACGCTATTACACGATGATTCCTTGCGCCTGAGTCTTTTTCCTTTTCTTTTTCGAATTTTCCTTTGAAAATCATCAAAATAAAGTTATATAAAAAGAAACGTCAAAAAGAGTCTCGGATAACTTGGCCCACGACTCACAGGGCAACTGGTCTTCCGTCTCATCTTTTTTCTCTTTCGCACTCGTTATGTTCGAAAAGAGTCAGACGCAAAGAATCATCGTGTAATAGGGGACATAGCAGACTTATGAATTATCCATAATCTCTGTTCTGAGCTTCACGAAAATTGAGTGCGTTCAACGCTATGTACGCTCAGCACTGATCTCTATAATACACTGGATAGTGAATAGCCTATAGTGTATAACAGTTTTTGTGAGCCAATTTTTTAAAGGGTACCGGCCACGACCTCATATCTCGCTCCATACGAACGAAAAAAAAGAAATGGAAGATATTTGCCGTAATTAAGCATTTATTTGACGTCAGTTGATGCCGACAAGCATTGCGGCTGTAAATATTGAAAAAAAATAAAAGAAAATCCAGGTCCAGTAGCGTCCATACCGCTGGCGCCGCTGTTATACTGTTATATGAAGGTACCGGCCACGACTATACTTTTGCCTCAAAAATTTTGTATGAATACACTATTCAGTGTATATAGAGATCAGTGATGTTCAGTAACTAAACAATGAGTGTTTATATACGAAATCAAAAAGTCGAGTTTAGTTTGGGTTGAAATATGGTTGGTTGCTTAGACCATATAGTACATGGACTGCGCTTTCATCATGGCTGCAGGGTTTTAACATAGAAGGCTGCATTTTTCGGCAAATTAGACGAAATAAGGTCATTGACTGGAAAATAATTTTTAAATATAATTTTAATGATTGGCTAAGAGCCCACTGCTGTTTGTGGGTGTGAGTGATCGCAAAAATTCACTGATATGTTTAGATAGATCTTAACTTTTTACTTGGGGCCTTTGTCGGTAAACTAAAAAGCGCATTTTCCATGCATCATTACCGATTTTCAAATTTGCTTATGAAAAGTTAAGATCTATATAAAAACACCAGTAAATTTTTGCTATCATCCGCACCCTAAATTTGATGTAGGGTCTCGGTCTATGAGGCATTCGGACGAATGTTGATGTTTACACATCTTAACCGTGAGTCCCGGCACTCACACTTTTTTTTTTGCTTTTCTAAGCAAACACAAAGTAGATGTAGGATTAGTATCCGAAACTTGGCTTAGTTCAGATGACAGATTATCAAATACAGATTATTATTGTTATAGGTTAGATAGAGATGAGAGAAGGGGTGGTGGTGTTGCCGTTGTAGTTAAAAAAAATATTCGACACAAATTAATACCAATTATTAATACCAAATTAATACAAAACATAGGTATTGAAATTCCATTTGCTAATGGTTGTTCATTAAAAATATTTGCTGCATACTTTCCGGGTGGTGCTGCGTCACCTCAAAAAAGATTTGATTTAAATAATGACTTGCGGAAATTAGTAAATTCAAATGATGTTTTTCTGGTTGGTGGTGATTTTAATTGTAAGCATAGAAATTGGGGTTGTCTTAGGGCAAACGCATGGGGAAATATACTTTCAAATCTTAATACAAGACACGGATTTGACATTTTGTTTCCACCTGAACCCACTTATTATCCTGCAAATAATAGAGCTAATCCTTCGACTATAGATATATTCTTAACAAATATGCCGGGTTTGTTTACTGAACCTATGGTTAGAAATGAATTGAGTTCTGATCACTTACCTGTAGAGCTCTGTATCTTCTCTATGCCTTTGAGTGCGTAAAATGAAACACTTGATTTCAAAAATGCAAACTGGGGATCATTCAAGAGTCAAGTGAGAGGAAAATTGAGAAACTTTCCTGAAATTTTTAATGCAGACTTTAATCAATCTCAAATTGATCAAACTGTCGCATCTTTCACGTCAGCCATAATTGAAAGCGTGGAACATTCTGTTCCAAAAAAAAAAATTAAGCTTGGTAGCGCAAATATCTTACCTGCTAATTTAGTACAACTAATTAAGATAAGGAACAGCTACAGAACCAGGTGGATAAGAACTAGAAATTGTTTTTATTTAACGGAAGTAAAGGTTCTTAACGCATTAATTAAAGAAAGCATTGCGACTTTTAGAAATAATTCTTGGAACCAAAAACTGTCAGGATTGGATAAAGCAAGCAAACCATTTTGGAATTTGGTAAAAGTAATTAAAACACGTAATTCTCATATTCCTGCATTGAAGGTAAGAAATCAAGTTATAATGTCAGGTTCTGAAAAGGCTAATTGATTGGAAAATGTCTGCTAAATACCTAGGGGTACGGCTAGATACAAAATTAACATTCGGTCTACATGTGCAAGAAGTAATTAAGAAGATAAATTTAACAATTAAAATATTATACCCTTTCATAAACCGAAAATCTAAGTTAAGTATATCTAACAAGCTTTTAATCTACAAAGCCATTTTCCAGGCAATAATGTTCTATGGATCAGCTGCATGGGGTAATTGTGCAATTATTCACATCCGAAAACTTCAAATATCGCAAAATAAGATTCTTAAAATGATGCTTAATCTTCCTTGGTGTTTTTCAACAAATGAATTGCACACATTAGCTAATATTGAAATGGTATCCAATAGAATTTCTAAACTAAAAGAACGATATATTACTTCTTGTATATCTTCGGACAATGCCTTAATATCAAATCTAGCTCATTAAACTTTAAGGTGTGTTAATACAAGAATGTTTTTATTTTGTTATAATGTTTATGTAATTATTTGTTACACACATATTTATTAAATTTATTAATTAATTGTTATCTATTTATTTATTTATATGCTTGTTTTTCTATTTATTTATTTGCTTTGTTTACATTGTTGTTTATTTATTTATTAATTTATTTATTTATTTATTTTTTATTTATTTATTTATTTATTTATTTATTATTTAATTTGAGACTGATTTTTGTATATTTATTAACTTATTTATTTATTTATTTATTTATCTATTTATTTATTTATTATTTAATTTGAGACTGATTTTTGTATATTTATTAATTTATTTATTTATCAATCTATTTATTTATTATTTAATTTGAGACCGATTTTTGTATATTTATTTTTAACGTTGTTAAAGCTGTTTTGATTAAGCATTGCTCGCTTTCTTTCGTTTACAACCACCCCTTCTCTCTGAATACTATGTAATCAGAATTTATTTATATCTGTACAATATTATTATTTTTGTTTTTTTTTTTTTTTTTTTTTTTAATGAAGGTTTTTAATCGTAGCTTTTCCTTCAATTCAAGCTTTATTTACCAATTCTATATGTATCGATTAAAAAAAAACTCATTACTTGGCAGTAGTAAGGTAGTGTATATACCAATCTCTGTAAATTGTGCAATATAAGAAAAACAAATGTGATATTTTGGCTACAATAAAAATATATATATATATATATATTTATCAGATTTGATAGGTAGGTAGGTAGATACTTAAGGGTTGCTTTTGCATTTTTTGTGGTTTCTCTCAATTAAGGAAGGTGACGTGTGACGATAAATGATGTTTGTGTGTTTTTATTTTTGTAATTATTATCTTCAGTTTGATATTTTCTATTTTGCTTTCAGATTTGTAGATCTAAATCCCATATAGGTAGGCACAGGTACATACCTATCTAAGGTTACCTATTTAAACGTTTCTTTCACGGTTGCTCAAAGGTTTATTAAATGATTGTTAAAATTTTAAGTTTTTAATTATCGTCAGAATAGCTAATTTCTTAGTTTTAAGTGTTAAATATTATTGAATCATGATTTAAACAGGTTGTTTTACCTAAGATACGACAAAAGGCTAGGGCTAGTAAGCAGGTTGGATCAAGGCAAGACAAAAATTGTATGGGCGAAGAGGTCTTATTCAACCTGCTAAGCCGAGAGGGTAATTTTCCAAACAAATCCACTTGAAATAAAAAAAAAATCATGACACAGTGTCATGCTATACTATTGTGAAAAGTCCTAAATACACTTAGGTATATAGTCTCAAAAGAAATTGACTAAAAAAATCAAATTTGTAACAATTTTGTTAGTATAAATATAAATAGATACTGTTTTTTACAACCCAGCGCCGCCAGGCCATTGCCCCTCGCTGCCGGTGGGCAAACTTTGGGCACCCAGAGATTGAAGTCGCGCACGAATTGTGTTAATTCATGTCCACTTTTAATTGCGGTTCTTCTTAAAATTGGTTAACATACATATTTTATTATTAATGATCATGAATAATATTTTTAACGAATAGGTACGAGTATATTACGTATATTGATCATGAAAATGTGGAAACGAAGGCAATATTATTGAGCAAAACCGTTGGTGTTGAACCGTAGATCCAAATAGGATACTGAGAACAATGAACATACATTATGTAAGTGGCAATAGATGCAAACGTTTTAGAAAGTAACGAAAATCTTGTCGCCAATAAATTGAGTCTGTCTGGCTAAAAAAATGCTTTTTTATGGTTTTAGGAACAAAATACCTAAGTAAAAACCATTCTGAAATGTGTCTTTGCTTTCGTTGCATCAGTGATAATTTCGATAATTTGTAAAAAATTCTACTTACTTATTAATTAAACTTACGAGTATTATTAAAATTATAAAAATGACTATAACAATGTAAAAATAAAAAAAACTCTGGCGTTCCCAGATTTGTTTTAGGTACCTAACGATTATCGTCGTGAAATATGGTTACCAAATTCTGGCAAGAGTTTCTCAGAAAAACTTAGTTGCGACGAAAAAATTTATATATGTGCGGATCATTTTGCCAAAAAAAATTTAAGTCTGGGAGCTTTCCGTGCATGCACAAATAGAGAGGCTTGTCCGTTCCCATACAATCAAAATAAAAGTGAGTATGTTTTAAAAGAAATCACAAATAACTTGCAAAATTTCAATCCACAGTTGTTATAGATGTTATTTTGGCATTATTTAAACACGTTTTGTGGTTCAAATGCAAATGGAAGTACCTACATATGTATTCGTTTGCGTAAGATCAGATTACATTTTTTTTCCTCCTGGTATTATGCCCCAGAATTGTGTTGAGGCCCTGCATCCACTCCCAAAATTTGCTATATGCTCTTCGAAAAACTCTTGACAGTATCTTTTAGAAAATTCATTCAAGTGAAACCCCAATTTCAATTTTTTCTCCTGAACAAATTTGATTTTTTTGCGAAAATATATATGTACAGTCGACTCTCCCTAAGTCGAATTTTCACGGGATACCAAGATTTGTTCGAGTTAGAGAGAGTTTTGGAAAAATTCGAGTTATAGAGAAAAAAAACATTTTTTGATTTTAAAAGGTTTATTTAATAAATAAAGGTTAATATACATATGTATTAAAGCAACCAACAACACAAAGAACAGGATAATAATCCTTTTTTGTTTTTGCGTTGTAACTTTTTAAAAACTGTATGTTTTTATAGAGGTACCAGGGTTATGAATAGGAAGAAACGCAAAGAGCTGACGATGATGGTACACGCGATGCTACACATATATACATATGTACCTATTAAGGTTTTGATGGTTCGTAGTTATACTATACCCAAATACGAACTCTGAAGGGATAATGGTTTTTTATTTTGTTTTGTTCTAAACAAAATTCGACTTAAGGGGTGAAAAAAGATGCCAACTATCGAGAAAATGTGTTCGAGTTAAAGAGAGTTCGACTTAGAGGGAGTTCGACTTAGAGAATGGTTTTTGTATGGAAAATTGAAGGGAATGATAAAATATGGTGAAAAGGTTCGAATTAGAGAGAAATTCGACTTAGAGAGAGTATCTACGACTTAGGGCGAGTCGACTGTATATTTATAATTATTTATTAACAAAATAATATTTTTTTTCAAAACTTTACGTTATTAAGTAATATTTTTACGTTATTAAGTAATATTTTTGTTTGTAATATTCGAATCTCCTATCAATTTCTAGTCAAATACTAAAAACCGGATGCCTAAGGGTCTGTTTCACAATTAAGCTACATGGAACTTATTCGACAGTTAACAACCTCATTTACGTTTCACAATGTCTGAATACGTCTAATTGGCAATTAAAGTTCTAAGTATTTTACTGGCAAGATGAAGTGCCGTAAAATTTCATTTTAAAAGGGTCTTCAGAAATGAGACCCTCACATTCGAGGAACTCAGCACGCTTCTGACTGAAATAGAAGCATGTTTAAACTCGAGGCATCTTTGTCCGGTTTCCGATAACCTCGATGACTTTGCCATCCTCACGCCAGCACACTTTCTCATTGGTACTTCAGCCCAGCTCATACCAGAAGTGGATTTATCAGCTGAAAAGATTTCGCACTTGGATAGGTGGAAGAAAATACAGATAGCTGTGCACTCATTTTGGAAGCAGTGAGTACTTAGCTCGCCTTCAGCAACGACCGAAGTGGTTGAAAACCGAACCACAGCCAAAAATCGGAGACCTAGTCTTGCTGAAGGATGAACGTTTGCCACCTTCACAATGGGCTCTTGCACGCATCACTTCTTTAATTCCTGGAAGAGATAAATTGATTCGTGTTGTCAACGTAAAAACGCAATCAGGAGAATTTAGAAGACTGATCACCAAAATATCCCTTCTACCCTGTAACAAAACTGCAGATGAAAACGCAACCATCTAACCATGGACGAATATCTAATATAAAAACAACAGAAAATATTCACTCAAAACAAAAACACTCATTCAAAACATACAAACATTCAAAATCAAAATATAACACTCATACATCGTTTTATAAAATTCATGAAATCCTGATGTTGCCCACAGAAAATCAAAATATTCAACATCAGTCACTCACAAATGTCGCACACAGAAAATCAAAATACTCGACATAGTAAAAAATTCATTCAAAATCACAGTAATCATTCAAACTCACAGTATCAAAGCACTCATAAATATCACACTCGCTATTACTTACTCTCAAATCACACACTTTCGATATCACTCACTCACAATCATTCGATGCACTCACATTACACACTCATACTCAATCGAAATCACAGTTTAAAATCACGTTTGGAATTCCACGCAACGAATTATTTCAAATATTGACTCACTCGAAAAACACTCTTATGAAATTTAATCTCACGTAAACAATTAAACTTCATCGAATAAATACATTTAAATCACATTCACAATCACAGTCATAGCATCGTCACAAAGGTCAAATTATTAATTAATTCAACATAAAATAGTTTTAACTTCATTTAAATCAATTGAAATTTGCATCAGAATAACAACAAAAATATTCTAAGGATGTTTTAATTTTAAGTAAAATATTATTTTTTAACCGAAAAATCCGAAACACCCTGTTAAAACCATTCGAATTCACATTTGACTAATTTAATATCAAAAAATACAGTCCACTAAAAATCACAATCAAAATAATTAATTCAAAAAAAAATTTATTTTTACACATAAAAAATGAGACACCCTATTTCGGAAATTCAACAAGCCGCCAACAATGGAAAGTTAGTCCCCTTTCACACAAGGAAACTCAGTTTCCAGCAACTTTCAGTTTATAGGAATTAGGAGAGAAGGGCACCAACTAAGAGGAATGAACGGTCTACGATTGGTGGGAATTGGAATTTAAAAGAAAACGTCAAAAAATCTCCAGCAACTTGTTTCCTTGTGTGAAAGGGGACTAACCAACCATGAATGGTGATAAGATGCCTGTTTGGTAACTTTTTTTTCAACAAAATTCCAAAAAACTGAGTTTTTTTTCTATGGGTTTTGACAGCAAATTTTGAAAATTTGTACAAATTCGCAAGAAATTTCACGTTACCAAACAGACCAAAGAAATAAACGAACATATTATGTATCTCTTATGGGAGACACACGAACATGTGTATTTCTTATGGATGACACACGAACTTATGCTTTTCAATGAACTCGTATATTCCTTATGGAAACCACACAAACATGGGTATTTCTTATAGGGGAGGAAATACCGAATACAGAACAGAATTTACCAACATAAAACTACAAATTAATCAAAATAACTTCTAACTCACTTGAATTAATCACCACACCATAGAGTACCTATATTATCTAGAGAACCGACTCGTACCCCCCTTGCCTAAAACACCCTCAAATTTTATTTTAGCTCAATGAGAGAAAACTCTCTTAAATTCCCTGTCTGTGAATACGTGTGAATAGTTGATACAACAACAATTAGTGTCAGTAGCTCAAAAAGTTGAAAATTTGAAAAACACCCGTTTTGCGATCATTTAAATGCTTATATCTTTGGATCCAATGGTCGGATTTTCAAAATTTAAAATTCAAATTAAAGCCAGAATGACATTCGAGTACCAGCTATAAAAAAAATTTCATATTAAAAATTTCATACTAAAAAAAATAAATTAATTTTTGGAGAATAATTTTCATCGTGGCAAACGTAACGAAGAAGAGGAATACACAAGAAGAAAAATGAAAAAAAGTTTGCTACTAAAAATATACTGGTTGGAAGGAGATAGTAATTCTTAAGACGGCGGAGTGTGTGCAACAAAACAGCATAACCTTGGCAAATTGAGTTCGCATCGGGAAAAAATTTGCTATACATATGTAGGTATGTACGTTTGTGGTAGGTATTTTTCATTCATTATTTGTTAAGGTGCCTTCATATCATTGAATAATTACAAATAGAAGTGGACACTGAGAAACTAGAAATGCCATCGTTGTTTCGTGGTCATTATCGGCAACATAATAAAATATTAAATTGTTGTTTGGTTGCGAAATGCGCTAAGCAATCTGATCTGATCAGACATTCTCTCTGTGCGGTACCTATCAATAGCAAAAATTAACAAAAGAACTCGTTCTCCCTCCTCTGTTGAAGACATTCAATTGTCTCTCAGCGTTAAGAATCGGAAAATGTATTCGGATGACCAAAGATTTGGACGGTTTGCGCCTTTACAATGTCTTCCAGACACTGGGAATGATAATGATATTGAATGTGAAGAGGAGTTACTAACTCCACCAATAAAAAAAAATAAAATACCATCCATCTGTGTTTTGCAAAAATCTTGTGAAAATGTACACTCTTTGCTTAGTGAAATACAAATTAAAGATTATTGTATTAAGAAAATGTAAATTGGCATTAAAGTTATTTTGGAAAAAAGTTAGGATCACCAAACAATGTGTTCTCAATTAAAATTAAAAAATTGGCAATTCTTTACGCATGACCTTCCATCAGCCAGATCTTTTAAAGTTGTGCTCTTCGGACTCGACGAACTTCCATCTGATAAACTTAAAAACGAACTTATATCCCTTGGTCTCAAGTGCCAAAACATTAAAATGATAAAAAAACAGTATAAACAATTCACTGACATTTTTTATATAGTGTTTCTTGAAAGTGGTTCAATAAGACTTGCTGATCTTAAAAAGAATGTGCGATCTTTATTTAAGACCCAAATAAAATGGGACTTTGCACGGCGACAAACTAATAAGGTTACACAATGTCGCAACTGCCAAATGTTTGGACACGGAGAGAAAAATTGCCACATCAAAACACACTGCGCGATTTGCTCTGATACCCACGAGACCAGCAAATGCAATTCCAAAAACATTAAGTGCGCCAACTGCAATGAATCGCATACATCTACTGATCTCGCTTGCCCCAGTCGAAAGATTTTCTTCGAAATCAGAGAAAAACTCTCCGCAAAAAACAATAGGCAATCGACGATGATTACCACGACAAGATCACATCATACGTTCGCCCAAAATATGAACGATTTCCCTCCTCTACCACCTCGCCGTAAGGGCACTAATTATATTTTACCGATGCCAAATCCAGTAAACCCAAATGTAACCGATTGCAATGCGTGGACAAGCAACAACATCAACAGCATCAATAGCATCAACAGCATCAACAACAACAACGCTGGACCAGAAAAAGCCAATGAACTCTTCTCTATGGAAGAAATCAACGCACTGACTGCCGAGATGATTACACTACTTGGTAAATGTAATAATAAAGCTGATCAATTTAATACTATTGCGCAATTAGCTATTAACTATATAAGTCCAAGTAATGAATAATACATCAATGAAGATAATTTGTTGGAATGCTAGAAGCATTCGATGTAAAGTGATAGAATTTTTGATGTGTAAACATCTATACTGGCGGTAGGGTGAAAAGAAAACGTAACGTAACGTTGTAATCGTGATCGTGGTCGTGATCGTGATTCTGAGCTTTACGAAAATTGAGTGCGTTCAACAATATGTGCGTTCAGTAACTAAACGTGGAGTATTTATATACGAAATCGAAAGGTCGAGTTCAGTTTGGGTTGAAATTTGGTTGGCTGCTTAGAGGATATATTAAGCCACTATTACACGATGATTCTTTGCGTCTGACTCTATTCGAACATAATGAGTGCGAAAGAGAAAAATGATAAGATGGAAGACCAGTTGTCCTGTGAGTCGTGGGCCAAGTTTTACGAGACTCTTTTTAACGCTTCTTTCGCATTAGGCTACGCGCAAACCACCGCGATGGCGGTGGCGATCACGATAAAAATCAAAGCACACTTCAATCGTGTAGATGTGTGCCTTTCCTTTGATTTATGTGTATGGCATCCACAATTTTATAGTGATCGCCACCGCTATCGCGTTTGTTTGCAGCTACCTTTATCCGTATTTTGTATTCTTTGCATTACTTTTTTTCAATTACATGACTGCTTTGAGACCAGGACCCATGTTCTGTAACTCAGCGATAACTTTTCGCGCGAGAAACGGCGTTTCTCGACGCGAAAAATTATCGTCGAGTTACAGAACATGGGTCCAGGGGCCTATTTCACGGAACATACATAACATACATTGTATGAATGTATGTACCTTAAAGTAGACCCCAAAGATGGCTCAGTGTAAATTTTGAATTTTTTGAAAAACTTTACGTAAACTTAGAAAACGCATAATTTAAAAAAAAAATTTAAATTTACGCCCACTCATCTCGTAGTCGGGATTCTTATCTTGTAGCCGTGGTCGTGATTTTGATTCTGAGCCAGAGATTAGTCTGCTATTACACGATGCATCTAGACGCATGCGACTTTTCGAACTACGTAAGTGCAAAAGAGAAAAAAAATCGAAAAGATGAGACGGAAAAAAAGTGACCGGTGTCGCGTGAGTAAAATTTTCGATGCAACTATTTGACGTTTCTCTTTTCTCTTGTCCGTTTTTTACTATTCTGCTTCATATGGTTTTGTTGTTCAAAGAGTAAATTTCGATGCAACGCACTGTTATTGATGACCTTATAGGCTTTCCAGAAATGAGAAATTCATCTTTAAAAAAAAACATAAATAAAATAAATTATTGCTTTTCTTGACTGATATTCATTTAAAGGCACACAAACCTTTCTTTCTTCAATATATCTATCTAATAATGAAAACAAAAATAAGAACAGAAAAAGTTTTTTATTGCTTGAGCACACCCCAACACGAAAATGAAAAATAAAGAGAACTGTCAAATTAGATTCATGACTTTGGTTTCAACGTGTAATAGCGCTTGAAACAGCGGACGAAATAACAAAGAAGAATTCGAAGAAGGTGCATGCAACTAGATTCATCGTGTAATAGCAGACTTATGAATTATCCATAATCTCTGTTCTGAGCTTCACGAAAATTGAATGCGTTCAACGCTACGTACGCTATACACTGGATAGTGAATAGCCTATAGTGTATAACAGTTTTTGTGAGCCAATTTTTGAAAGGGTACCAGCCACGACCTCATATCTCGCTCCATACCAACGAAAAAAAAGAGATGGAAGATATTTGCCGTAATTGAGCATTTATTTGATGTCAGTTGATGCCGACAAGCATTGCGGCTGTAAATATTGAAAAAAAAATAAAAGAAAATCCAGGTCCAGTAGCGTCCATACCGCTGGCACCGCTGTTATACTGTTATATGAAGGTACCGTCCACGACCACTGATCTCTATAATACACTGGATAGTGAATAGCCTATAGTGTATAACAGTTTTTGTGAGGCAAGTTTTTTAAAGGGTACCGGCCACGACCTCATATCTCGCTCTATACAAACGAAGAAAATGATTGAAGATATTTGCCGAAATTGAGCATTTATTTGATATCAGTTGATGTCAACAAGCATTGCGGCTGTAAATATTGAAAAAAATATAAGAAAATGCAGGTCCAGTAGCGTCCATTCCGCTGGCGCCGCTGTTATACTGTTATATGAGGGTACCGGCCACGACAATATTTTTGCCTCAAAAATGTTGTATGAATACACTATCCAGTGTATATAGAGATCAGTGGCCACGACTATATTTTTGCCTCAAAAATACAGAGACGTCAAAACAAGTTGCCGGAAGTAGTACAATGTGAACACCGTCAATGAAATTCATGACATTTCCACTCCATGGTGAGAAAGAGATGCCTTTCTTGACCAACTCTTCCTCGCAACGAAGAAGGAATGAGAAAGGTATACAAAGACGTCAAAAAATTTCAGTTGAGTCAGTCTAATGTCAACATTTTCATTGCAGGTTCGTTCAGATTAGAAAATAAGTGTCAAATCCCATTAGAGGGCTACGGTGCCACTAGATTGAAAACACAATTTTAGAACTTTCTGCTGTTAGTTGGGACTAAATTAAATTTCATTGACGGTGTTCACATTGGACTACTTCCGCTGTTTTCTTTTGACGTCTCTGTACTTTTACTCACTACCACTTCATGCCGAGAAAGAGGTGGACAGGAAAGGCATCTCTTTTTCACCATGAAGTGGGAGATGTCTTTCTTTGCCATCTCTTTTTCGCCATGAAGTGGGAGTGAGAAAGAATAAAGAGACGTCAAAACAAGTTGCCGGAAGTAGTCCAATGTGAACACCGTCAATGAAATTCATGACATTTCCACTTCATGGTGAGAAAGAGACGCCTTTTTTGACCAACTCTTTCTCGCAACGAAGTAAGAATGAGAAAGGTATACAAAGACGTCAAAAAATGAATTTCAATGACGGTGTTCACATTGTACTACTTCCGTCGACTTGTTTTGAGATGTCTGTACTTTTTCTCACTCCCATCTCATGGCGATAAAGCGATGGCCAAGAAAGACATTTCCACTTCATGGTGAGAATGAGATGCCTTTCTTGACCTCTTTCTCGCAACGAAGTAGGAATGAGAAAGGTATACAAAGACGTCAAAAAATTTCAATTGAGGCTGTCTCATGTCAACACTGTCATTGCAGGTTCGTTCGGATTAGAAAATAAGTGTCAAATCCCATTAGAGGTTCGCTACGGTGCCAATAGATTGAAAACATAATTTTAGAACTTTCTAATGTCAGTTGGGACTAGATTAAATTTCATTGACGGTGTTCACATTGGACTACTTCCGCTGCTTTCTTTTGACGTCTCTGTACTTTTGCTCACTCCCACTTCATGTCGAGAAAGAGGTGGCCAAGAAAGGCATCTCTTTCCTACCATGAAGTGGAAGATGTCTTTCTTTGCCATCTCTTTATAGAAGACGTCAAAACAAGTTGCCGGAAGTAGTCCAATGTGAACACCGTCAATGAAATTCATGGCGAGAAAGAGGTGACCAAGAACCGCATCTCCCAATTCAAAGCGAAAAAGAGATGCCTTTCTTGGCCAAGTATTTCTCACCACGAAATGGGAAGGTTTATACAAAAAAGTCAAAATATGTCAGCGGAGGATAGTCCAATATGAAAACTGTCATTTTAGAGGATTCCGCTGTCAGTTTGGGACTAGATAAATTTTACATGTACGTCAAAATATAGATAGTTAGTTAGTATAGATATCTTTTCAAATGTTCGAACTTCATTTTGGAACTCATCTCCCATATTTTGGAAGTTCTTTTGTGTTGGAAGTTGGTTGACAGTTCGAACTTAATTTTGGAATTCATCCTTTATCTGTTCAACCAGTAAGTGTCAAATCCCATTATAGGTTGACTACGTTGCCACTAGATAAAAACCACCATTTAAGAGCTTTCGGTTGTCGATTAAATTTCATTGACGGTTTTCACGTTGGACTTCTTCTGTCGACTTGTTTTGACGTCTCTGTACTTTTGATGTGTAAACATCTATACTGGCGGTAGGGCGAAAAGAAAACGTAACGTAACGTTGTAATCGTGATCGTGATTCTGAGCTTCACGAAAATTGAGTGCGTTCAACAATATGTACGTTCAGTAACTAAACGCTGAGTATTTGAAATCGATAGGTCGAGTTCAGTTCGGGTTGAAATTTGGTTGGCTCACTGATCTCTATATACACTGGATAGTGTATTCATACAACATTTTTGAGGCAAAAATATAGTCGTGGCCGGTACCTTCATATAACAGTATAACAGCGGCGCCAGCGGAATGGAAGCTACTGGACCTGCATTTTCTTTTATTTTTTTCAATGTTTACAGCCGCAATGCTTGTTGGCATCAACTGATATCAAATAAATGCTCAATTTCGGCAAATATCTTCAATCTCTTTCTTCGTTTGTAAAGAGCGAGATATGAGGTCGTGGCCGGTACCCTTTAAAAAACTTGCCTCACAAAAACTGTTATACACTATAGGTTATTCACTATCCAGTGTATTATAGAGATCTGTGGGTTGGCTGCTTAGAGGATATATTAAGCCCCTATTACACGATGATTCTTTGCGTCTGACTCTATTCGAACATAATGAGTGCGAAAGAGAAAAAAGATAAGACGGAAGACCAGTTGCCCTGTGAGTCGTGGGCCAAGTTTTACGAGACTCTTTTTGACGCTTCTTTAGAGTTATCTGTATTTTGTATTCTTTGCAGTACTTTTTTTCAATTACATGACTGCTTTGAGACCAGATCGGTTTTTCTATTTATGGTGAAAAAAAACGTTACGTATCTTGTAGTCGTGATTGGTCACGTTCGGGGATCAATCCAAAGCTATCCGGATAGGTTTGTGTTGTTGTAATCTTTTGCTGATGCAAAAACAACTCAACGTATCTGAAAATTTTTGGATGCGTGGATAGCTTATCTGATAGTTTACCGAACGCAAGGATTCTTATCTTGTAGCCGTGGTCGTGATTTTGATTCTGAGCCAGAGATTAATTTGCTATTACACGATGCATCTAGACGCATGCGACTTTTTGAACTACGTAAGTGCAAAAGAGAAAAAAAATCGAAAAGATGAGACGGAAAAAAAGTGACCGGTGTCGCGTGAGTAAAATTTTCGATGCAACTATTTGACGTTTCTCTTTTCTCTTGTCCGTTTTTTACTATTCTGCTTCATATGGTTTTGTTGTTCAAAGAGTAAATTTCGATGCAACGCACTGTTATTGATGGCCTTATAGGCTTTCCAGAAATGAGAAATTCATCTTTAAAAACAACATAAATAAAATAAATTATTGCTTTTCTTGACTGATATTCATTTAAAGGCACACAAACCTTTCTTTCTTCAATATATCTATCTAATAATGAAAACAAAAATAAGAACAGAAAAAGTTTTTTATTGCTTGAGCACAGCCCAACACGAAAATGAAAAATAAAGAGAACTGTCAAATTAGATTCATGACTTTGGTTTCAACGTGTAATAGCGCTTGAAAAAGCGGACGAAATAACAAAGAAGAATTCGAAGAAGGTGTATGCAACAAGATTCATCGTGTGATAGCAGACTTATGAATTATCCATAATCTCTGTTCTGAGCTTCACGAAAATTGAGTGCGTTCAACGCTATGTACGCTCAGCACTGATCTCTATAATACACTGGATAGTGAATAGCCTATAGTGTATAACAGTTTTTGTGAGCCAATTTTTTAAAGGGTACCGGCCACGACCTCATATCTCGCTCCATACGAACGAAAAAAAAGAAATGGAAGATATTTGCCGTAATTAAGCATTTATTTGACGTCAGTTGATGCCGACAAGCATTGCGGCTGTAAATATTGAAAAAAAAAATAAAAGAAAATCCAGGTCCAGTAGCGTCCATACCGCTGGCGCCGCTGTTATACTGTTATATGAAGGTACCGGCCACGACTATACTTTTGCCTCAAAAATTTTGTATGAATACACTATTCAGTGTATATAGAGATCAGTGATGTTCAGTAACTAAACAATGAGTGTTTATATACGAAATCAAAAAGTCGAGTTTAGTTTGGGTTGAAATATGGTTGGTTGCTTAGACCATATAGTACATGGACTGCGCTTTCATCATGGCTGCAGGGTTTTAACATAGAAGGCTGCATTTTTCGGCAAATTAGACGAAATAAGGTCATTGACTGGAAAATAATTTTTAAATATAATTTTAATGATTGGCTAAGAGCCCACTGCTGTTTGTGGGTGTGAGTGATCGCAAAAATTCACTGATATGTTTAGATAGATCTTAACTTTTTACTTGGGGCCTTTGTCGGTAAACTAAAAAGCGCATTTTCCATGCATCATTACCGATTTTCAAATTTGCTTATGAAAAGTTAAGATCTATATAAAAACACCAGTAAATTTTTGCTATCATCCGCACCCTAAATTTGATGTAGGGTCTCGGTCTATGAGGCATTCGGACGAATGTTGATGTTTACACATCTTAACCGTGAGTCCCGGCACTCACACTTTTTTTTTTGCTTTTCTAAGCAAACACAAAGTAGATGTAGGATTAGTATCCGAAACTTGGCTTAGTTCAGATGACAGATTATCAAATACAGATTATTATTGTTATAGGTTAGATAGAGATGAGAGAAGGGGTGGTGGTGTTGCCGTTGTAGTTAAAAAAAATATTCGACACAAATTAATACCAATTATTAATACCAAATTAATACAAAACATAGGTATTGAAATTCCATTTGCTAATGGTTGTTCATTAAAAATATTTGCTGCATACTTTCCGGGTGGTGCTGCGTCACCTCAAAAAAGATTTTATTTAAATAATGACTTGCGGAAATTAGTAAATTCAAATGATGTTTTTCTGGTTGGTGGTGATTTTAATTGTAAGCATAGAAATTGGGGTTGTCTTAGGGCAAACGCATGGGGAAATATACTTTCAAATCTTAATACAAGACACGGATTTGACATTTTGTTTCCACCTGAACCCACTTATTATCCTGCAAATAATAGAGCTAATCCTTCGACTATAGATATATTCTTAACAAATATGCCGGGTTTGTTTACTGAACCTATGGTTAGAAATGAATTGAGTTCTGATCACTTACCTGTAGAGCTCTGTATCTTCTCTATGCCTTTGAGTGCGAAAAATGAAACACTTGATTTCAAAAATGCAAACTGGGGATCATTCAAGAGTCAAGTGAGAGGAAAATTGAGAAACTTTGCTGAAATTTTTAATGCAGACTTTAATCAATCTCAAATTGATCAAACTGTCGCATCTTTCACGTCAGTCATAATTGAAAGCGTGGAACATTCCGTTCCAAAAAAAAAAATTAAGCTTGGTAGCGCAAATATCTTACCTGCTAATTTAGTACAACTAATTAAGATAAGGAACAGCTACAGAACCAGGTGGATAAGAACTAGAAATTGTTTTTATTTAACGGAAGTAAAGGTTCTTAACGCATTAATTAAAGAAAGCATTGCGACTTTTAGAAATAATTCTTGGAACCAAAAACTGTCAGGATTGGATAAAGCAAGCAAACCATTTTGGAATTTGGTAAAAGTAATTAAAACACGTAATTCTCATATTCCTGCATTGAAGGTAAGAAATCAAGTTATAATGTCAGGTTCTGAAAAGGCTAATTGATTGGAAAACGTCTGCTAAATACCTAGGGGTACGGCTAGATACAAAATTAACATTCGGTCTACATGTGCAAGAAGTAATTAAGAAGATAAATTTAACAATTAAAATATTATACCCTTTCATAAACCGAAAATCTAAGTTAAGTATATCTAACAAGCTTTTAATCTACAAAGCCATTTTCCAGGCAATAATGTTCTATGGATCAGCTGCATGGGGTAATTGTGCAATTAGTCACATCCGAAAACTTCAAATATCGCAAAATAAGATTCTTAAAATGATGCTTAATCTTCCTTGGTGTTTTTCAACAAATGAATTGCACACATTAGCTAATATTGAAATGGTATCCAATAGAATTTCTAAACTAAAAGAACGATATATTACTTCTTGTATATCTTCGGACAATGCCTTAATATCAAATCTAGCTCATTAAACTTTAATGTATGTTAATACAAGAATGTTTTTATTTTGTTATAATGTTTATGTAATTATTTGTTACACACATATTTATTAAATTTATTAATTAATTGTTATCTATTTATTTATTTATATGCTTGTTTTTCTATTTATTTATTTGCTTTGTTTACATTGTTGTTTATTTATTTATTAATTTATTTATTTATTTATTTTTTATTTATTTATTTATTTATTTATTTATTATTTAATTTGAGACTGATTTTTGTATATTTATTAACTTATTTATTTATTTATTTATTTATCTATTTATTTATTTATTATTTAATTTGAGACTGATTTTTGTATATTTATTAATTTATTTATTTATCAATCTATTTATTTATTATTTAATTTGAGACCGATTTTTGTATATTTATTTTTAACGTTGTTAAAGCTGTTTTGATTAAGCATTGCTCGCTTTCTTTCGTTTACAACCACCCCTTCTCTCTGAATACTATGTAATCAGAATTTATTTATATCTGTACAATATTATTATTTTTGTTTTTTTTTTTTTTTTTTTAATGAAGGTTTTTAATCGTAGCTTTTCCTTCAATTCAAGCTTTATTTACCAATTCTATATGTATCGATTAAAAAGAAACTCATTACTTGGCAGTAGTAAGGTAGTGTATATACCAATCTCTGTAAATTGTGCAATATAAGAAAAACAAATGTGATATTTTGGCTACAATAAAAATATATATATATATATATATTTATCAGATTTGATAGATAGGTAGGTAGATACTTAAGGGTTGCTTTTGCATTTTTTGTGGTTTCTCTCAATTAAGGAAGGTGACGTGTGACGATAAATGATGTTTGTGTGTTTTTATTTTTGTAATTATTATCTTCAGTTTGATATTTTCTATTTTGCTTTCAGATTTGTAGATCTAAATCCCATATAGGTAGGCACAGGTACATACCTATCTAAGGTTACCTATTTAAACGTTTCTTTCACGGTTGCTCAAAGGTTTATTAAATGATTGTTAAAATTTTAAGTTTTTAATTATCGTCAGAATAGCTAATTTCTTAGTTTTAAGTGTTAAATATTATTGAATCATGATTTAAACAGGTTGTTTTACCTAAGATACGACAAAAGGCTAGGGCTAGTAAGCAGGTTGGATCAAGGCAAGACAAAAATTGTATGGGCGGAGAGGTCTTATTCAACCTGCTAAGCCGAGAGGGTAATTTTCCAAACAAATCCACTTGAAATAAAAAAAAATCATGACACAGTGTCATGCTATACTATTGTGAAAAGTCCTAAATACACTTAGGTATATAGTCTCAAAAGAAATTAACTAAAAAAATCAAATTTGTAACAATTTTGTTAGTATAAATATAAATAGATACTGTTTTTTACAACCCAGCGCCGCCAGGCCATTGCCCCTCGCTGCCGGTGGGCAAACTTTGGGCACCCAGAGATTAAAGTCGCGCACGAATTGTGTTAATTCATGTCCACTTTTAATTGCGGTTCTTCTTAAAAATGGTTAACATACATATTTTATTATTAATGATCATGAATAATATTTTTAACGAATAGGTACGAGTATATTACGTATATTGATCATGAAAATGTGGAAACGAAGGCAATATTATTGAGCAAAACCGTTGGTGTTGAACCGTAGATCCAAATAGGATACTGAGAACAATGAACATACATTATGTAAGTGGCAATAGATGCAAACGTTTTAGAAAGTAACGAAAATCTTGTCGCCAATAAATTGAGTCTGTCTGGCTTAAAAAATGCTTTTTTATGGTTTTAGGAACAAAATACCTAAGTAAAAACCATTCTGAAATGTGTCTTTGCTTTCGTTGCATCAGTGATAATTTCGATAATTTGTAAAAAATTCTACTTACTTATTAATTAAACTTACGAGTATTATTAAAATTATAAAAATGACTATAACAATGTAAAAATAAAAAAAACTCTGGCGTTCCCAGATTTGTTTTAGGTACCTAACGATTATTGTCGTGAAATATGGTTACCAAATTCTGGCAAGAGTTTCTCAGAAAAACTTAGTTGCGACGAAAAAATTTATATATGTGCGGATCATTTTGACAAAAAAAATTTAAGTCTGGGAGCTTTCCGTGCATGCACAAATAGAGAGGCTTGTCCGTTCCCATACAATCAAAATAAAAGTGAGTATGTTTTAAAAGAAATCACAAATAACTTGCAAAATTTCAATCCACAGTTGTTATAGATGTTATTTTGGCATTATTTAAACACGTTTTGTGGTTCAAATGCAAATGGAAGTACCTACATATGTATTCGTTTGCGTAAGATCAGATTACATTTTTTTGCTCCTGGTATTATGCCCCAGAATTGAGTGGAGGCCCTGCATCCACTCCCAAAATTTGCTATATGCTCTTCGAAAAACTCTTGACAGTATCTTTTAGAAAATTCATTCAAGTGAAACCCCAATTTTTTCTCCTGAACAAATTTGATTTTTTTGCGAAAATATATATGTGCAGTCGACTCTCCCTAAGTCGAATTTTCACGGGATACCAAGATTTGTTCGAGTTAGAGAGAGTTTTGGAAAAATTCGAGTTATAGAGAAAAAAAACATTTTTTTATTTTAAAAGGTTTATTTAATAAATAAAGGTTAATATACATATGTATTAAAGCAACCAACAACACAAAGAACAGGATAATAATCCTTTTTTGTTTTTGCGTTGTAACTTTTTAAAAACTGTATGTTTTTATAGAGGTACCAGGGTTATGAATAGGAAGAAACGCAAAGAGCTGACGATGATGGTACACGCGATGCTACACATATATACATATGTACCTATTAAGGTTTTGATGGTTCGTAGTTATACTATACCCAAATACGAACTCCGAAGGGATAATGGTTTTTTATTTTGTTTTGTTCTAAACAAAATTCGACTTAAGGGGTGAAAAAAGATGCCAACTATCGAGAAAATGTGTTCGAGTTAAAGAGAGTTCGACTTAGAGGGAGTTCGACTTAGAGAATGGTTTTTGTATGGAAAATTGAAGGGAATGATAAAATATGGTGAAAAGGTTCGAATTAGAGAGAAATTCGACTTAGAGAGAGTATCTACGACTTAGGGCGAGTCGACTGTATATTTATAATTATTTATTAACAAAATAATATTTTTTTTCAAAACTTTACGTTATTAAGTAATATTTTTACGTTATTAAGTAATATTTTTGTTTGTAATATTCGAATCTCCTATCAATTTCTAGTCAAATACTAAAAACCGGATGCCTAAGGGTCTGTTTCACAATTAAGCTACATGGAACTTATTCGACAGTTAACAACCTCATTTACGTTTCACAATGTCTGAATACGTCTAATTGGCAATTAAAGTTCTAAGTATTTTACTGGCAAGATAAAGTGCCGTAAAATTTCATTTTAAAAGGGTCTTCAGAAATGAGACCCTCACATTCGAGGAACTCAGCACGCTTCTGACTGAAATAGAAGCATGTTTAAACTCGAGGCATCTTTGTCCGGTTTCCGATAACCTCGATGACTTTGCCATCCTCACGCCAGCACACTTTCTCATTGGTACTTCAGCCCAGCTCATACCAGAAGTGGATTTATCAGCTGAAAAGATTTCGCACTTGGATAGGTGGAAGAAAATACAGATAGCTGTGCACTCATTTTGGAAGCAGTGAGTACTTAGCTCGCCTTCAGCAATGACCGAAGTGGTTGAAAACCGAACCACAGCCAAAAATCGGAGACCTAGTCTTGCTGAAGGATGAACGTTTGCCACCTTCACAATGGGCTCTTGCACGCATCACTTCTTTAATTCCTGGAAGAGATAAATTGATTCGTGTTGTCAACGTAAAAACGCAATCAGGAGAATTTAGAAGACTGATCACCAAAATATCCCTTCTACCCTGTAACAAAACTGCAGATGAAAACGCAACCATCTAACCATGGACGAATATCTAATATAAAAACAACAGAAAATATTCACTCAAAACAAAAACACTCATTCAAAACATACAAACATTCAAAATCAAAATATAACACTCATACATCGTTTTATAAAATTCATAAAATCCTGATGTTGCCCACAGAAAATCCAAATATTCAACATCAGTCACTCACAAATGTCGCACACAGAAAATCAAAATACTCGACATAGTAAAAAATTCATTCAAAATCACAGTAATCATTCAAACTCACAGTATCAAAGCACTCATAAATATCACACTCGCTATTACTTACTCTCAAATCACACACTTTCGATATCACTCACTCACAATCATTCGATGCACTCACATTACACACTCATACTCAATCGAAATCACAGTTTAAAATCACGTTTGGAATTCCACGCAACGAATTATTTCAAATATTGACTCACTCGAAAAACACTCTTATGAAATTTAATCTCACGTAAACAATTAAACTTCATCGAATAAATACATTTAAATCACATTCACAATCACAGTCATAGCATCGTCACGAAGGTCAAATTATTAATTAATTCAACATAAAATAGTTTTAACTTCATTTAAATCAATTGAAATTTGCATCAGAATAACAACAAAAATATTCTAAGGATGTTTTAATTTTAAGTAAAATATTATTTTTTAACCGAAAAATCCGAAACACCCTGTTAAAACCATTCGAATTCACATTTGACTAATTTAATATCAAAAAATACAGTCCACTAAAAATCACAATCAAAATAATTAATTCAAAAAAAAATTTATTCTTACACATAAAAAATGAGACACCCTATTTCGGAAATTCAACAAGCCGCCAACAATGGAAAGTTAGTCCCCTTTCACACAAGGAAACTCAGTTTCCAGCAACTTTCAGTTTATAGGAATTAGGAGAGAAGGGCACCAACTAAGAGGAATGAACGGTCTACGATTGGTGGGAATTGGAATTTAAAAGAAAACGTCAAAAAATCTCCAGCAACTTGTTTCCTTGTGTGAAAGGGGACTAACCAACCATGAATGGTGATAAGATGCCTGTTTGGTAACTTTTTTTTCAACAAAATTCCAAAAAACTGAGTTTTTTTTCTATGGGTTTTGACAGCAAATTTTGAAAATTTGTACAAATTCGCAAGAAATTTCACGTTACCAAACAAACCAAAGAAATAAACGAACATATTATGTATCTCTTATGGGAGACACACGAACATGTGTATTTCTTATGGATGATACACGAACTTATGCTTTTCAATGAACTCGTATATTCCTTATGGAAACCACACAAACATGGGTATTTCTTATAGGGGGAGGAAATACCGAATACAGAACAGAATTTACCAACATAAAACTACAAATTAATCAAAATAACTTCTAACTCACTTGAATTAATCACCACACCATAGAGTACCTATATTATCTAGAGAACCGACTCGTACCCCCCTTGCCTAAAACACCCTCAAATTTTATTTTAGCTCAATGAGAGAAAACTCTCTTAAATTCCCTGTCTGTGAATACGTGTGAATAGTTGATACAACAATTAGTGTCAGTAGCTCAAAAAGTTGAAAATTTGAAAAACACCCGTTTTGCGATCATTTAAATGCTTATATCTTTGGATCCAATGGTCGGATTTTCAAAATTTAAAATTCAAATTAAAGCCAGAATGACATTCGAGTACCAGCTATAAAAAAAATTTCATATTAAAAATTTCATACTAAAAAAAATAAATTAATTTTTGGAGAATAATTTTCATCGTGGCAAACGTAACGAAGAAGAGGAATACACAAGAAGAAAAATGAAAAAAAGTTTGCTACTAAAAATATACTGGTTGGAAGGAGATAGTAATTCTTAAGACGGCGGAGTGTGTGCAACAAAACAGCATAACCTTGGCAAATTGAGTTCGCATCGGGAAAAAATTTGCTATACATATGTAGGTATGTACGTTTGTGGTAGGTATTTTTCATTCATTATTTGTTAAGGTGCCTTCATATCATTGAATAATTACAAATAGAAGTGGACACTGAGAAACTAGAAATGCCATCGTTGTTTCGTGGTCATTATCGGCAACATAATAAAATATTAAATTGTTGTTTGGTTGCGAAATGCGCTAAGCAATCTGATCTGATCAGACATTCTCTCTGTGCGGTACCTATCAATAGCAAAAATTAACAAAAGAACTCGTTCTCCCTCCTCTGTTGAAGACATTCAATTGTCTCTCAGCGTTAAGAATCGGAAAATGTATTCGGATGACCAAAGATTTGGGCGGTTTGCGCCTTTACAATGTCTTCCAGACACTGGGAATGATAATGATATTGAATGTGAAGAGGTGTTACTAACTCCACCAATAAAAAAAAATAAAATACCATCCATCTGTGTTTTGCAAAAATCTTGTGAAAATGTACACTCTTTGCTTAGTGAAATACAAATTAAAGATTATTGTATTAAGAAAATGTAAATTGGCATTAAAGTTATTTTGGAAAAAAGTGAGGATCACCAAACAATGTGTTCTCAATTAAAATTAAAAAATTGGCAATTCTTTACGCATGACCTTCCATCAGCCAGATCTTTTAAAGTTGTGCTCTTCGGACTCGACGAACTTCCATCTGATAAACTTAAAAACGAACTTATATCCCTTGGTCTCAAGTGCCAAAACATTAAAATGATAAAAAAACAGTATAAACAATTCACTGACATTTTTTATATAGTGTTTCTTGAAAGTGGTTCAATAAGACTTGCTGATCTTAAAAAGAATGTGCGATCTTTATTTAAGACCCAAATAAAATGGGACTTTGCACGGCGACAAACTAATAAGGTTACACAATGTCTCAACTGCCAAATGTTTGGACACGGAGAGAAAAATTGCCACATCAAAACACACTGCGCGATTTGCTCTGATACCCACGAGACCAGCAAATGCAATTCCAAAAACATTAAGTGCGCCAACTGCAATGAATCGCATACATCTACTGATCTCGCTTGCCCCAGTCGAAAGATTTTCTTCGAAATCAGAGAAAAACTCTCCGCAAAAAACAATAGGCAATCGACGATGATTACCACGACAAGATCACATCATACGTTCGCCCAAAATATGAACGATTTCCCTCCTCTACCACCTCGCCGTAAGGGCACTAATTATATTTTACCGATGCCAAATCCAGTAAACCCAAATGTAACCGATTGCAATGCGTGGACAAGCAACAACATCAACAGCATCAATAGCATCAACAGCATCAACAACAACAACGCTGGACCAGAAAAAGCCAATGAACTCTTCTCTATGGAAGAAATCAACGCACTGACTGCCGAGATGATTACACTACTTGGTAAATGTAATAATAAAGCTGATCAATTTAATACTATTGCGCAATTAGCTATTAAGTATATAAGTCCAAGTAATGAATAATACATCAATGAAGATAATTTGTTGGAATGCTAGAAGCATTCGATGTAAAGTGATAGAATTTTTGATGTGTAAACATCTATACTGGCGGTAGGGTGAAAAGAAAACGTAACGTAACGTTGTAATCGTGATCGTGGTCGTGATCGTGATTCTGAGCTTTACGAAAATTGAGTGCGTTCAACAATATGTGCGTTCAGTAACTAAACGTGGAGTATTTATATACGAAATCGAAAGGTCGAGTTCAGTTTGGGTTGAAATTTGGTTGGCTGCTTAGAGGATATATTAAGCCACTATTACACGATGATTCTTTGCGTCTGACTCTATTCGAACATAATGAGTGCGAAAGAGAAAAATGATAAGATGGAAGACCAGTTGTCCTGTGAGTCGTGGGCCAAGTTTTACGAGACTCTTTTTAACGCTTCTTTCGCATTAGGCTACGCGCAAACCACCGCGATGGCGGTGGCGATCACTATAAAAATCAAAGCACACTTCAATCGTGTAGATGTGTGCCTTTCCTTTGATTTATGTGTATGGCATCCACAATTTTATAGTGATCGCCACCGCTATCGCGTTTGTTTGCAGCTACCTTTATCCGTATTTTGTATTCTTTGCATTACTTTTTTTCAATTACATGACTGCTTTGAGACCAGGACCCATGTTCTGTAACTCAGCGATAACTTTTCGCGCGAGAAACGGCGTTTCTCGACGCGAAAAATCATCGTCGAGTTACAGAACATGGGTCCAGGGGCCTATTTCACGGAACATACATAACATACATTGTATGAATGTATGTACCTTAAAGTAGACGCCAAAGATGGCTCAGTGTAAATTTTGAATTTTTTGAAAAACTTTACGTAAACTTAGAAAACGCACAATTTAAAAAAAAAAATTAAATTTACGCCCACTCATCTCGTAGTCGGGATTCTTATCTTGTAGCCGTGGTCGTGATTTTGATTCTGAGCCAGAGATTAGTCTGCTATTACACGATGCATCTAGACGCATGCGACTTTTCGAACTACGTAAGTGCAAAAGAGAAAAAAAATCGAAAAGATGAGACGGAAAAAAAGTGACCGGTGTCGCGTGAGTAAAATTTTCGATGCAACTATTTGACGTTTCTCTTTTCTCTTGTCCGTTTTTTACTATTCTGCTTCATATGGTTTTGTTGTTCAAAGAGTAAATTTCGATGCAACGCACTGTTATTGATGACCTTATAGGCTTTCCAGAAATGAGAAATTCATCTTTAAAAAAAAACATAAATAAAATAAATTATTGCTTTTCTTGACTGATATTCATTTAAAGGCACACAAACCTTTCTTTCTTCAATATATCTATCTAATAATGAAAACAAAAATAAGAACAGAAAAAGTTTTTTATTGCTTGAGCACACCCCAACACGAAAATGAAAAATAAAGAGAACTGTCAAATTAGATTCATGACTTTGGTTTCAACGTGTAATAGCGCTTGAAACAGCGGACGAAATAACAAAGAAGAATTCGAAGAAGGTGCATGCAACTAGATTCATCGTGTAATAGCAGACTTATGAATTATCCATAATCTCTGTTCTGAGCTTCACGAAAATTGAATGCGTTCAACGCTACGTACGCTATACACTGGATAGTGAATAGCCTATAGTGTATAACAGTTTTTGTGAGCCAATTTTTGAAAGGGTACCAGCCACGACCTCATATCTCGCTCCATACCAACGAAAAAAAAGAGATGGAAGATATTTGCCGTAATTGAGCATTTATTTGATGTCAGTTGATGCCGACAAGCATTGCGGCTGTAAATATTGAAAAAAAAATAAAAGAAAATCCAGGTCCAGTAGCGTCCATACCGCTGGCACCGCTGTTATACTGTTATATGAAGGTACCGTCCACGACCACTGATCTCTATAATACACTGGATAGTGAATAGCCTATAGTGTATAACAGTTTTTGTGAGGCAAGTTTTTTAAAGGGTACCGGCCACGACCTCATATCTCGCTCTATACAAACGAAGAAAATGATTGAAGATATTTGCCGAAATTGAGCATTTATTTGATATCAGTTGATGTCAACAAGCATTGCGGCTGTAAATATTGAAAAAAATATAAGAAAATGCAGGTCCAGTAGCGTCCATTCCGCTGGCGCCGCTGTTATACTGTTATATGAGGGTACCGGCCACGACAATATTTTTGCCTCAAAAATTTTGTATGAATACACTATCCAGTGTATATAGAGATCAGTGGCCACGACTATATTTTTGCCTCAAAAATACAGAGACGTCAAAACAAGTTGCTGGAAGTAGTACAATGTGAACACCGTCAATGAAATTCATGACATTTCCACTCCATGGTGAGAAAGAGATGCCTTTCTTGACCAACTCTTCCTCGCAACGAAGAAGGAATGAGAAAGGTATACAAAGACGTCAAAAAATTTCAGTTGAGTCAGTCTAATGTCAACATTTTCATTGCAGGTTCGTTCAGATTAGAAAATAAGTGTCAAATCCCATTAGAGGGCTACGGTGCCACTAGATTGAAAACACAATTTTAGAACTTTCTGCTGTTAGTTGGGACTAAATTAAATTTCATTGACGGTGTTCACATTGGACTACTTCCGCTGTTTTCTTTTGACGTCTCTGTACTTTTACTCACTACCACTTCATGCCGAGAAAGAGGTGGACAGGAAAGGCATCTCTTTTTCACCATGAAGTGGGAGATGTCTTTCTTTGCCATCTCTTTTTCGCCATGAAGTGGGAGTGAGAAAGAATAAAGAGACGTCAAAACAAGTTGCCGGAAGTAGTCCAATGTGAACACCGTCAATGAAATTCATGACATTTCCACTTCATGGTGAGAAAGAGACGCCTTTTTTGACCAACTCTTTCTCGCAACGAAGTAAGAATGAGAAAGGTATACAAAGACGTCAAAAAATGAATTTCAATGACGGTGTTCACATTGTACTACTTCCGTCGACTTGTTTTGAGATGTCTGTACTTTTTCTCACTCCCATCTCATGGCGATAAAGCGATGGCCAAGAAAGACATTTCCACTTCATGGTGAGAATGAGATGCCTTTCTTGACCTCTTTCTCGCAACGAAGTAGGAATGAGAAAGGTATACAAAGACGTCAAAAAATTTCAATTGAGGCTGTCTCATGTCAACACTGTCATTGCAGGTTCGTTCGGATTAGAAAATAAGTGTCAAATCCCATTAGAGGTTCGCTACGGTGCCAATAGATTGAAAACATAATTTTAGAACTTTCTAATGTCAGTTGGGACTAGATTAAATTTCATTGACGGTGTTCACATTGGACTACTTCCGCTGCTTTCTTTTGACGTCTCTGTACTTTTGCTCACTCCCACTTCATGTCGAGAAAGAGGTGGCCAAGAAAGGCATCTCTTTCCTACCATGAAGTGGAAGATGTCTTTCTTTGCCATCTCTTTATAGAAGACGTCAAAACAAGTTGCCGGAAGTAGTCCAATGTGAACACCGTCAATGAAATTCATGGCGAGAAAGAGGTGACCAAGAACCGCATCTCCCAATTCAAAGCGAAAAAGAGATGCCTTTCTTGGCCAAGTATTTCTCACCACGAAATGGGAAGGTTTATACAAAAAAGTCAAAATATGTCAGCGGAGGATAGTCCAATATGAAAACTGTCATTTTAGAGGATTCCGCTGTCAGTTTGGGACTAGATAAATTTTACATGTACGTCAAAATATAGATAGTTAGTTAGTATAGATATCTTTTCAAATGTTCGAACTTCATTTTGGAACTCATCTCCCATATTTTGGAAGTTCTTTTGTGTTGGAAGTTGGTTGACAGTTCGAACTTAATTTTGGAATTCATCCTTTATCTGTTCAACCAGTAAGTGTCAAATCCCATTATAGGTTGACTACGTTGCCACTAGATAAAAACCACCATTTAAGAGCTTTCGGTTGTCGATTAAATTTCATTGACGGTTTTCACGTTGGACTTCTTCTGTCGACTTGTTTTGACGTCTCTGTACTTTTGATGTGTAAACATCTATACTGGCGGTAGGGTGAAAAGAAAACGTAACGTAACGTTGTAATCGTGATCGTGATTCTGAGCTTCACGAAAATTGAGTGCGTTCAACAATATGTACGTTCAGTAACTAAACGCTGAGTATTTGAAATCGATAGGTCGAGTTCAGTTCGGGTTGAAATTTGGTTGGCTCACTGATCTCTATATACACTGGATAGTGTATTCATACAACATTTTTGAGGCAAAAATATAGTCGTGGCCGGTACCTTCATATAACAGTATAACAGCGGCGCCAGCGGAATGGAAGCTACTGGACCTGCATTTTCTTTTATTTTTTTCAATGTTTACAGCCGCAATGCTTGTTGGCATCAACTGATATCAAATAAATGCTCAATTTCGGCAAATATCTTCAATCTCTTTCTTCGTTTGTAAAGAGCGAGATATGAGGTCGTGGCCGGTACCCTTTAAAAAACTTGCCTCACAAAAACTGTTATACACTATAGGTTATTCACTATCCAGTGTATTATAGAGATCTGTGGGTTGGCTGCTTAGAGGATATATTAAGCCCCTATTACACGATGATTCTTTGCGTCTGACTCTATTCGAACATAATGAGTGCGAAAGAGAAAAAAGATAAGACGGAAGACCAGTTGCCCTGTGAGTCGTGGGCCAAGTTTTACGAGACTCTTTTTGACGCTTCTTTAGAGTTATCTGTATTTTGTATTCTTTGCAGTACTTTTTTTCAATTACATGACTGCTTTGAGACCAGATCGGTTTTTCTATTTATGGTGAAAAAAAACGTTACGTATCTTGTAGTCGTGATTGGTCACGTTCGGGGATCAATCCAAAGCTATCCGGATAGGTTTGTGTTGTTGTAATCTTTTGCTGATGCAAAAACAACTCAACGTATCTGAAAATTTTTGGATGCGTGGATAGCTTATCTGATAGTTTACCGAACGCAAGGATTCTTATCTTGTAGCCGTGGTCGTGATTTTGATTCTGAGCCAGAGATTAGTTTGCTATTACACGATGCATCTAGACGCATGCGACTTTTTGAACTACGTAAGTGCAAAAGAGAAAAAAAATCGAAAAGATGAGACGGAAAAAAAGTGACCGGTGTCGCGTGAGTAAAATTTTCGATGCAACTATTTGACGTTTCTCTTTTCTCTTGTCCGTTTTTTACTATTCTGCTTCATATGGTTTTGTTGTTCAAAGAGTAAATTTCGATGCAACGCACTGTTATTGATGGCCTTATAGGCTTTCCAGAAATGAGAAATTCATCTTTAAAAACAACATAAATAAAATAAATTATTGCTTTTCTTGACTGATATTCATTTAAAGGCACACAAACCTTTCTTTCTTCAATATATCTATCTAATAATGAAAACAAAAATAAGAACAGAAAAAGTTTTTTATTGCTTGAGCACAGCCCAACACGAAAATGAAAAATAAAGAGAACTGTCAAATTAGATTCATGACTTTGGTTTCAACGTGTAATAGCGCTTGAAAAAGCGGACGAAATAACAAAGAAGAATTCGAAGAAGGTGTATGCAACAAGATTCATCGTGTGATAGCAGACTTATGAATTATCCATAATCTCTGTTCTGAGCTTCACGAAAATTGAGTGCGTTCAACGCTATGTACGCTCAGCACTGATCTCTATAATACACTGGATAGTGAATAGCCTATAGTGTATAACAGTTTTTGTGAGCCAATTTTTTAAAGGGTACCGGCCACGACCTCATATCTCGCTCCATACGAACGAAAAAAAAGAAATGGAAGATATTTGCCGTAATTAAGCATTTATTTGACGTCAGTTGATGCCGACAAGCATTGCGGCTGTAAATATTGAAAAAAAAATAAAAGAAAATCCAGGTCCAGTAGCGTCCATACCGCTGGCGCCGCTGTTATACTGTTATATGAAGGTACCGGCCACGACTATACTTTTGCCTCAAAAATTTTGTATGAATACACTATTCAGTGTATATAGAGATCAGTGATGTTCAGTAACTAAACAATGAGTGTTTATATACGAAATCAAAAAGTCGAGTTTAGTTTGGGTTGAAATATGGTTGGTTGCTTAGACCATATAGTACATGGACTGCGCTTTCATCATGGCTGCAGGGTTTTAACATAGAAGGCTGCATTTTTCGGCAAATTAGACGAAATAAGGTCATTGACTGGAAAATAATTTTTAAATATAATTTTAATGATTGGCTAAGAGCCCACTGCTGTTTGTGGGTGTGAGTGATCGCAAAAATTCACTGATATGTTTAGATAGATCTTAACTTTTTACTTGGGGCCTTTGTCGGTAAACTAAAAAGCGCATTTTCCATGCATCATTACCGATTTTCAAATTTGCTTATGAAAAGTTAAGATCTATATAAAAACACCAGTAAATTTTTGCTATCATCCGCACCCTAAATTTGATGTAGGGTCTCGGTCTATGAGGCATTCGGACGAATGTTGATGTTTACACATCTTAACCGTGAGTCCCGGCACTCACACTTTTTTTTTTGCTTTTCTAAGCAAACACAAAGTAGATGTAGGATTAGTATCCGAAACTTGGCTTAGTTCAGATGACAGATTATCAAATACAGATTATTATTGTTATAGGTTAGATAGAGATGAGAGAAGGGGTGGTGGTGTTGCCGTTGTAGTTAAAAAAAATATTCGACACAAATTAATACCAATTATTAATACCAAATTAATACAAAACATAGGTATTGAAATTCCATTTGCTAATGGTTGTTCATTAAAAATATTTGCTGCATACTTTCCGGGTGGTGCTGCGTCACCTCAAAAAAGATTTTATTTAAATAATGACTTGCGGAAATTAGTAAATTCAAATGATGTTTTTCTGGTTGGTGGTGATTTTAATTGTAAGCATAGAAATTGGGGTTGTCTTAGGGCAAACGCATGGGGAAATATACTTTCAAATCTTAATACAAGACACGGATTTGACATTTTGTTTCCACCTGAACCCACTTATTATCCTGCAAATAATAGAGCTAATCCTTCGACTATAGATATATTCTTAACAAATATGCCGGGTTTGTTTACTGAACCTATGGTTAGAAATGAATTGAGTTCTGATCACTTACCTGTAGAGCTCTGTATCTTCTCTATGCCTTTGAGTGCGAAAAATGAAACACTTGATTTCAAAAATGCAAACTGGGGATCATTCAAGAGTCAAGTGAGAGGAAAATTGAGAAACTTTGCTGAAATTTTTAATGCAGACTTTAATCAATCTCAAATTGATCAAACTGTCGCATCTTTCACGTCAGTCATAATTGAAAGCGTGGAACATTCCGTTCCAAAAAAAAAAATTAAGCTTGGTAGCGCAAATATCTTACCTGCTAATTTAGTACAACTAATTAAGATAAGGAACAGCTACAGAACCAGGTGGATAAGAACTAGAAATTGTTTTTATTTAACGGAAGTAAAGGTTCTTAACGCATTAATTAAAGAAAGCATTGCGACTTTTAGAAATAATTCTTGGAACCAAAAACTGTCAGGATTGGATAAAGCAAGCAAACCATTTTGGAATTTGGTAAAAGTAATTAAAACACGTAATTCTCATATTCCTGCATTGAAGGTAAGAAATCAAGTTATAATGTCAGGTTCTGAAAAGGCTAATTGATTGGAAAACGTCTGCTAAATACCTAGGGGTACGGCTAGATACAAAATTAACATTCGGTCTACATGTGCAAGAAGTAATTAAGAAGATAAATTTAACAATTAAAATATTATACCCTTTCATAAACCGAAAATCTAAGTTAAGTATATCTAACAAGCTTTTAATCTACAAAGCCATTTTCCAGGCAATAATGTTCTATGGATCAGCTGCATGGGGTAATTGTGCAATTAGTCACATCCGAAAACTTCAAATATCGCAAAATAAGATTCTTAAAATGATGCTTAATCTTCCTTGGTGTTTTTCAACAAATGAATTGCACACATTAGCTAATATTGAAATGGTATCCAATAGAATTTCTAAACTAAAAGAACGATATATTACTTCTTGTATATCTTCGGACAATGCCTTAATATCAAATCTAGCTCATTAAACTTTAATGTATGTTAATACAAGAATGTTTTTATTTTGTTATAATGTTTATGTAATTATTTGTTACACACATATTTATTAAATTTATTAATTAATTGTTATCTATTTATTTATTTATATGCTTGTTTTTCTATTTATTTATTTGCTTTGTTTACATTGTTGTTTATTTATTTATTAATTTATTTATTTATTTATTTTTTATTTATTTATTTATTTATTTATTTATTATTTAATTTGAGACTGATTTTTGTATATTTATTAACTTATTTATTTATTTATTTATTTATCTATTTATTTATTTATTATTTAATTTGAGACTGATTTTTGTATATTTATTAATTTATTTATTTATCAATCTATTTATTTATTATTTAATTTGAGACCGATTTTTGTATATTTATTTTTAACGTTGTTAAAGCTGTTTTGATTAAGCATTGCTCGCTTTCTTTCGTTTACAACCACCCCTTCTCTCTGAATACTATGTAATCAGAATTTATTTATATCTGTACAATATTATTATTTTTGTTTTTTTTTTTTTTTTTTTAATGAAGGTTTTTAATCGTAGCTTTTCCTTCAATTCAAGCTTTATTTACCAATTCTATATGTATCGATTAAAAAGAAACTCATTACTTGGCAGTAGTAAGGTAGTGTATATACCAATCTCTGTAAATTGTGCAATATAAGAAAAACAAATGTGATATTTTGGCTACAATAAAAATATATATATATATATATATTTATCAGATTTGATAGATAGGTAGGTAGATACTTAAGGGTTGCTTTTGCATTTTTTGTGGTTTCTCTCAATTAAGGAAGGTGACGTGTGACGATAAATGATGTTTGTGTGTTTTTATTTTTGTAATTATTATCTTCAGTTTGATATTTTCTATTTTGCTTTCAGATTTGTAGATCTAAATCCCATATAGGTAGGCACAGGTACATACCTATCTAAGGTTACCTATTTAAACGTTTCTTTCACGGTTGCTCAAAGGTTTATTAAATGATTGTTAAAATTTTAAGTTTTTAATTATCGTCAGAATAGCTAATTTCTTAGTTTTAAGTGTTAAATATTATTGAATCATGATTTAAACAGGTTGTTTTACCTAAGATACGACAAAAGGCTAGGGCTAGTAAGCAGGTTGGATCAAGGCAAGACAAAAATTGTATGGGCGGAGAGGTCTTATTCAACCTGCTAAGCCGAGAGGGTAATTTTCCAAACAAATCCACTTGAAATAAAAAAAAATCATGACACAGTGTCATGCTATACTATTGTGAAAAGTCCTAAATACACTTAGGTATATAGTCTCAAAAGAAATTAACTAAAAAAATCAAATTTGTAACAATTTTGTTAGTATAAATATAAATAGATACTGTTTTTTACAACCCAGCGCCGCCAGGCCATTGCCCCTCGCTGCCGGTGGGCAAACTTTGGGCACCCAGAGATTAAAGTCGCGCACGAATTGTGTTAATTCATGTCCACTTTTAATTGCGGTTCTTCTTAAAAATGGTTAACATACATATTTTATTATTAATGATCATGAATAATATTTTTAACGAATAGGTACGAGTATATTACGTATATTGATCATGAAAATGTGGAAACGAAGGCAATATTATTGAGCAAAACCGTTGGTGTTGAACCGTAGATCCAAATAGGATACTGAGAACAATGAACATACATTATGTAAGTGGCAATAGATGCAAACGTTTTAGAAAGTAACGAAAATCTTGTCGCCAATAAATTGAGTCTGTCTGGCTTAAAAAATGCTTTTTTATGGTTTTAGGAACAAAATACCTAAGTAAAAACCATTCTGAAATGTGTCTTTGCTTTCGTTGCATCAGTGATAATTTCGATAATTTGTAAAAAATTCTACTTACTTATTAATTAAACTTACGAGTATTATTAAAATTATAAAAATGACTATAACAATGTAAAAATAAAAAAAACTCTGGCGTTCCCAGATTTGTTTTAGGTACCTAACGATTATTGTCGTGAAATATGGTTACCAAATTCTGGCAAGAGTTTCTCAGAAAAACTTAGTTGCGACGAAAAAATTTATATATGTGCGGATCATTTTGACAAAAAAAATTTAAGTCTGGGAGCTTTCCGTGCATGCACAAATAGAGAGGCTTGTCCGTTCCCATACAATCAAAATAAAAGTGAGTATGTTTTAAAAGAAATCACAAATAACTTGCAAAATTTCAATCCACAGTTGTTATAGATGTTATTTTGGCATTATTTAAACACGTTTTGTGGTTCAAATGCAAATGGAAGTACCTACATATGTATTCGTTTGCGTAAGATCAGATTACATTTTTTTGCTCCTGGTATTATGCCCCAGAATTGAGTGGAGGCCCTGCATCCACTCCCAAAATTTGCTATATGCTCTTCGAAAAACTCTTGACAGTATCTTTTAGAAAATTCATTCAAGTGAAACCCCAATTTTTTCTCCTGAACAAATTTGATTTTTTTGCGAAAATATATATGTGCAGTCGACTCTCCCTAAGTCGAATTTTCACGGGATACCAAGATTTGTTCGAGTTAGAGAGAGTTTTGGAAAAATTCGAGTTATAGAGAAAAAAAACATTTTTTTATTTTAAAAGGTTTATTTAATAAATAAAGGTTAATATACATATGTATTAAAGCAACCAACAACACAAAGAACAGGATAATAATCCTTTTTTGTTTTTGCGTTGTAACTTTTTAAAAACTGTATGTTTTTATAGAGGTACCAGGGTTATGAATAGGAAGAAACGCAAAGAGCTGACGATGATGGTACACGCGATGCTACACATATATACATATGTACCTATTAAGGTTTTGATGGTTCGTAGTTATACTATACCCAAATACGAACTCCGAAGGGATAATGGTTTTTTATTTTGTTTTGTTCTAAACAAAATTCGACTTAAGGGGTGAAAAAAGATGCCAACTATCGAGAAAATGTGTTCGAGTTAAAGAGAGTTCGACTTAGAGGGAGTTCGACTTAGAGAATGGTTTTTGTATGGAAAATTGAAGGGAATGATAAAATATGGTGAAAAGGTTCGAATTAGAGAGAAATTCGACTTAGAGAGAGTATCTACGACTTAGGGCGAGTCGACTGTATATTTATAATTATTTATTAACAAAATAATATTTTTTTTCAAAACTTTACGTTATTAAGTAATATTTTTACGTTATTAAGTAATATTTTTGTTTGTAATATTCGAATCTCCTATCAATTTCTAGTCAAATACTAAAAACCGGATGCCTAAGGGTCTGTTTCACAATTAAGCTACATGGAACTTATTCGACAGTTAACAACCTCATTTACGTTTCACAATGTCTGAATACGTCTAATTGGCAATTAAAGTTCTAAGTATTTTACTGGCAAGATAAAGTGCCGTAAAATTTCATTTTAAAAGGGTCTTCAGAAATGAGACCCTCACATTCGAGGAACTCAGCACGCTTCTGACTGAAATAGAAGCATGTTTAAACTCGAGGCATCTTTGTCCGGTTTCCGATAACCTCGATGACTTTGCCATCCTCACGCCAGCACACTTTCTCATTGGTACTTCAGCCCAGCTCATACCAGAAGTGGATTTATCAGCTGAAAAGATTTCGCACTTGGATAGGTGGAAGAAAATACAGATAGCTGTGCACTCATTTTGGAAGCAGTGAGTACTTAGCTCGCCTTCAGCAATGACCGAAGTGGTTGAAAACCGAACCACAGCCAAAAATCGGAGACCTAGTCTTGCTGAAGGATGAACGTTTGCCACCTTCACAATGGGCTCTTGCACGCATCACTTCTTTAATTCCTGGAAGAGATAAATTGATTCGTGTTGTCAACGTAAAAACGCAATCAGGAGAATTTAGAAGACTGATCACCAAAATATCCCTTCTACCCTGTAACAAAACTGCAGATGAAAACGCAACCATCTAACCATGGACGAATATCTAATATAAAAACAACAGAAAATATTCACTCAAAACAAAAACACTCATTCAAAACATACAAACATTCAAAATCAAAATATAACACTCATACATCGTTTTATAAAATTCATAAAATCCTGATGTTGCCCACAGAAAATCCAAATATTCAACATCAGTCACTCACAAATGTCGCACACAGAAAATCAAAATACTCGACATAGTAAAAAATTCATTCAAAATCACAGTAATCATTCAAACTCACAGTATCAAAGCACTCATAAATATCACACTCGCTATTACTTACTCTCAAATCACACACTTTCGATATCACTCACTCACAATCATTCGATGCACTCACATTACACACTCATACTCAATCGAAATCACAGTTTAAAATCACGTTTGGAATTCCACGCAACGAATTATTTCAAATATTGACTCACTCGAAAAACACTCTTATGAAATTTAATCTCACGTAAACAATTAAACTTCATCGAATAAATACATTTAAATCACATTCACAATCACAGTCATAGCATCGTCACGAAGGTCAAATTATTAATTAATTCAACATAAAATAGTTTTAACTTCATTTAAATCAATTGAAATTTGCATCAGAATAACAACAAAAATATTCTAAGGATGTTTTAATTTTAAGTAAAATATTATTTTTTAACCGAAAAATCCGAAACACCCTGTTAAAACCATTCGAATTCACATTTGACTAATTTAATATCAAAAAATACAGTCCACTAAAAATCACAATCAAAATAATTAATTCAAAAAAAAATTTATTCTTACACATAAAAAATGAGACACCCTATTTCGGAAATTCAACAAGCCGCCAACAATGGAAAGTTAGTCCCCTTTCACACAAGGAAACTCAGTTTCCAGCAACTTTCAGTTTATAGGAATTAGGAGAGAAGGGCACCAACTAAGAGGAATGAACGGTCTACGATTGGTGGGAATTGGAATTTAAAAGAAAACGTCAAAAAATCTCCAGCAACTTGTTTCCTTGTGTGAAAGGGGACTAACCAACCATGAATGGTGATAAGATGCCTGTTTGGTAACTTTTTTTTCAACAAAATTCCAAAAAACTGAGTTTTTTTTCTATGGGTTTTGACAGCAAATTTTGAAAATTTGTACAAATTCGCAAGAAATTTCACGTTACCAAACAAACCAAAGAAATAAACGAACATATTATGTATCTCTTATGGGAGACACACGAACATGTGTATTTCTTATGGATGATACACGAACTTATGCTTTTCAATGAACTCGTATATTCCTTATGGAAACCACACAAACATGGGTATTTCTTATAGGGGGAGGAAATACCGAATACAGAACAGAATTTACCAACATAAAACTACAAATTAATCAAAATAACTTCTAACTCACTTGAATTAATCACCACACCATAGAGTACCTATATTATCTAGAGAACCGACTCGTACCCCCCTTGCCTAAAACACCCTCAAATTTTATTTTAGCTCAATGAGAGAAAACTCTCTTAAATTCCCTGTCTGTGAATACGTGTGAATAGTTGATACAACAATTAGTGTCAGTAGCTCAAAAAGTTGAAAATTTGAAAAACACCCGTTTTGCGATCATTTAAATGCTTATATCTTTGGATCCAATGGTCGGATTTTCAAAATTTAAAATTCAAATTAAAGCCAGAATGACATTCGAGTACCAGCTATAAAAAAAATTTCATATTAAAAATTTCATACTAAAAAAAATAAATTAATTTTTGGAGAATAATTTTCATCGTGGCAAACGTAACGAAGAAGAGGAATACACAAGAAGAAAAATGAAAAAAAGTTTGCTACTAAAAATATACTGGTTGGAAGGAGATAGTAATTCTTAAGACGGCGGAGTGTGTGCAACAAAACAGCATAACCTTGGCAAATTGAGTTCGCATCGGGAAAAAATTTGCTATACATATGTAGGTATGTACGTTTGTGGTAGGTATTTTTCATTCATTATTTGTTAAGGTGCCTTCATATCATTGAATAATTACAAATAGAAGTGGACACTGAGAAACTAGAAATGCCATCGTTGTTTCGTGGTCATTATCGGCAACATAATAAAATATTAAATTGTTGTTTGGTTGCGAAATGCGCTAAGCAATCTGATCTGATCAGACATTCTCTCTGTGCGGTACCTATCAATAGCAAAAATTAACAAAAGAACTCGTTCTCCCTCCTCTGTTGAAGACATTCAATTGTCTCTCAGCGTTAAGAATCGGAAAATGTATTCGGATGACCAAAGATTTGGGCGGTTTGCGCCTTTACAATGTCTTCCAGACACTGGGAATGATAATGATATTGAATGTGAAGAGGTGTTACTAACTCCACCAATAAAAAAAAATAAAATACCATCCATCTGTGTTTTGCAAAAATCTTGTGAAAATGTACACTCTTTGCTTAGTGAAATACAAATTAAAGATTATTGTATTAAGAAAATGTAAATTGGCATTAAAGTTATTTTGGAAAAAAGTGAGGATCACCAAACAATGTGTTCTCAATTAAAATTAAAAAATTGGCAATTCTTTACGCATGACCTTCCATCAGCCAGATCTTTTAAAGTTGTGCTCTTCGGACTCGACGAACTTCCATCTGATAAACTTAAAAACGAACTTATATCCCTTGGTCTCAAGTGCCAAAACATTAAAATGATAAAAAAACAGTATAAACAATTCACTGACATTTTTTATATAGTGTTTCTTGAAAGTGGTTCAATAAGACTTGCTGATCTTAAAAAGAATGTGCGATCTTTATTTAAGACCCAAATAAAATGGGACTTTGCACGGCGACAAACTAATAAGGTTACACAATGTCTCAACTGCCAAATGTTTGGACACGGAGAGAAAAATTGCCACATCAAAACACACTGCGCGATTTGCTCTGATACCCACGAGACCAGCAAATGCAATTCCAAAAACATTAAGTGCGCCAACTGCAATGAATCGCATACATCTACTGATCTCGCTTGCCCCAGTCGAAAGATTTTCTTCGAAATCAGAGAAAAACTCTCCGCAAAAAACAATAGGCAATCGACGATGATTACCACGACAAGATCACATCATACGTTCGCCCAAAATATGAACGATTTCCCTCCTCTACCACCTCGCCGTAAGGGCACTAATTATATTTTACCGATGCCAAATCCAGTAAACCCAAATGTAACCGATTGCAATGCGTGGACAAGCAACAACATCAACAGCATCAATAGCATCAACAGCATCAACAACAACAACGCTGGACCAGAAAAAGCCAATGAACTCTTCTCTATGGAAGAAATCAACGCACTGACTGCCGAGATGATTACACTACTTGGTAAATGTAATAATAAAGCTGATCAATTTAATACTATTGCGCAATTAGCTATTAAGTATATAAGTCCAAGTAATGAATAATACATCAATGAAGATAATTTGTTGGAATGCTAGAAGCATTCGATGTAAAGTGATAGAATTTTTGATGTGTAAACATCTATACTGGCGGTAGGGTGAAAAGAAAACGTAACGTAACGTTGTAATCGTGATCGTGGTCGTGATCGTGATTCTGAGCTTTACGAAAATTGAGTGCGTTCAACAATATGTGCGTTCAGTAACTAAACGTGGAGTATTTATATACGAAATCGAAAGGTCGAGTTCAGTTTGGGTTGAAATTTGGTTGGCTGCTTAGAGGATATATTAAGCCACTATTACACGATGATTCTTTGCGTCTGACTCTATTCGAACATAATGAGTGCGAAAGAGAAAAATGATAAGATGGAAGACCAGTTGTCCTGTGAGTCGTGGGCCAAGTTTTACGAGACTCTTTTTAACGCTTCTTTCGCATTAGGCTACGCGCAAACCACCGCGATGGCGGTGGCGATCACTATAAAAATCAAAGCACACTTCAATCGTGTAGATGTGTGCCTTTCCTTTGATTTATGTGTATGGCATCCACAATTTTATAGTGATCGCCACCGCTATCGCGTTTGTTTGCAGCTACCTTTATCCGTATTTTGTATTCTTTGCATTACTTTTTTTCAATTACATGACTGCTTTGAGACCAGGACCCATGTTCTGTAACTCAGCGATAACTTTTCGCGCGAGAAACGGCGTTTCTCGACGCGAAAAATCATCGTCGAGTTACAGAACATGGGTCCAGGGGCCTATTTCACGGAACATACATAACATACATTGTATGAATGTATGTACCTTAAAGTAGACGCCAAAGATGGCTCAGTGTAAATTTTGAATTTTTTGAAAAACTTTACGTAAACTTAGAAAACGCACAATTTAAAAAAAAAAATTAAATTTACGCCCACTCATCTCGTAGTCGGGATTCTTATCTTGTAGCCGTGGTCGTGATTTTGATTCTGAGCCAGAGATTAGTCTGCTATTACACGATGCATCTAGACGCATGCGACTTTTCGAACTACGTAAGTGCAAAAGAGAAAAAAAATCGAAAAGATGAGACGGAAAAAAAGTGACCGGTGTCGCGTGAGTAAAATTTTCGATGCAACTATTTGACGTTTCTCTTTTCTCTTGTCCGTTTTTTACTATTCTGCTTCATATGGTTTTGTTGTTCAAAGAGTAAATTTCGATGCAACGCACTGTTATTGATGGCCTTATAGGCTTTCCAGAAATGAGAAATTCATCTTTAAAAAAAAACATAAATAAAATAAATTATTGCTTTTCTTGACTGATATTCATTTAAAGGCACACAAACCTTTCTTTCTTCAATATATCTATCTAATAATGAAAACAAAAATAAGAACAGAAAAAGTTTTTTATTGCTTGAGCACAGCCCAACACGAAAATGAAAAATAAAGAGAACTGTCAAATTAGATTCATGACTTTGGTTTCAACGTGTAATAGCGCTTGAAACAGCGGACGAAATAACAAAGAAGAATTCGAAGAAGGTGCATGCAACTAGATTCATCGTGTAATAGCAGACTTATGAATTATCCATAATCTCTGTTCTGAGCTTCACGAAAATTGAATGCGTTCAACGCTACGTACGCTATACACTGGATAGTGAATAGCCTATAGTGTATAACAGTTTTTGTGAGCTGGTACCAAAGGGTACCAGCCACGACCTCATATCTCGCTCCATACCAACGAAAAAAAAGAGATGGAAGATATTTGCCGTAATTGAGCATTTATTTGATGTCAGTTGATGCCGACAAGCATTGCGGCTGTAAATATTGAAAAAAAAATAAAAGAAAATCCAGGTCCAGTAGCGTCCATACCGCTGGCACCGCTGTTATACTGTTATATGAAGGTACCGGCCACGACCACTTATCTTTATAATACACTGGATAGTGAATAGCCTATAGTGTATAACAGTTTTTGTGAGGCAAGTTTTTTAAAGGGTACCGGCCACGACCTCATATCTCGCTCTATACAAACGAAGAAAATGATTGAAGATATTTGCCGAAATTGAGCATTTATTTGATATCAGTTGATGTCAACAAGCATTGCGGCTGTAAATATTGAAAAAAATATAAGAAAATGCAGGTCCAGTAGCGTCCATTCCGCTGGCGCCGCTGTTATACTGTTATATGAGGGTACCGGCCACGACAATATTTTTGCCTCAAAAATTTTGTATGAATACACTATCCAGTGTATATAGAGATCAGTGGCCACGACTATATTTTTGCCTCAAAAATACAGAGACGTCAAAACAAGTTGCCGGAAGTAGTCAAAAGAAAGCAGCGGAAGTAGTCCAATGTGAACACCGTCAATGAAATTCATGACATTTCCACTCCATGGTGAGAAAGAGATGCCTTTCTTGACCAACTCTTCCTCGCAACGAAGAAGGAATGAGAAAGGTATACAAAGACGTCAAAAAATTTCAGTTGAGTCAGTCTAATGTCAACATTTTCATTGCAGGTTCGTTCAGATTAGAAAATAAGTGTCAAATCCCATTAGAGGGCTACGGTGCCACTAGATTGAAAACACAATTTTAGAACTTTCTGCTGTTAGTTGGGACTAAATTAAATTTCATTGACGGTGTTCACATTGGACTACTTCCGCTGTTTTCTTTTGACGTCTCTGTACTTTTACTCACTACCACTTCATGCCGAGAAAGAGGTGGACAGGAAAGGCATCTCTTTTTCACCATGAAGTGGGAGATGTCTTTCTTTGCCATCTCTTTTTCGCCATGAAGTGGGAGTGAGAAAGAATAAAGAGACGTCAAAACAAGTTGCCGGAAGTAGTCCAATGTGAACACCGTCAATGAAATTCATGACATTTCCACTTCATGGTGAGAAAGAGACGCCTTTTTTGACCAACTCTTTCTCGCAACGAAGTAAGAATGAGAAAGGTATACAAAGACGTCAAAAAATGAATTTCAATGACGGTGTTCACATTGTACTACTTCCGTCGACTTGTTTTGAGATGTCTGTACTTTTTCTCACTCCCATCTCATGGCGATAAAGCGATGGCCAAGAAAGACATTTCCACTTCATGGTGAGAATGAGATGCCTTTCTTGACCTCTTTCTCGCAACGAAGTAGGAATGAGAAAGGTATACAAAGACGTCAAAAAATTTCAATTGAGGCTGTCTCATGTCAACACTGTCATTGCAGGTTCGTTCGGATTAGAAAATAAGTGTCAAATCCCATTAGAGGTTCGCTACGGTGCCAATAGATTGAAAACATAATTTTAGAACTTTCTAATGTCAGTTGGGACTAGATTAAATTTCATTGACGGTGTTCACATTGGACTACTTCCGCTGCTTTCTTTTGACGTCTCTGTACTTTTGCTCACTCCCACTTCATGTCGAGAAAGAGGTGGCCAAGAAAGGCATCTCTTTCCTACCATGAAGTGGAAGATGTCTTTCTTTGCCATCTCTTTATAGAAGACGTCAAAACAAGTTGCCGGAAGTAGTCCAATGTGAACACCGTCAATGAAATTCATGGCGAGAAAGAGGTGACCAAGAACCGCATCTCCCAATTCAAAGCGAAAAAGAGATGCCTTTCTTGGCCAAGTATTTCTCACCACGAAATGGGAAGGTTTATACAAAAAAGTCAAAATATGTCAGCGGAGGATAGTCCAATATGAAAACTGTCATTTTAGAGGATTCCGCTGTCAGTTTGGGACTAGATAAATTTTACATGTACGTCAAAATATAGATAGTTAGTTAGTATAGATATCTTTTCAAATGTTCGAACTTCATTTTGGAACTCATCTCCCATATTTTGGAAGTTCTTTTGTGTTGGAAGTTGGTTGACAGTTCGAACTTAATTTTGGAATTCATCCTTTATCTGTTCAACCAGTAAGTGTCAAATCCCATTATAGGTTGACTACGTTGCCACTAGATAAAAACCACCATTTAAGAGCTTTCGGTTGTCGATTAAATTTCATTGACGGTTTTCACGTTGGACTTCTTCTGTCGACTTGTTTTGACGTCTCTGTACTTTTGATGTGTAAACATCTATACTGGCGGTAGGGTGAAAAGAAAACGTAACGTAACTTTGTAATCGTGATCGTGATTCTGAGCTTCACGAAAATTGAGTGCGTTCAACAATATGACGTTCAGTAACTAAACGCTGAGTATTTGAAATCGATAGGTCGAGTTCAGTTCGGGTTGAAATTTGGTTGGCTCACTGATCTCTATATACACTGGATAGTGTATTCATACAACATTTTTGAGGCAAAAATATAGTCGTGGCCGGTACCTTCATATAACAGTATAACAGCGGCGCCAGCGGAATGGAAGCTACTGGACCTGCATTTTCTTTTATTTTTTTCAATGTTTACAGCCGCAATGCTTGTTGGCATCAACTGATATCAAATAAATGCTCAATTTCGGCAAATATCTTCAATCTCTTTCTTCGTTTGTAAAGAGCGAGATATGAGGTCGTGGCCGGTACCCTTTAAAAAACTTGCCTCACAAAAACTGTTATACACTATAGGCTATTCACTATCCAGTGTATTATAGAGATCTGTGGGTTGGCTGCTTAGAGGATATATTAAGCCCCTATTACACGATGATTCTTTGCGTCTGACTCTATTCGAACATAATGAGTGCGAAAGAGAAAAAAGATAAGACGGAAGACCAGTTGCCCTGTGAGTCGTGGGCCAAGTTTTACGAGACTCTTTTTGACGCTTCTTTAGAGTTATCTGTATTTTGTATTCTTTGCAGTACTTTTTTTCAATTACATGACTGCTTTGAGACCAGATCGGTTTTTCTATTTATGGTGAAAAAAAACGTTACGTATCTTGTAGTCGTGATTGGTCACGTTCGGGGATCAATCCAAAGCTATCCGGATAGGTTTGTGTTGTTGTAATCTTTTGCTGATGCAAAAACAACTCAACGTATCTGAAAATTTTTGGATGCGTGGATAGCTTATCTGATAGTTTACCGAACGCAAGGATTCTTATCTTGTAGCCGTGGTCGTGATTTTGATTCTGAGCCAGAGATTAGTTTGCTATTACACGATGCATCTAGACGCATGCGACTTTTTGAACTACGTAAGTGCAAAAGAGAAAAAAAATCGAAAAGATGAGACGGAAAAAAAGTGACCGGTGTCGCGTGAGTAAAATTTTCGATGCAACTATTTGACGTTTCTCTTTTCTCTTGTCCGTTTTTTACTATTCTGCTTCATATGGTTTTGTTGTTCAAAGAGTAAATTTCGATGCAACGCACTGTTATTGATGGCCTTATAGGCTTTCCAGAAATGAGAAATTCATCTTTAAAAACAACATAAATAAAATAAATTATTGCTTTTCTTGACTGATATTCATTTAAAGGCACACAAACCTTTCTTTCTTCAATATATCTATCTAATAATGAAAACAAAAATAAGAACAGAAAAAGTTTTTTATTGCTTGAGCACAGCCCAACACGAAAATGAAAAATAAAGAGAACTGTCAAATTAGATTCATGACTTTGGTTTCAACGTGTAATAGCGCTTGAAAAAGCGGACGAAATAACAAAGAAGAATTCGAAGAAGGTGTATGCAACAAGATTCATCGTGTGATAGCAGACTTATGAATTATCCATAATCTCTGTTCTGAGCTTCACGAAAATTGAGTGCGTTCAACGCTATGTACGCTCAGCACTGATCTCTATAATACACTGGATAGTGAATAGCCTATAGTGTATAACAGTTTTTGTGAGCCAATTTTTTAAAGGGTACCGGCCACGACCTCATATCTCGCTCCATACGAACGAAAAAAAAGAAATGGAAGATATTTGCCGTAATTAAGCATTTATTTGACGTCAGTTGATGCCGACAAGCATTGCGGCTGTAAATATTGAAAAAAAAATAAAAGAAAATCCAGGTCCAGTAGCGTCCATACCGCTGGCGCCGCTGTTATACTGTTATATGAAGGTACCGGCCACGACTATACTTTTGCCTCAAAAATTTTGTATGAATACACTATTCAGTGTATATAGAGATCAGTGATGTTCAGTAACTAAACAATGAGTGTTTATATACGAAATCAAAAAGTCGAGTTTAGTTTGGGTTGAAATATGGTTGGTTGCTTAGACCATATAGTACATGGACTGCGCTTTCATCATGGCTGCAGGGTTTTAACATAGAAGGCTGCATTTTTCGGCAAATTAGACGAAATAAGGTCATTGACTGGAAAATAATTTTTAAATATAATTTTAATGATTGGCTAAGAGCCCACTGCTGTTTGTGGGTGTGAGTGATCGCAAAAATTCACTGATATGTTTAGATAGATCTTAACTTTTTACTTGGGGCCTTTGTCGGTAAACTAAAAAGCGCATTTTCCATGCATCATTACCGATTTTCAAATTTGCTTATGAAAAGTTAAGATCTATATAAAAACACCAGTAAATTTTTGCTATCATCCGCACCCTAAATTTGATGTAGGGTCTCGGTCTATGAGGCATTCGGACGAATGTTGATGTTTACACATCTTAACCGTGAGTCCCGGCACTCACACTTTTTTTTTTGCTTTTCTAAGCAAACACAAAGTAGATGTAGGATTAGTATCCGAAACTTGGCTTAGTTCAGATGACAGATTATCAAATACAGATTATTATTGTTATAGGTTAGATAGAGATGAGAGAAGGGGTGGTGGTGTTGCCGTTGTAGTTAAAAAAAATATTCGACACAAATTAATACCAATTATTAATACCAAATTAATACAAAACATAGGTATTGAAATTCCATTTGCTAATGGTTGTTCATTAAAAATATTTGCTGCATACTTTCCGGGTGGTGCTGCGTCACCTCAAAAAAGATTTGATTTAAATAATGACTTGCGGAAATTAGTAAATTCAAATGATGTTTTTCTGGTTGGTGGTGATTTTAATTGTAAGCATAGAAATTGGGGTTGTCTTAGGGCAAACGCATGGGGAAATATACTTTCAAATCTTAATACAAGACACGGATTTGACATTTTGTTTCCACCTGAACCCACTTATTATCCTGCAAATAATAGAGCTAATCCTTCGACTATAGATATATTCTTAACAAATATGCCGGGTTTGTTTACTGAACCTATGGTTAGAAATGAATTGAGTTCTGATCACTTACCTGTAGAGCTCTGTATCTTCTCTATGCCTTTGAGTGCGAAAAATGAAACACTTGATTTCAAAAATGCAAACTGGGGATCATTCAAGAGTCAAGTGAGAGGAAAATTGAGAAACTTTCCTGAAATTTTTAATGCAGACTTTAATCAATCTCAAATTGATCAAACTGTCGCATCTTTCACGTCAGCCATAATTGAAAGCGTGGAACATTCCGTTCCAAAAAAAAAAATTAAGCTTGGTAGCGCAAATATCTTACCTGCTAATTTAGTACAACTAATTAAGATAAGGAACAGCTACAGAACCAGGTGGATAAGAACTAGAAATTGTTTTTATTTAACGGAAGTAAAGTAATTAAAGAAAGCATTGCGACTTTTAGAAATAATTCTTGGAACCAAAAACTGTCAGGATTGGATAAAGCAAGCAAACCATTTTGGAATTTGGTAAAAGTAATTAAAACACGTAATTCTCATATTCCTGCATTGAAGGTAAGAAATCAAGTTATAATGTCAGGTTCTGAAAAGGCTAATTGATTGGAAAACGTCTGCTAAATACCTAGGGCTACGGCTAGATACAAAATTAACATTCGGTCTACATGTGCAAGAAGTAATTAAGAAGATAAATTTAACAATTAAAATATTATACCCTTTCATAAACCGAAAATCTAAGTTAAGTATATCTAACAAGCTTTTAATCTACAAAGCTATTTTCCAGGCAATAATGTTCTATGGATCAGCTGCATGGGGTAATTGTGCAATTAGTCACATCCGAAAACTTCAAATATCGCAAAATAAGATTCTTAAAATGATGCTTAATCTTCCTTGGTGTTTTTCAACAAATGAATTGCACACATTAGCTAATATTGAAATGGTATCCAATAGAATTTCTAAACTAAAAGAACGATATATTACTTCTTGTATATCTTCGGACAATGCCTTAATATCAAATCTAGCTCATTAAACTTTAATGTATGTTAATACAAGAATGTTTTTATTTTGTTATAAAGTTTATGTAATTATTTGTTACACACATATTTATTAAATTTATTAATTAATTGTTATCTATTTATTTATTTATATGCTTGTTTTTCTATTTATTTATTTGCTTTGTTTACATTGTTGTTTATTTATTTATTAATTTATTTATTTTTTATTTATTTATTTATTTATTTATTTATTTATTTATTATTTAATTTGAGACTGATTTTTGTATATTTATTAACTTATTTATTTATTTATTTATCTATTTATTTATTTATTATTTAATTTGAGACTGATTTTTGTATATTTATTAATTTATTTATTTATCAATCTATTTATTTATTATTTAATTTGAGACCGATTTTTGTATATTTATTTTTAACGTTGTTAAAGCTGTTTTGATTAAGCATTGCTCGCTTTCTTTCGTTTACAACCACCCCTTCTCTCTGAATACTATGTAATCAGAATTTATTTATATCTGTACAATATTATTATTTTTTTTTTTTTTTTTTTTTTTTTTAATGAAGGTTTTTAATCGCTTTTCCTTCAATTCAAGCTTTATTTACCAATTCTATATGTATCGATTAAAAAGAAACTCATTACTTGGCAGTAGTAAGGTAGTGTATATACCAATCTCTGTAAATTGTGCAATATAAGAAAAACAAATGTGATATTTTGGCTACAATAAAAATATATATATATATATATATTTATCAGATTTGATAGGTAGGTAGGTAGATACTTAAGGGTTGCTTTTGCATTTTTTGTGGTTTCTCTCAATTAAGGAAGGTGACGTGTGACGATAAATGATGTTTGTGTGTTTTTATTTTTGTAATTATTATCTTCAGTTTGATATTTTCTATTTTGCTTTCAGATTTGTAGATCTAAATCCCATATAGGTAGGCACAGGTACATACCTATCTAAGGTTACCTATTTAAACGTTTCTTTCACGGTTGCTCAAAGGTTTATTAAATGATTGTTAAAATTTTAAGTTTTTAATTATCGTCAGAATAGCTAATTTCTTAGTTTTAAGTGTTAAATATTATTGAATCATGATTTAAACAGGTTGTTTTACCTAAGATAAGGGCTAGTAAGCAGGTTGGATCAAGGCAAGACAAAAATTGTATGGGCGGAGAGGTCTTATTCAACCTGCTAAGCCGAGAGGGTAATTTTCCAAACAAATCCACTTGAAATAAAAAAAAAATCATGACACAGTGTCATGCTATACTATTGTGAAAAGTCCTAAATACACTTAGGTATATAGTCTCAAAAGAAATTAACTAAAAAAATCAAATTTATAACAATTTTGTTAATATAAAGATAAATAGATACTGTTTTTTACAACCCAGCGCCGCTAGGCCATTGCCCCTCGCTGTAGGTGGGCAAACTTTGGGCACCCAGAGATTGAAGTCGCGCACGAATTGTGTTAATTCATGTCCACTTTTAATTGCGGTTCTTCTTAAAAATGGTTAACATACATATTTTATTATTAATGATCATGAATAATATTTTTAACGAATAGGTACGAGTATATTACGTATATTGATCATGAAAATGTGGAAACGAAGGCAATATTATTGAGCAAAACCGTTGGTGTTGAACCGTAGATCCAAATAGGATACTGAGAACAATGAACATACATTATGTAAGTGGCAATAGATGCAAACGTTTTAGAAAGAAACGAAAATCTTGTCGCCAATAAATTGAGTCTGTCTGGCTAAAAAAAATGCTTTTTTATGGTTTTAGGAACAAAATACCTAAGTAAAAACCATTCTGAAATGTGTCTTTGCTTTCGTTGCATCAGTGATAATTTCGATAATTTGTAAAAAATTCTACTTACTTATTAATTAAACTTACGAGTATTATTAAAATTATAAAAATGACTATAACAATGTAAAAATAAAAAAAACTCTGACGTTCCCAGATTTGTTTTAGGTACCTAACGATTATCGTCGTGAAATATGGTTACCAAATTCTGGCAAGAGTTTCTCAGAAAAACTTAGTTGCGACGAAAAAATTTATATATGTGCGGATCATTTTGACAAAAAAAATTTAAGTCTGGGAGCTTTCCGTGCATGCACAAATAGAGAGGCTTGTCCGTTCCCATACAATCAAAATAAAAGTGAGTATGTTTTAAAAGAAATCACAAATAACTTGCAAAATTTCAATCCACAGTTGTTATAGATGTTATTTTGGCATTATTTAAACACGTTTTGTGGTTCAAATGCAAATGGAAGTACCTACATATGTATTCGTTTGCGTAAGATCAGATTACATTTTTTTGCTCCTGGTATTATGCCCCAGAATTGAGTGGAGGCCCTGCATCCACTCCCAAAATTTGCTATATGCTCTTCGAAAAACTCTTGACAGTATCTTTTAGAAAATTCATTCAAGTGAAACCCCAATTTTTTCTCCTGAACAAATTTGATTTTTTTGCGAAAATATATATGTGCAGTCGACTCTCCCTAAGTCGAATTTTCACGGGATACCAAGATTTGTTCGAGTTAGAGAGAGTTTTGGAAAAATTCGAGTTATAGAGAAAAAAAACATTTTTTTATTTTAAAAGGTTTATTTAATAAATAAAGGTTAATATACATATGTATTAAAGCAACCAACAACACAAAGAACAGGATAATAATCCTTTTTTGTTTTTGCGTTGTAACTTTTTAAAAACTGTATGTTTTTATAGAGGTACCAGGGTTATGAATAGGAAGAAACGCAAAGAGCTGACGATGATGGTACACGCGATGCTACACATATATACATATGTACCTATTAAGGTTTTGATGGTTCGTAGTTATACTATACCCAAATACGAACTCCGAAGGGATAATGGTTTTTTATTTTGTTTTGTTCTAAACAAAATTCGACTTAAGGGGTGAAAAAAGATGCCAACTATCGAGAAAATGTGTTCGAGTTAAAGAGAGTTCGACTTAGAGGGAGTTCGACTTAGAGAATGGTTTTTGTATGGAAAATTGAAGGGAATGATAAAATATGGTGAAAAGGTTCGAATTAGAGAGAAATTCGACTTAGAGAGAGTATCTACGACTTAGGGCGAGTCGACTGTATATTTATAATTATTTATTAACAAAATAATATTTTTTTTCAAAACTTTACGTTATTAAGTAATATTTTTACGTTATTAAGTAATATTTTTGTTTGTAATATTCGAATCTCCTATCAATTTCTAGTCAAATACTAAAAACCGGATGCCTAAGGGTCTGTTTCACAATTAAGCTACATGGAACTTATTCGACAGTTAACAACCTCAATTACGTTTCACAATGTCTGAATACGTCTAATTGGCAATTAAAGTTCTAAGTATTTTACTGGCAAGATGAAGTGCCGTAAAATTTCATTTTAAAAGGGTCTTCAGAAATGAGACCCTCACATTCGAGGAACTCAGCACGCTTCTGACTGAAATAGAAGCATGTTTAAACTCGAGGCATCTTTGTCCGGTTTGCGATAACCTCGATGACTTTGCCATCCTCACGCCAGCACACTTTCTCATTGGTACTTCAGCCCAGCTCATACCAGAAGTGGATTTATCAGCTGAAAAGATTTCGCACTTGGATAGGTGGAAGAAAATACAGATAGCTGTGCACTCATTTTGGAAGCAGTGAGTACTTAGCTCGCCTTCAGCAACGACCGAAGTGGTTGAAAACCGAACCACAGCCAAAAATCGGAGACCTAGTCTTGCTGAAGGATGAACGTTTGCCACCTTCACAATGGGCTCTTGCACGCATCACTTCTTTAATTCCTGGAAGAGATAAATTGATTCGTGTTGTCAACGTAAAAACGCAATCAGGAGAATTTAGAAGACTGATCACCAAAATATCCCTTCTACCCTGTAACAAAACTGCAGATGAAAACGCAACCATCTAACCATGGACGAATATCTAATATAAAAACAACAGAAAATATTCACTCAAAACAAAAACACTCATTCAAAACATACAAACATTCAAAATCAAAATATAACACTCATACATCGTTTTATAAAATTCATAAAATCCTGATGTTGCCCACAGAAAATCCAAATATTCAACATCAGTCACTCACAAATGTCGCACACAGAAAATCAAAATACTCGACATAGTAAAAAATTCATTCAAAATCACAGTAATCATTCAAACTCACAGTATCAAAGCACTCATAAATATCACACTCGCTATTACTTACTCTCAAATCACACACTTTCGATATCACTCACTCACAATCATTCGATGCACTCACATTACACAATCATACTCAATCGAAATCACAGTTTAAAATCACGTTTGGAATTCCACGCAACGAATTATTTCAAATATTGACTCACTCGAAAAACACTCTTATGAAATTTAATCTTACGTAAACAATTAAACTTCATCGAATAAATACATTTAAATCACATTCACAATCACAGTCATAGCATCGTCACGAAGGTCAAATTATTAATTAATTCAACATAAAATAGTTTTAACTTCATTTAAATCAATTGAAATTTGCATCAGAATAACAACAAAAATATTCTAAGGATGATTTAATTTTAAGTAAAATATTATTTTTTAACCGAAAAATCCGAAACACCCTGTTAAAACCATTCGAATTCACATTTGACTAATTTAATATCAAAAAATACAGTCCACTAAAAATCACAATCAAAATAATTAATTCAAAAAAAAATTTATTTTTACACATAAAAAATGAGACACCCTATTTCGGAAATTCAACAAGCCGCCAACAATGGAAAGTTAGTCCCCTTTCACACAAGGAAACTCAGTTTCCAGCAACTTTCAGTTTATAGGAATTAGGAGAGAAGGGCACCAACTAAGAGGAATGAACGGTCTACGATTGGTGGGAATTGGAATTTAAAAGAAAACGTCAAAAAATCTCCAGCAACTTGTTTCCTTGTGTGAAAGGGGACTAACCAACCATGAATGGAGATAAGATGCCTGTTTGGTAACTTTTTTTTCAACAAAATTCCAAAAAACTGAGTTTTTTTTCTATGGGTTTTGACAGCAAATTTTGAAAATTTGTACAAATTCGCAAGAAATTTCACGTTACCAAACAGACCAAAGAAATAAACGAACATATTATGTATCTCTTATGGGAGACACACGAACATGTGTATTTCTTATGGATGACACACGAACTTATGCTTTTCAATGAACTCGTATATTCCTTATGGAAACCACACAAACATGGGTATTTCTTATAGGGGGAGGAAATACCGAATACAGAACAGAATTTACCAACATAAAACTACAAATTAATCAAAATAACTTCTAACTCACTTGAATTAATCACCACACCATAGAGTACCTATATTATCTAGAGAACCGACTCGTACCCCCCTTGCCTAAAACACCCTCAAATTTTATTTTAGCTCAATGAGAGAAAACTCTCTTAAATTCCCTGTCTGTGAATACGTGTGAATAGTTGATACAACAACAATTAGTGTCAGTAGCTCAAAAAGTTGAAAATTTGAAAAACACCTGTTTTGCGATCATTTAAATGCTTATATCTTTGGATCCAATGGTCGGATTTTCAAAATTTAAAATTCAAATTAAAGCCAGAATGACATTCGAGTACAAGCTATAAAAAAAATTTCAAAACCGTTAAAAATTTCATACTAAAAAAAATAAATTAATTTTTGGAGAATAATTTTCACCGTGGCAAACGTAACGAAGAAGAGGAATACACAAGAAGAAAAATGAAAAAAAGTTTGCTACTAAAAATATACTGGTTGGAAGGAGATAGTAATTCTTAAGACGGCGGAGTGTGTGCAACAAAACAGCATAACCTTGGCAAATTGAGTTCGCATCGGGAAAAAAATTTGCTATACATATGTAGGTATGTACGTTTGTGGTAGGTATTTTTCATTCATTATTTGTTAAGGTGCCTTCATATCATTGAATAATTACAAATAGAAGTGGACACTGAGAAACTAGAAATGCCATCGTTGTTTCGTGGTCATTATCGGCAACATAATAAAATATTAAATTGTTGTTTGGTTGCGAAATGCGCTAAGCAGATTCAAATAGGGATATTTTTAGGGAAATTCATTCACAATATACCTATGTACATACATACGGTGGAAGTGTTTTTTATTTGTCATGAACAACAAACAACAACAAGAATGCCATTGAAGGTTAACTGAAAGCGTTCGGTAGTATAGGTAGGTAGGTAGATACTTAAGGGTTGCTTTTGCATTTTTTGTGGTTTTCCCATCACATATAGGTAGGCACAGGTACATACCTATCTAAGGTTACCTATTTAAACGTTTCTTTCACGGTTGCTCAAAGGTTTATTAAATGATTGTTAAAATTTTAAGTTTTTAATTATCGTCAGAATAGCTAATTTCTTAGTTTTAAGTGTTAAATATTATTGAATCATGATTTAAACAGGTTGTTTTACCTAAGATACGACAAAGGGCTAGGGCTAGTAAGCAGGTTGGATCAAGGCAAGACAAATTGTATGGGCGGAGAGGTCTTATTCAACCTGCTAAGCCGAGAGGGTAATTTTCCAAACAAATCCACTTGAAATAAAAAAAAAATCATGACACAGTGTCATGCTATACTATTGTGAAAAGTCCTAAATACACTTAGGTATATAGTCTCAAAAGAAATTGACTAAAAAAATCAAATTTATAACAATTTTGTTAATATAAAGATAAATAGATACTGTTTTTTACAACCCAGCGCCGCTAGGCCATTGCCCCTCGCTTCCGGTGGGCAAACTTTGGGCACCCAGAGATTGAAGTCGCGCACGAATTGTGTTAATTCATGTCCACTTTTAATTGCGGTTCTTCTTAAAAATGGTTAACATACATATTTTATTATTAATGATCATGAATAATATTTTTAACGAATAGGTACGAGTATATTACGTATATTGATCATGAAAATGTGGAAACGAAGGCAATATTATTGAGCAAAACCGTTGGTGTTGAACCGTAGATCCAAATAGGATACTGAGAACAATGAACACACATTATGTAAGTGGCAATAGATGCAAACGTTTTAGAAAGAAACGAAAATCTTGTCGCCAATAAATTGAGTCTGTCTGGCTAAAAAAATGCTTTTTTATGGTTTTAGTAACAAAATACCTAAGTAAAAACCATTCTGAAATGTGTCTTTGCTTTCGTTGCATCAGTGATAATTTCGATAATTTGTAAAAAATTCTACTTACTTATTAATTAAACTTACGAGTATTATTAAAATTATAAAAATGACTATAACAATGTAAAAATAAAAAAAACTCTGGCGTTCCCAGATTTGTTTTAGGTACCTAACGATTATCGTCGTGAAATATGGTTACCAAATTCTGGCAAGAGTTTCTCAGAAAAACTTAGTTGCGACGAAAAAATTTATATATGTGCGGATCATTTTGCCAAAAAAAATTTAAGTCTGGGAGCTTTCCGTGCATGCAAAAATAGAGAGGCTTGTCCGTTCCCATACAATCAAAATAAAAGTGAGTATGTTTTAAAAGAAATCACAAATAACTTGCAAAATTTCAATCCACAGTTGTTATAGATGTTATTTTGGCATTATTTAAACACGTTTTGTGGTTCAAATGCAAATGGAAGTACCTACATATGTATTCGTTTGCGTAAGATCAGATTACATTTTTTTTCCTCCTGGTATTATGCCCCAGAATTGTGTGGAGGCCCTGCATCCACTCCCAAAATTTGCTATATGCTCTTCGAAAAACTCTTGACAGTATCTTTTAGAAAATTCATTCAAGTGAAACCCCAATTTTTTCTCCTGAACAAATTTGATTTTTTTTGCGAAAATATATATGTACAGTCGACTCTCCCTAAGTCGAATTTTCACGGGATACCAAGATTTGTTCGAGTTAGAGAGAGTTTTGGAAAAATTCGAGTTATAGAGAAAAAAAACATTTTTTTATTTTAAAAGGTTTATTTAATAAATAAAGGTTAATATACATATGTATTAAAGCAACCAACAACACAAAGAACAGGATAATAATCCTTTTTTGTTTTTGCGTTGTAACTTTTTAAAAACTGTATGTTTTTATAGAGGTACCAGGGTTATGAATAGGAAGAAACGCAAAGAGCTGACGATGATGGTACACGCGATGCTACACATATATACATATGTACCTATTAAGGTTTTGATGGTTCGTAGTTATACTATACCCAAATACGAACTCCGAAGGGATAATGGTTTTTTATTTTGTTTTGTTCTAAACAAAATTCGACTTAAGGGGTGAAAAAAGATGCCAACTATCGAGAAAATGTGTTCGAGTTAAAGAGAGTTCGACTTAGAGGGAGTTCGACTTAGAGAATGGTTTTTGTATGGAAAATTGAAGGGAATGATAAAATATGGTGAAAAGGTTCGAATTAGAGAGAAATTCGACTTAGAGAGAGTATCTACGACTTAGGGCGAGTCGACTGTATATTTATAATTATTTATTAACAAAATAATATTTTTTTTCAAAACTTTACGTTATTAAGTAATATTTTTACGTTATTAAGTAATATTTTTGTTTGTAATATTCGAATCTCCTATCAATTTCTAGTCAAATACTAAAAACCGGATGCCTAAGGGTCTGTTTCACAATTAAGCTACATGGAACTTATTCGACAGTTAACAACCTCATTTACGTTTCACAATGTCTGAATACTTCTAATTGGCAATTAAAGTTCTAAGTATTTTACTGGCAAGATGAAGTGCCGTAAAATTTCATTTTAAAAGGGTCTTCAGAAATGAGACCCTCACATTCGAGGAACTCAGCACGCTTCTGACTGAAATAGAAGCATGTTTAAACTCGAGGCATCTTTGTCCGGTTTCCGATAACCTCGATGACTTTGCCATCCTCACGCCAGCACACTTTCTCATTGGTACTTCAGCCCAGCTCATACCAGAAGTGGATTTATCAGCTGAAAAGATTTCGCACTTGGATAGGTGGAAGAAAATACAGATAGCTGTGCACTCATTTTGGAAGCAGTGAGTACTTAGCTCGCCTTCAGCAACGACCGAAGTGGTTGAAAACCGAACCACAGCCAAAAATCGGAGACCTAGTCTTGCTGAAGGATGAACGTTTGCCACCTTCACAATGGGCTCTTGCACGCATCACTTCTTTAATTCCTGGAAGAGATAAATTGATTCGTGTTGTCAACGTAAAAACGCAATCAGGAGAATTTAGAAGACTGATCACCAAAATATCCCTTCTACCCTGTAACAAAACTGCAGATGAAAACGCAACCATCTAACCATGGACGAATATCTAATATAAAAACAACAGAAAATATTCACTCAAAACAAAAACACTCATTCAAAACATACAAACATTCAAAATCAAAATATAACACTCATACATCGTTTTATAAAATTCATAAAATCCTGATGTTGCCCACAGAAAATCCAAATATTCAACATCAGTCACTCACAAATGTCGCACACAGAAAATCAAAATACTCGACATAGTAAAAAATTCATTCAAAATCACAGTAATCATTCAAACTCACAGTATCAAAGCACTCATAAATATCACACTCGCTATTACTTACTCTCAAATCACACACTTTCGATATCACTCACTCACAATCATTCGATGCACTCACATTAAAAACTCATACTCAATCGAAATCACAGTTTAAAATCACGTTTGGAATTCCACGCAACGAATTATTTCAAATATTGACTCACTCGAAAAACACTCTTATGAAATTTAATCTCACGTAAACAATTAAACTTCATCGAATAAATACATTTAAATCACATTCACAATCACAGTCATAGCATCGTCACGAAGGTCAAATTATTAATTAATTCAACATAAAATAGTTTTAACTTCATTTAAATCAATTGAAATTTGCATCAGAATAACAACAAAAATATTCTAAGGATGTTTTAATTTTAAGTAAAATATTATTTTTTAACCGAAAAATCCGAAACACCCTGTTAAAACCATTCGAATTCACATTTGATTAATTTAATATCAAAAAATACAGTCCACTAAAAATCACAATCAAAATAATTAATTCAAAAAAAAATTTATTTTTACACATAAAAAATGAGACACCCTATTTCGGAAATTCAACAAGCCGCCAACAATGGAAAGTTAGTCCCCTTTCACACAAGGAAACTCAGTTTCCAGCAACTTTCAGTTTATAGGAATTAGGAGAGAAGGGCACCAACTAAGAGGAATGAACGGTCTACGATTGGTGGGAATTGGAATTTAAAAGAAAACTTGTTAAAAGAAACTTGTTTCCTTGTGTGAAAGGGGACTAACCAACCATGAATGGAGATAAGATGCCTGTTTGGTAACTTTTTTTTCAACAAAATTCCAAAAAACTGAGTTTTTTTTCTATGGGTTTTGACAGCAAATTTTGAAAATTTGTACAAATTCGCAAGAAATTTCACGTTACCAAACAGACCAAAGAAATAAACGAACATATTATGTATCTCTTATGGGAGACACACGAACATGTGTATTTCTTATGGATGACACACGAACTTATGCTTTTCAATGAACTCGTATATTCCTTATGGAAACCACACAAACATGGGTATTTCTTATAGGGGGAGGAAATACCGAATACAGAACAGAATTTACCAACATAAAACTACAAATTAATCAAAATAACTTCTAACTCACTTGAATTAATCACCACACCATAGAGTACCTATATTATCTAGAGAACCGACTCGTACCCCCCTTGCCTAAAACACCCTCAAATTTTATTTTAGCTCAATGAGAGAAAACTCTCTTAAATTCCCTGTCTGTGAATACGTGTGAATAGTTGATACAACAACAATTAGTGTCAGTAGCTCAAAAAGTTGAAAATTTGAAAAACACCCGTTTTGCGATCATTTAAATGCTTATATCTTTGGATCCAATGGTCGGATTTTCAAAATTTAAAATTCAAATTAAAGCCAGAATGACATTCGAGTACCAGCTATAAAAAAAATTTCAAAACCGTTAAAAATTTCATACTAAAAAAAATAAATTAATTTTTGGAGAATAATTTTCACCGTGGCAAACGTAACGAAGAAGAGGAATACACAAGAAGAAAAATGAAAAAAAGTTTGCTACTAAAAATATACTGGTTGGAAGGAGATAGTAATTCTTAAGACGGCGGAGTGTGTGCAACAAAACAGCATAACCTTGGCAAATTGAGTTCGCATCGGGAAAAAATTTGCTATACATATGTAGGTATGTACGTTTGTGGTAGGTATTTTTCATTCATTATTTGTTAAGGTGCCTTCATATCATTGAATAATTACAAATAGAAGTGGACACTGAGAAACTAGAAATGCCATCGTTGTTTCGTGGTCATTATCGGCAACATAATAAAATATTAAATTGTTGTTTGGTTGCGAAATGCGCTAAGCAGATTCAAATAGGGATATTTTTAGGGAAATTCATTCACAATATACCTATGTACATACATACGGTGGTAGTGTTTTTTATTTGTCATGAACAACAAACAACAACAAGAATGCCATTGAAGGTTAACTGAAAGCGTTCGGTAGTATAGGTAGGTAGGTAGATACTTAAGGGTTGCTTTTGCATTTTTTGTGGTTTCTCTCAATTAAGGAAGTTGACGTGTGACGATAAATGATGTTTGTGTGTTTTTATTTTTGTAATTATTATCTTCAGTTTGATATTTTCTATTTTGCTTTCAGATTTGTAGATCTAAATCCCATATAGGTAGGCACAGGTACATACCTATCTAAGGTTACCTATTTAAACGTTTCTTTCACGGTTGCTCAAAGGTTTATTAAATGATTGTTAAAATTTTAAGTTTTGAATTATCGTCAGAATAGCTAATTTCTTAGTTTTAAGTGTTAAATATTATTGAATCATGATTTAAACAGGTTGTTTTACCTAAGATACGACAAAGGGCTAGGGCTAGTAAGCAGGTTGGATCAAGGCAAGACAAAAATTGTATGGGCGGAGAGGTCTTATTCAACCTGCTAAGCCGAGAGGGTAATTTTCCAAACAAATCCACTTGAAATAAAAAAAAAATCATGACACAGTGTCATGCTATACTATTGTGAAAAGTCCTAAATACTCTTAGGTATATAGTCTCAAAAGAAATTGACTAAAAAAATCAAATTTATAACAATTTTGTTAATATAAAGATAAATAGATACTGTTTTTTACAACCCAGCGCCGCTAGGCCATTGCCCCTCGCTTCCGGTGGGCAAACTTTGGGCACCCAGAGATTGAAGTCGCGCACGAATTGTGTTAATTCATGTCCACTTTTCTCTCTTCTTAAAAATGGTTAACATACATATTTTATTATTAATGATCATGAATAATATTTTTAACGAATAGGTACGAGTATATTACGTATATTGATCATGAAAATGTGGAAACGAAGGCAATATTATTGAGCAAAACCGTTGGTGTTGAACCGTAGATCCAAATAGGATACTGAGAACAATGAACACACATTATGTAAGTGGCAATAGATGCAAACGTTTTAGAAAGAAACGAAAATCTTGTCGCCAATAAATTGAGTCTGTCTGGCTAAAAAAATGCTTTTTTATGGTTTTAGGAACAAAATACCTAAGTAAAAACCATTCTGAAATGTGTCTTTGCTTTCGTTGCATCAGTGATAATTTCGATAATTTGTAAAAAATTCTACTTACTTATTAATTAAACTTACGAGTATTATTAAAATTATAAAAATGACTATAACAATGTAAAAATAAAAAAAACTCTGGCGTTCCCAGATTTGTTTTAGGTACCTAACGATTATCGTCGTGAAATATGGTTACCAAATTCTGGCAAGAGTTTCTCAGAAAAACTTAGTTGCGACGAAAAAATTTATATATGTGCGGATCATTTTGACAAAAAAAATTTAAGTCTGGGAGCTTTCCGTGCATGCACAAATAGAGAGGCTTGTCCGTTCCCATACAATCAAAATAAAAATGAGTATGTTTTAAAAGAAATCACAAATAAGTTGCAAAATTTCAATCCACAGTTGTTATAGATGTTATTTTGGTATTATTTAAACACGTTTTGTGGTTCAAATGCAAATGGAAGTACCTACATATGTATTCGTTTGCGTAAGATCAGATTACATTTTTTTGCTCCTGGTATTATGCCCCAGAATTGTGTGGAGGCCCTGCATCCACTCCCAAAATTTGCTATATGCTCTTCGAAAAACTCTTGACAGTATCTTTTAGAAAATTCATTCAAGTGAAACCCCAATTTTTTCTCCTGAACAAATTTGATTTTTTTGCGAAAATATATATGTACAGTCGACTCTCCCTAAGTCGAATTTTCACGGGATACCAAGATTTGTTCGAGTTAGAGAGAGTTTTGGAAAAATTCGAGTTATAGAGAAAAAAAACATTTTTTTATTTTAAAAGGTTTATTTAATAAATAAAGGTTAATATACATATGTATTAAAGCAACCAACAACACAAAGAACAGGATAATAATCCTTTTTTGTTTTTGCGTTGTAACTTTTTAAAAACTGTATGTTTTTATAGAGGTACCAGGGTTATGAATAGGAAGAAACGCAAAGAGCTGACGATGATGGTACACGCGATGCTACACATATATACATAATGTACCTATTAAGGTTTTGATGGTTCGTAGTTATACTATACCCAAATACGAACTCCGAAGGGATAATGGTTTTTTATTTTGTTTTGTTCTAAACAAAATTCGACTTAAGGGGTGAAAAAAGATGCCAATTATCGAGAAAATGTGTTCGAGTTAAAGAGAGTTCGACTTAGAGGGAGTTCGACTTAGAGAATGGTTTTTGTATGTAAAATTGAAGGGAATGATAAAATATGGTGAAAAGGTTCGAATTAGAGAGAAATTCGACTTAGAGAGAGTATCTACGACTTAGGGCGAGTCGACTGTATATTTATAATTATTTATTAACAAAATAATATTTTTTTTCAAAACTTTACGTTATTAAGTAATATTTTTACGTTATTAAGTGATATTTTTGTTTGTAATATTCGAATCTCCTATCAATTTCTAGTCAAATACTAAAAACCGGATGCCTAAGGGTCTGTTTCACAATTAAGCTACATGGAACTTATTCGACAGTTAACAACCTCATTTACGTTTCACAATGTCTGAATACGTCTAATTGGCAATTAAAGTTCTAAGTATTTTACTGGCAAGATGAAGTGCCGATTAGAAAATTAAACTAACAATTAAAAATTCAAAATTTTCTTCACTAACACTCACACTTCAATTCAACACACTTACCTCTTATTATTCACATCTCTTTGAAGCAATCCTCTCGACACTTTTAACATATACAATAAGATGACCCACCATGAAAAACTAACTATTTGATCATTATAAATATTTTTTCTTCAATGTTTGACATGAGTCAAATTCTATTTGTCTGGAAAACTGGAATAACGAACGAATAGCTAATTGATCATTGTGAAACGCAAAGTTTTTTAATGGGAGGATTTAATTTTAGGATCAATGTCGAAAAACTAATTAGAAATTTACTCAGACATTGTGAAACAGACCCTAAATGTCTTTTAATTTTTAAGAGAATTGAAAATAACGAAATCTACTATACTTCTTAATTAGTAGAAAATAATAGGATCCTTGAAGCAACAAAATAACGGATGGAAGTCGAATTTAAGAAAACTTACTTTTTTATTTTCAATTTTCTCAAAAACTAGAAAACATTTTGACATATGGTTTTTAATGTTTGACTAAAAACTGATTGGAGCATTGAATATAAAATACAAAACTACTACTTAATAACATAAAATTTTGAGCAAAATGACATTGAACACAATTTTTTAATTTTTTTTTTTCAAAAATTTAAGTTTAAAAATTAATTTTTAAAAAACTGTTCACTCAAACAACTTAATTTAAAAAGAAAATGAAAAAAGAAATCTTTGGCTTTATAAAAGTGTATAGCATGGCATTAGGTGTATTTTATTCATTGCTGGATAGCCAGCGCAGCACAAGTCTGAATAAAAAGATTACTCTAGGTGTGTTTTATTCATTTTTGCATAGCCAGCGCAGCACAAGTCTGAATAAAACGATCACTCACTCTATACGTACATTTGAATAATTGAAAGCTCTATCTTCAGCACAGCCATCTTTTTTTTTACTGACTTTTTTTTCGCCGGCAATCAGATTGTTTTTGTTTGCCAAGCGAAATTTTGCTGCGCTGGCTATGCAGCAATGAATAAAACACACACACTGTAGTTGTTACCGTTATTTTTTAATGATTTTGTTCTATTTTAATTTGATTTTTTAGAAAATTGCCCCTTCCACCTAAACGGGGTGGTAATAGACTCCCGCCACCCATTCGATATTTTTCTTGTCTCAACTCTCTTATAGCTTTTTGTCACACCTTAGGTGAATCACCGTATGTATTGTATACCTACATAAAATCAATGTCAATATAGAAATAAAATTGTAGAAAAAACAATAAAATAAAAAAATATAGGGAGGTATCTACCTATCGGTTTTTAAAAACTAAATTGTGTTTCCTTAGAAAAAAATTAGGTATAAAAGTTTCTCTTCTTTGATCTTCCAAAAATGTTGAGCTTACAAAAAATATTTATTAAACTTATTTTTCAATGGGTAAGGTACCTATACCTACCAACATATGTATACCTATTTACATATACCTAGGTACCTACCTATCTACACAATTAGAATTACACATTTTGAATCTTTAAAATCTCATAGATAGGTAGGTAGGTACAAAACTTTAAAATTAGGATTAAGAAAAGTTCATACCAAACTCATAAAGACCAATAAACGCAACAAATTAAAAATTGCATGAAAGCAACAACAACATCTTTGAATGAACGCAAAGTAAAAAAAAAACAACCCTTGAAATTACATTTCGTTCAACAAACGTAGTTTGACCTTGTCTGGCATGGCAGACAACAATTCAACTGCAAAACCAAAGTGGTTGTTTTTGTTGTTGCCTCCCTTTCATTCGAACGAAAATTTCCCTCATAATTTCCTCAAGCATATTCAATGGTTGTGGTTGTCACTATTCAGTTTTTAAAAGCGACAACGTTGACTTTGATTTCCGGCCATCTACCGGCGATCTAATCCGGTGTCCCTTCTATTTGTAAATATTCAATGCTTTATATGCTTAGTTTGGTTTGCTGATAACTTTTGTTCTAATAGTCGGATCGTTAAGGTTGAAGTCTTTAAATTCAGGATACTTGGGACATAACATGAGCACCAACGTCAACATCAGAAGCAAAGGACATATCTACTGCCCCCAGAGACTACAGATTCCTGCACGTCGATGTTCCAGTGATGTTTTAATTACCAGATTAGGGAAAAAGGTTTATGGGAATATTTGATATTATAAAACGAAACCTTTTGATTGAATTTCTTTTAGTTTAACTAAATATATATTATTTAATTTGAAAATTTAATAAATTTTGAAGTACTTCATAAAGATGTTATAAAACATCCTGTAAAGCATTTTTATTAAACTTAATAATTTTATTGCATGAGAATTTTCTGCAAGGTAAGCTTTGTTAAGGTGAAAAAAACTAAAAGGGTAAGGGAATTCCTAGAGTACCTGACATGAGTAAAAATGTTTTCATTTTCTTTGTTAGGTTGGGTTATACTTCTGAGACCCATATCGTACATGTAGTTCTTATGAGAGTGATTTTTGCGCAATTTGGAAAATAAAAAAATAGTACTATGAGATGTATTGTTAAAAATAGTTAAATGTAAAATTTGTTTCAATAATATTATTTATAGATCGAACTAACATTGGGTCACAAAATATTTTAATCGAAATCGTGGGAGTCATTCTCGAGAAAAATAAGAACTTTCTTAACGGTATGGTAGGTAGTGTTGGTTAAACATCGATAGTCTATCGATAGTATCGATAGTTTTTACCATCGATACTATCGCCGATAGTTTAAAACTATCGATACTATCGAAAAAAAAAGTAAAAAGCGGGTGAGTTAATATTAAAAAAATTGAAATAATTTGTTATTAACTAAACAAAACTCCAAAATTTTTGGAGACTAAATTTATATATAATTTTATATAGGTTAAGAACTTTATGGTCATAATTTTATAAAACAAGACTTTGTGTTCGCCATCAAAATGTGTTCTTATAAATTAATTACCTGTTACATGTAAATAGTGGGCCAAATAATCTTTATATATTTTTTATTAACATCATCTAATGGAGTTGGGTAATTTTATAAATCTTCAATTTGTTGAGATTCAGATATTGGCTCTAAACGTATCTTTTTATTATTAATAATTTATTAATTTAAAGTATTATAAAATTCTAAAAAAAAAACTCCTTTTAAATATGAACTTTTTTGCAGAAAATATCTTCTTTAAAAAAAAAAACCACCTTACTCATAAGTCATAACTGTGACAAGAATATCAAAGAATCGATTTTACTCTTGTTGAGATTTAGATATTGGCTTTTAACGTATCTTTTATTATTAATAATTTATAAATTTAAAGTATTAAGATATCTAATAAAATTCTAAAAAAAGTAAATTCTTTTATTTATGAACTTTATTGAAGGATTTTTTTTTAAACCACCTTGTACTCATAACTGTGTTAAAAAAGAATATAAATCAAGATTCAAAGAATGGACTTTACTTTTTAAATCCTAATCCCTATACCCCCAAAAGTATTTCGTAGGTAATTAATGCATAAGGTCTAACCATTATTCAGAATCTTTTACTGGTAATCAGCCACCAAATCGGTCGTGTTGCACCCAAGTTCAGTGCACTCCATGAAAATAAATATACAAGTTCATACCTACACTTATATATGTAAAATTTATCTTTCTAAATTAAATACTAAACTGTCGATAGTATCGATAGTTTTTGCGAAAAACATCGATACTATCGATAGTAAAATTTTCCGATGTTTAACCAACACTAATGGTAGGTACCTTTATTTTTGGTTATAATAATATTTTTAGCCTTAAATATGCTAGGCAATGTTAAAAATCCGCTTGGGGCCAAGTTTTGATAAAATCGACATTTTCTGCCAGTTCGGTAGGCTGTCAAAAATGCTTAAAATTATCTCACGATATTTTTTGTACTTTCCTCTATTGCCAAGGCCCGAAAAGCAAGAAACACGCGAATCTGTTTGAACGGTGTGGGACTTCCTCTTCCTCTAAAACTTATATTCGTGAATGTTTATCAAATAAGGACAACATACTTCTTCGAAGGGCACTTCAACTTAAAAAACAAAAAATAATTGGTGTGTTCAGAAAAATGAGATCTCAGAGAAGTTTCTCACTCAAAAAGTGAGCAAGCGAATCCAAGATTTTGTTCCTCAGAGCTCATAATGATTATAATAACTATACTCTGTTCAATTTATGTTTGCAGTACAGGGAAGATAGGATATTTGCCTTTCAGTCTCACCATTACGGAATTCAATAAGCTATCTTCATTTTAAAGCTCTTACAGGGTTGCAGTAGTGAGCATTTAAAATTGCCGCAAATCTCACAAAAATATCGATAGAGTAACCAACTATTTATCAATATACGCACATTTTATAATCAAAAACAATGACTTCCTAAATAAATTTAATCTATCTTTTTCCACATCTCTCTGAAAGACAATAGCCAACAATTTGTATAACTGCCTTTTGAGTTTTAAACTGTTTTTCCATACATAAAAGGAAAACCTAAAACATGAAAACAGAAAAACAACACGTCAACACTTTTTTCTCTAAAGTAGAAATTTTTGTTTAACTCAGCATACTTTTATTATTTTTTATTTGTTTGTCTGTCTGAATCATCAGCACATTTTACATATCATATTGTTTGTCTGATCTATATTCTTAATAAAGTAACTTGATCACATTCCTGAGTGTGACATAATGCACTCAGTTTCATATCAACTTATCTTTTGCATTTCGATGCACCACCTTATATCCTAATATCTCATTGCAATTGTGCTACATTGTAGCCCATATAAAGTAACTTCATGTCGATTTATTCTTCATTATTTCTGATAATGGATTTAAAAAAATAGTTGTGCTAGTAAGCGGAATTGTCGGCGTAGGAGTCGCGTTCAATTTCTTCATAAAATTTCTGTCATGGTACAGACTGTTGGATTCTCTTGGGTTGTGGAATCTTCTTTAATAAAATAATTACTTACTTGCTGTCCGACCGTTGAAAAGTAAAGTCGTTTTCAATAAATTCAAAATAAAATTACATATACATCTACGCTTTAGAAAAATAAAAGCGGTATCTCTTCCCCCTTTCTCGTTAACAAGGGAGTACCACAGGGTTCTGTTTTGGGGCCACTTCTATCCTCACTTTTTATCAACGATCTTCCTAATGTTGTTGAAGACTGTTTAGTTCATATGTACGCAGATGACGTTTTAATCACCATCAATCGTCCACTTGGATTGATAGAAGACGCTGTAGTTCGAAGTAATGAGGATTTAGAACGAATTCAACAGTGGGTAAGTGAGAATAGGCCAGGGATGGAAAATTCGGTACAATTGTATCGAATTCGATACAACTGAGTTTGGTCAAGTACAAAAGTACAATTTGCCTTATTTCAGTACAATTTTATGAAACCTGTTTTCTTTAAATTTGCAAATTTTCTAAATCATTATTTATGTCGAATTCCTTTCAACAAAAGAATTTTTTCTGTCGTTGAAAGGAATGCGAAAAGAATGGATTTTTTTCTGTGTTTGTGTGTGTGACACTTGACAGCAGCAATTTTGAAGTAAAACGTTAACAAAAATATTCAGTTTGGAAATTGTGAGGAAGTTGTTTACAAATCAACTTACCATTGTTGAAATTTCACTAATCAGTCAGTTAATTAACTTAATACACGTAATAAAACAAAATGACTAAAAGCAACAAAATTGAACTTAATAAAAACAAAATATCAAGGTGAGTGCTTTGACTGGTAGGTATTTTGCGATGAGAATTTCCCGCAATAGACGATGAATTGCAAGAATTTGTGGAAGACAAATGGAAATATTAATATTTTAATATTTTTTACAAAATCGGTTGGCCTATTTGTCTACATCGCGACGTGAGACTTCCTATGAAATGAAGTACCTTACAAAACAATATTCTTTGCCCATGAACAGCAGAATCACTCACGTTGATTGAATTTCGAGAAAATTATTTCCACTATCTTTTATTGCATTTTTGAATTTCACTTAACCGAGAACGGCTTAAAAATACACTGAAGAAAGTAATTATTTGCCAATTATTCGTTAAATGAAACTAAACTTATTATTGTCTGTGATTTATTTGTCACTTTTCATTTAAAAACAACGCATAAATATTTAATATATAATTCAACGAAAAATCCCTCCCACAAGCCGTTCTTTCCGTTTCCCATTCGTCCACGAATGTCGAACGAATTTTTTCATACCAGAATATTATAAAGTCGAAATGTCGAAACAAAATGCAAGTTCAAACGTGGTCTGCCTTGATAGCAAAAGACATGTTAAAGAATTCATCGTGCTATGATTCTGATATAAATGGAATTATTTTGAAAAATAACGTGCAAAATGCAAGTATTTTGACAGAAGAACTTTTAGACTGAAAAATAATTATATAAATAATTTTCACTTCTGTCAAAGTGCTTGCATTTTGTACGTTTTTCAACTTTTTTTATTTTAAAGTAGTTATTTCTTTATATTTGATATTTTGTGTGTATTTATGTATGTATACATATAAATGAATTGATTTTGTTTATGTTTTAAAGAATAAAATATTTTCGTTACATATAAAATATTTTTGCATTCAATAAAAAAAAATTTCAGTACAATTGACTTCATTTCAGTACAATTTTAAAGAAGTTTTCAGTACATTAAAAAAATGTAATTTTCCATCCCTGGAATAGGCTTAAACTTAACCCCTCTAAAACTGTTGCTATGATCTGTTCTAGAAATGAATTTCATTCAGCGGATTTTCCCTCAATTGTTCTCAGTGGAGAAATAATTCCTTACCTAGACAAGGTTATCTATTTGGGCTTCACTTTAAATAGCTCTCTTAGGGCGTTTTTCTTTTTTAGTTCAGAGCAGAGCCTGAACTGTCAAACAAAAGATCGTGTTTCTTTTTTAGCTCTCAACATTCAGAGCTCCAATTTTGTGTTTCTTTTTTAGCTCTGAGCATGTTCAGAGCGCGCTCTATGAGCTCAAAATAAATTGATAGAGCAGACGGAGTTGAATAGCTGAACACAAATAATATGACAAACTGTGAACAAAAAAAAAGTGACAGCTGCTGAAGCGTGTTTCATTAAATAAATCTGAACTCTCAGAGCAGAGCACGCTCAGTTCAGAGATCGCTCAGAGTATGTTCGGAGTGTTCAGACTCTGTTCAGAGCTCTGCTCTGAACTAAAAAAGAAAAACGCCCTTAGTTGTTGTGATGCAGTATCAGTTGCTATCCGAAAAATTTATGCAGGCTTACGAGGTTTGAGATACTTCGCACAATTGCTTTCACATGACATGAAGCTTCGTTTGGTTAAAACTCTTTTAATGCCATTTTTCATTTTTAACTGTTCAGTTTATCCGTGCTTAGATTTTGAATGTAAGCGTCAGTTGAATGTCGCATTCAACGATTGCTTACGTTTTATTTATAATAAACCTAGATTTTTTAGTGTATCTCACCTTAACAGATCTATTCTGGGAATTCCTTTTGACACTTATTATAGTTTTAGAAATATTCTTAAATTGCATTATATTATCCATGGCAGGTGCCCAGAATATCTAAAAGACACACTGCAATTTGCGCAGTCTCGTAGAGGCCTTAAGCTCATTTTACCACGTTTTTTCCCACACCATTGCGGAGCGATCTTTCTATGTTTCAGCGATAAAAGAGTGGAATAATCTTCCAATTGATATACAGATTATTGTCAGTGCAACAAGTTTCCAGTCAAAGCTTCTCTCTCATCTTTCGAATTAAATGTTAATTGCTATATTATTACTTTTTTTAGGTATATTATTGATTTTTTTATATTTATTAAACTTTGAATTGAACTGTTTGTAATTTTTTGTTTGTTAATTGTAAATTTTTCTTAAAATTGTAACCTGATTTAAGTACAAATTATTACTTTTATGTTTTGTTTTATTTATCAAAATTTGTTATGTTGAACTAGCATACTGCTCAAAGATTTCATCTTATTGTATTTATTGTAAATGTTTTTATCTTTAAATAAATAAATAAATAAATAAATATATACAATCGCTCAAAAAAAGGAAAAACAATAAGGCAGCCGGGTTAGATGGCATCCCGATTGAATTTTATAAGAACGCAACACCTGAGTTCCTTGAACTTATTTTGGGGTTGTTAAATAAAATGTTTATCGAGGAGACATTTCCGTGCTGTTTTCGATTGGCTGGCGTACCTCCAATTTTTAAAAAAGGTGAATTGAATCTTCCTGAAAACTACAGAGGCATCTCCGTCTTAAGCTCACTAAGGAAACTATTTGCCCAAATATTATACTCCAGACTTGCGGGTTGGGTTGAGCGTAATAATATAATAAGTTGTTTCCAAGCTGGATTTCGCTCTGGTCTGTCAACGACCGATCAAATTTTTGCCCTAACAAGCATCGCAAGGCGATTTATAGACAAAAAGAAGCCTTTGTACACCTTGTTTATAGGTTTTAAAGCTTCTTTCGATACCATTAATAGAAGAAAACTTCTATATAAGCTGGCAATAACTGGCCTGTCAACCAAATTTATTTGGGTGTATGAACAGCTTTTATTGGAAACATTAGCGATGGTCTGTAGTGGTAAAAACAAATCGAAATCCTTTAGATCTGATATAGGTGTCCCACAAGGTTGTATATTGAGCCCATTGATGTTCGCTCTGTATATCAATGATATTGAAAATCACCTGCCGGGCGGTGTATCTTATGGTGACTCATCTGTGAAGCTGCTTCTCTATGCCGATGACCTGGTCATCTTCTCAGATAACCCAGTTACATTGCAGCTCCAGATAAACAAACTGAAACAATTCTGTGATTCATGGGATCTCAAAATCAATATTGACAAATCTAAAATAATGAGATTTAAACCGCAAAATCGATCCGAAAATAATTCACGAAACTGAAAATTAGATGGTGTCAATATTGAAGTTGTCAGTGAATTTAAATATTTAGGTTTTATAATCTCTAATAATTTAAGTATAAAAGCTCATATTAAAGATAAACTTACGGTTGCGAAATCAGCTATCAATACAATATGGTCACAGTTTTTTACAAAACAGTTTGTGGACACAACATCGAAGTTTCAGGTTTTTAACTCAACTATTAATAGCTGCTTTTGTTATGGAAGTTTATGGCTACCAACTGCTTGAAGAGATAGAATATATTCAAAGGTACTTTTTCAAACGAATTTTTCGCCTATCGTCTAACACTCCCAATTATGCAATTTACGTTGAGTCTGGTCTTCCGCAAATATATGTTAGAAACTTGAAGGCCAATGCGGACTTCCTCGTAAAACTGATGCATAGACCTGATAACAACCTTCATAAAAAAATTTTGCTCATTTCACTTTCTTGTGGGTATTCGCCTTTCAGAAACTGGCATGCACTTGCCTTGTCGCATAATGTACCAATGAATTTAACCGCTAACAACATAGAAGACTGGAAAAATATGTTCTACGACTGCATTTATTTGGTGGACGAGCAAATCTTGAGAAAGCTAAAGAGTCAGTTTCTAGACCAACGTATTTATCTCAATCTAACTTTAGGTGATAGTAATTATTTTAGAGAAGACCTTTCAGCCTCAGATATGAGTTTAATTTTCAAGGTACGTACCGAAACTCTTGAGCTTAGTTACAGACCGCATATCTGTTCACTGTGTAATCTGAACCTAAACGAAGATGTATACCATTTCATAGCAGTCTGTCCCATTCTGCAAGAAATACGTAGACTTCATTTTAATAAAAGTTTCTTGTATTTTTTGGAATGTACCGGGTACTCGTTCGTTATGTCTCACATGCAAAAAATTATAAGAACTCATATTTGAACATGTTTTGAAATAAATGCAGTATTCAATCCCAATAAATAAAATTTTGTTTTAGCTAAACTAAAAGCCCCAATATTTCATTACCAAATGATAATAATTAATTTTGTTTTTTTTGTATCCTAATCTGAAAGACCAATTTTCCACTATTGTAGTTCTTAAACCTCTTTTCTGAACTTTTTTTCCGTTCTAGTCAAACTAAAAGCCTATTGCAATGGTAAAATAAATTAGTTTATATTTATTATATAAAATGGTTCTTTTATTGTAATAATTATAACTCGATAATTTTTTTCTTTTTATTAAAATAGCTTTTTTCTTAAAAAAATGTTAAAATGTGTACATTTAGGGTGGTATTCATCGAACACTATTAGGTTAATAGCTTCGTAAACCTATTCATCAATGCATATTAGTGCTGATTTGCGAGCGCTCTCAAAAGTTAATAGTGGTTCTGACCACTATTAAGTTGAGAGCAAAACCTATCGGAGGATATCAGAAGTAACTTCGAAACTTTTCGAAATCACAATGTAGAACGCAATAATTTCACCTCCAGACAGAAATGCTCCAAACTCTTCCTACCTGAATGCTCAGCTGATAAATCTAAATTATTGTTAAATCTTGACAGAAAAAACTTACTTATTATTTTATTAAATTTGTTGATACATTGTATGCACAATAAAAATCTGTTTTGTTTTATTTCAATTAATAGCAAAAGGAAAACAACTGAAATGAAAACCGACGTTAACAATGACATGTTCGAAAGAGGTACGCTCACGATTCACAATCGTCTTTGGCTTGTTCGAAAGGGGTACGTTCATCAGGTCCAAACACTAATATTTCGAAATATCTACTTAGCGAAACCCAGAACCTATTAGAGCTTGGTGAATAGGACCCAAAAAATTAAAACTAATAGACTCTTAACTTTAATACGGCTATTAGTATGCTCGATGAATACCACCCTTAAACTCTTATTGGTTATTTAATTATATTTTATATATTTTTATGATTGTAATCTTTAGATATTATTGATTTGTTGAATCTTTCTTAATGTTAAAATCCAGTAAATAATCCGGCAGACGCCATACATGCCATGCTTGTAATTCTTTATTTGAATGTATTATGTAACATTTTGTATTGTTCAATAAAGATTTTATCTATCTATCTATCTATCTATCTATCTATCTATCTATCTATCTATCTATCTATCTATCTATCTATCTATCTATCTATCTATCTATCTATCTATCTATCTATCTATCTATCTATCTATCTATCTATCTATCTATCTATCTATCTATCTATCTATCTATCTATCTATCTATCTATCTATCTATCTATCTATCTATCTATCTATCTATCTATCTATCTATCTATCTATCTATCTATCTATCTATCTATATCTATCTATCTATCTATCTATCTATCTATCTATCTATCTATCTATCTATCTATCTATCTATCTATCTATCTATCTATCTATCTATCTATCTATCTATCTATCTATCTATCTATCTATCTATCTATCTATCTATCTATCTATCTATCTATCTATCTATCTATCTATCTATCTATCTATCTATCTATCTATCTATCTATCTATCTATCTATCTATCTATCTATCTATCTATCTATCTATCTATCTATCTATCTATCTATCTATCTATCTATCTATCTATCTAATCTATCTATCTATCT